>JAQQSJ010000067.1:914595-1106219 GCA_028644305.1 Xerus rutilus
CCCCTCCCCTCCCTTCCCCCTCCCTCCTCCCAGTCCCCCTCCCCTCCCTCCCTTATTTCCTTTCCATCTGCCTGTTAACCACAGACACCTGTGACAGGTGGAGCAGGATTCCAGCTACCGGGATGAACTTAAAGCCCACCACACAGAGGTTGGGCTCCACGTGGACCTTGTGAAGCAGAGAGCATGCTGAGTACATCCTTTACCCATTAGTACCTCTACAGCCTCTGAGGTTGGAGTGCTAGCTGGTATCATGGGACTAGGGGAGACTGCTAGACCTATGGTCCCCAGAGTTATTTTTTAAAACCGTTTTAGTTACAAAAAAGATGAAGACAATTTATTTGGAAGATGGAGTAAATTTGCTACAGGTTGAATACTCCTTATTGGAAATGTTTGGGACCAGAAGTGTTTTTCAGGTCTTAGAATATTTGCATATACATAATAAGCTGTCTTTGGGATGGGACCCAAGGCTAAAGACTAAATTTATTTGTTTCATATACACCTTATACACATAGCCTGAAGGCAATTTTAACCAATATTTTTGCTGGGCATGGTGGGACATGCATTATAATCCCAGTTACTTGTGAGGCTAAGGCAGGAAGATCACAAATTCAAGGCCAATCTTAGCAAATTAGGGAGACCCTCAACAACTTGGTGTGATCCTATCTTAAAAAAAAAAGAACTGGGAATGTAGCTCAGTGGTGTAGCACTTACTTGCCTAGCATGTGAGAGACTGAGTTCAGTTCCAAGCACTGTCAAAAAAAATACAACAGAAGAACCCAATATTTTTGGTGCATCTGTATTTTGACTCTGACCCACCACATGAGAGTAGGTGTGGAATTTTTCAGATTTTGGAACATTTTAGATTTTGGATTAGGGATGCTTAACTTCTGTAAGCATATTTCAAATATGTGCCCTACAAATGGAAGCCTGATATTCTTTGTTACAGCAGATGGCATAAAATGGGTTTGGAAAAAATGTGTTTTTTTCAATAAGATCAATGGACATAAATGTTATTACTGATTATACACTCTGGACCCCCTCTTTTTTTTAGTTGTCAATGGATCTTTATTTTACTTTGCGTTGCTGAGAATCAAACCCAGGGCCTCACACATGCTAGGCAAGCACTCTATGGCTGAACCACAACCCCAGCCCCTCTGGACCCTTCTTGAGTGGGAGGAATCATAGGAAAGAGTGTGGTGAAGATTTAGCTATAGGAAAGACTGGAAAAATGGGTAGATATCCATGCTTCCTATATCCCCAAGGACCACTGCTGCCAATATGAGCTAGTTTTCTTTAGTCCCTGAAATTTTAATGTCCCTTAGGTTTCTGCCATTCTTCAGCTTTTTCTTTGCACTTGCATCTTTTCCCTGAATACCTGGCATTCACTTTTTTTGCAGGAAAGGGAGGTAGTTATTGGGGATTTAACCCAGGAGTGCTTTACCAAATTCCCAGCCATTTTTATTTTATTTTTAAATTTTGAGACGGGGCCTCATCTCCCTAAGATGCTTAGGACCTCTCGCTGAGTTGCTGAGGCTGGCTTTGAACTCCTCCTGCTTCTGCCTTCTGAGTTGCTGGGATTATAGGCATGTGCCACCATGCCAGGCTTCACCTTCACTTTGATAGCTTGAGCTGCCTCCCTTTCCTTTCCCCATGTTCTTAGGTTCCCTCAGGTCTTTTTTTTAAAATTTTTTTTTTAGTTGTAGACGGACACAATGTCTTTATTTTATTGCTTTGTATGTGGTGCTGAGGATCGAACCCAGGGCCTCACGCATGCGAGGCAAGCGCTCTACCGCTGAGCTACAATCCCAGCCCCCCTCAGGTCTTTATCTCTTGCTTCTTCTACCTGTCCCCCAACTCAAGGTCCAGATCTATATCCTTATCTGCCTCTTGGACATTTCCCTCTGGACATCCCACAAGTTCCTTTATAGGAAACATGGATGGTACCTTTGCAGTCTGCTCTTCCACTTTCCTGCCTTAATTAATCTATTTATCCTAAATTCAGGATTCTGAAGTCTTGGCACTGGCCCTGATCTTCCCACACAACTTTCATCACCCTCACAGCCCATATTTAGTTGATCGTCAAGGCTTCTGAGCCTTTTTCTCCTCTAGTCTCTGAAACATGTTTTTTTTTTTTTTTTGGTATGGGGATTGAACTCAGGGGTACTCGACCACCGAGCCACATCCCCAGCCCTATTTTGTGTTTTACGTAGAGACAGGGTCTCACTGAGTTGCTTAGTGCCTCGCCATTGCTGAGGCTGGCTTTGAACTCGCGATTCTCCTGTCTCAGTCTCCCAAAGTGCTGGGATTACAGGCTTGAGCCACTGTGCCCGGCTCTGAAACATCTTTCAAAGACATGTCTTCCCCCTTATTCACTGTTGTGTGGTTCAGGTTTTTTAATCCCCCTTTAGGATGTAGTAATAGCCTCCCAACTGGTCTTTCTGATTTGTACTCTTGCCTCTAATCCATCTTCTACTTGTCATCAGCTTTCTTTCCTTAAAACAGATTTAATCATGCCATTTCCTCCTTAAAGATGATTTGTGGCTCTCCACTGCCTACAAGAGGCATTCAAATCCCATAGCATGATTTACAATATGAGACCCTTCGTTATTTGCCTTCCATCTGTTTTTCCTGCTCCTTCATCTGCCATCTCCGCCTTACACTCCATCTGTCTTAAACTATTTTCCATTCCTAGAACATTCCTTGAGTTCTTTCCTGCATCTATACTTTTTCACATGCTGTTTCTTCTACTTCTGACATGCTGGCCTGTCTACCTGGCAAATTACTATTTTTCCTTTAAGAACCACCTCAAATGTGGCCTCTATGAGCCTTCCTGTTGTCTGAGTAAACCTCGTTACTCATCTCTTTTAGTGTGGTTAGAGGGAAATGACTGTAATTGCAGGCATTATTGTGTGTTAATCTTTGTATCCCTATTAACTACTGGGGCAATAGTTGAAATTTATAAGGTCTTTAGTAAATGTTCCTGGAATGAAGAATCCATTCCTAACTATATCAGTTAGATTTTGCTGATTAACTGACATATAAGATTAGGTAGGGATTTTAATCTACCACCAAGTTATTTATTTAGCTCTTTATTTTTGGGTTGGCAATTTGGCTAAGACTCAGTTGGGTGGTTCTTTGGATCTTGGTAGGTTTTGTGACATGGACCAAGTTCACTCATGTGTCTATAATCTGCTGGGTGCATTGGGGACTGGCTCTTCTAGGATGACCTCAGTTCTTCTGTGTTCTGTGTGGTCTTTAGTCCATCCCAGGCTTGTTCACACTTTGGCAGGGCTCTAAGAAAGAGTGCAGAGGCATACAAGGAGTTTTGTACATGAGGCTTAGATTTGCAACAGAATTCCTTTGAATTCTGTTAGCCAAAGTCACAAAGCCTGGGGCTGGGGTCGTGGCTCTGTGGTAGAGCGCTTTCCTAGCATGCGTGAGGCACTGGGTTCGATCCTCAGCACCACATACAAAATACATACATACATAAATAAAATAAAGGTTGTTAAAAAAAAAGTCACAAAGCTTGCCCTGATTCAGGAGATGGAGAAATAGATGCTATCTCTCTTTATTTTTTTGGGTACAGGAGATTGAACTCAGGGACACTCGACCACTGAGCCACATCCCGAGCCCTGTTCTGTGTTTTATGTAGAGACAGGGTCTCACTGAGTAGCTTAGTGCCTCGCTGTTGCTGAGGCTGGCTTTGAACTCCCAATTCTCCTATCTCAGTCTCCCTAAGTGCTGGGATTACAGGTTTGCGCCACTGTGCCCGTAGATGTCATCTCTTGATGGGAGGAACTGCAGTCACTTTGCAAGAAACATGGGAAGAGAGAAGAATTGGCAGTCATTTCCTTTTTTTTTTTGTTACTGGGGATTGAACTCGGGTACTCGACTACTGAGCCACATCCCTAGCCCTATTTTGTGTTTTATGTAGAGACAAGGTCTCACTGAGTTGCTTAGTGCCTTGCCCCTACTTTGCTGAGGCTGGCTTTGAACTCGTGATTCTCCTCTCTCAGCCTCCCAGAGTGCTGGGATTACAGGCTTGCGCCACCGCGCCTGACTTGGAATCATTTCTTAAAGCAATCTGGGAGCAGAAATAGGTTACCTCAGGCTAGCTCCAGAAGCATGACTTCAAGTCACCAGTTGAGTAGGCAGTTTTGACCTGATTCATGGATCTAATTGCACCTAAGATGAGTCCATGATGGCCTCATGGTTCCTAGCATCCTCCATTAGCCCTCCTCTAACTTTAAATCCATAGCCCTTACCCGCTTATCCAAAACTTATTTAAGGCATCCTCAGTTTCCTTTTGGCCTTGTTCTGGGCAAGCCAAATGGAAACCATTGGTGCTATGAGATGAGGAAGGAGCTCTTCCATACTGGAGAAAAGAGAAACATCTGTCTTGCCTCTTCATTATGGAAGCTTCTGTGGCTAGCCCTGGCATAAGGGACTTTCTTTGTGTGAAGCACCCTTAAGCATTTGCCATTGATTGACCTCATTTGATTTTTTTTTTAAATATATTTTTTTTAGTTGTTGACAGACCTTTATTTTATTCATGTATTTACGTGAGGTGCTGAGAATCGAACCCTGGGCCTCACACAGGCAAGGCAAGTGCTTTACCACTGAGCCACAATCCCAACCTTGACCTCATTTGATTTAAAAGACATTTTTGGGGACAGTGTCAAGAAATGAAAAGAAATGCAGTTTATTGGGGCTATTCATCTGTGTCCCTCCTTGCCACATATGAATTAAGGTATCTACCAACTGAGAAACAGTAGTCAATAGTTACCTAGTTTTAAAGGTATGCATGCTTCCCTGACTGTTACAAACCATTCCAAGTGGAAACATGAATTTAAATGTATCTGATTTGCCTCCCATTCAAGGGTCCTTTTTGAGGACTATGGTACATTAGTTATATCTACATGTAGGAATTTAATTGAAATCTATTACATAACATGCTATGACCCTGATTTTCCAGAGATATCATAATGCCTCTGGGTAATTTTGCACACGACTTGGCTTTAGAACACATCTGTACATTTCAGCTAGTTCAAGCAAAGAGGACTGGGGTGTCGCTAGTTCAGAGTCCTTGCTTAGCATACATGAGGCCCTGGGTTCCATCCCTAGCACAGGAAAAGGAAAAAGATTCAAATTTTACCTCATTAGTGTCCATTTCTATTAATCCTAGAGTTGTAGAACCATGATGTAATCAAAAGGCAGAAAGGAATGAGAGGCACTTAAGGGTCTGAAAGACCCCTCATGACTGCACAGTTATCTCTCACTGTCTCCTGCCACTCTTAGATTGGCCATTGGCACAGCTGGAGACATGAAAAATCCACAGCTTGAGTAATCCTCTACCAAAATAACAAGCTGCACTCTTTGAGGATGAAAATAGAATTTTAACTTATGTTAAAAAATGTTCTCAAAATTTTTTTATTATGGCATGCTTTCATGCTTTTCATTTTTCAGAGAACAAAAGATTTTGTTCTTATCTTACCATACCCATTTATAGATCAGTTACTTATTGGATTCCTGTGTAACATTTGTTTTTTACTTAAAATGACAACACTTGTTGTCATTTTAAGTAAAATATGGCCATATTTCTGTATTTTTAGAAGACTGTAACAAGTTGAGTTAGCAAATCAATGTTTTTATATAAATTTAATAATTGATCAAATAAAGGTATTTTAAGAGTACAGGATACTAATTGAGCTAGCATTTTTGGGTACTCATGCTTTGTTTTTCTAAGTGCTGTTCTCAGCATGATGCACAGTAGGATTTCTTCCTAAGTGTATTTAGTGATGTATAAAAACAGTACACATGCATATATGCACAAATGAGTATGTTTGTACTATAGATGCATCAATATAGGTAAGTAGACATACAGATAATTCACACATCTGTTTATATAAAGTAAACTACTAACAAGCTATATGCAAAACAAATGTGGAACTGATGTCATTTAAATTTCCTTCTAGGACAGTAACTGAGTTCTATTGTGGAATATTAAGTATATTTATATTGAGGGAAGGTTCGGCTAAGTGACTAATGAGTTCAAGGTGGTAGAAGGAACCTTAAGTGCTATAATGTTGTTGGCTTTTACAGGAAGATTTTAAATCATACACATTTAAGATGGACTAGATGATGGTAATCAGTCACTCACTCTTTTATCCTTTGAATACTAATCCCTACATTAGAAAATATTTAAAAATATTTGTATGATTTGTAAATATTCCAGTTTTGTTCCTCATTAATGATGTTAGCAACAGTTTTTTTGGCAATACTAGGGATTGAACCCAGGGGGCGCTCTACCATTGAGTTACATTCCTAGTCCCTTTTTATTTTCATTTTTTATTTTTATTATTTTTTTTTAATATTTATTTTTTAGTTGTAGGTGGACAGAATATCCCTATTTTATTTTTATGTGGTGCTGAGGATCGAACTCAGTGCCTCACGCGTGCTAGGCGAGCACGCTACCACTGTGCCATAACCCCAGTCCCCCTTTTTATTTTTTAATCTTTCATTTTGAGGTGAGTCTTGCTAACGTGCTTAGGCTGGCCTCGAATTTGTGATCTTCCTACTTCAGCCTCCCAAGTCACTGGGCTTACTGCCGTGTGCCACCACACCTGGCTAGAAATCTTTTTGTTGTGGCATTTTCAGTAAGTTTAACTTCTGAATGTAGGCTTGAGCATAGAGAGGTCTGCATTCATGACTACTTTGCTTATCCAGCAGCCCAGCTGTGTGTGCAGGAGGGTCTTGGATTATGCTTTGATAATAAAAACGAAAGCAAAATCCTGGCAGGTATTTGATGAGGAAAATAACAGTGGAGGATGACAATGGAGTCTTAATGAATTTCCTCAACAAAAGAGGTATGAAGGTTTCAGTTAATCCCAATTTCTCAGATTTAAACGGGATGATTTTTTTTTTCTTGGAACAGCTGTGCAGGGTCAAATGCCATGTGTACTGTGGGAACACCTTGTATCTTGGTGACAGAGTCCACACAGGACTAGCAGTTATCCTTTCTTTATCTCCAGAGATGGCAATGTAGGATCTTTTCCTATAGTCTCCATTGCTCATGTTTCCTATGGAGACTATAGGAATAGATCCCACATAAAACATATTCTTAGTTATGGAGGGGAGTTCCAGGACACAGAAAAATCTGACTGACTGTTGGAGTTCAAGTGGTAGTCTCTGGCCACACCTTTATTTACCTCTTAGACACATGTTCCTGCTGTGCCTGTGAACATCAGGTGTAGTCATTGGGTGTGTGTGGGGCACTCCTTTTGGTGATGATAGCAGGTTTACATACCTACATTGGAAGAATGAATGAATACCTACTATGCGTATTTTGCATCACTCGGGGAAAAATATATAAAAACCAAATATTTCACCAAGAGCTTTGACCTTGGGCTGGATATGTCCTTGTACTGGCCCAATATTGGACTCAGAAGGCTGGATTAGAACTCAGGAGACTGCTGTTCTGGTCCCCAGTCATCATCTAAGCAGTTTTGGTGGCTAGGCACATTTTTATTGCTCTGAGCCTCAGTGTTATTTTAACATGAGGTTGGAATGCTGATCTCTGAAGTCCCATCTTCTGACACTCACCAGTATTAATACTGTGGTTTTGTCCTCTCTACTTGAAGTGAAATCCCACCATAAAACTATCACTAGGATTAAAAAAAAATCTTATGTAAAATATGTATTATTATGTTAATGAAATAATATTGATGGCCAGGTGGAAGCCAGGAGGTAATTTCCATCACAGTATTTTCTTCTGTTTTGCAGTACTGAGAATTGAACCCAGGGCCTCAAGGATACCATGAAAGTGCTCTACCACTGAGCTACATCCCCAGATACTGTGTTTAATTTCAGATAATTTATTTTTCTAGGATCATACTTTGGATTGCCTTTTTAAATGGAGTCTAGTTACCTCTTGAAATTCCCCAACTTTTCCTCTATTTCCCATTTTTTCTCTTAGTTCTTTACCCAGTTAATCATGGTTATTTAAGAGGTCTCGGCTAGATGGGTATGGTGTGTGCATATCTATAATCCCAGTTGAGGATTTCAAGTGCTAGACCAGCCTTAGCAACTTGGTGAGGCCCTGTGTCAAAATAAAAAAGAATTAAAGGGTTGGGGATGTAGCTCAATGGAAAAGTGTCCCTGGGTTCAATCTCTAGTACAAAAAATAAAAACTAAAAATAAATAAAGGTATTGTCTACTAAATCCAATATCTGGGTTATCTGTGAGTCTTAATCTGTATTTTTTCCTCTTGAATATTGGTTACATTTTCTTGCAGTTCTGTTAATATATTTTATATTGAATATCATGTCTAAAAGAATTTTACTAGCTCTAGATTATCCTCTACAGAAGATTTCTTTCCTCTCTAAGGTAAATACAGTGAGGAACTGTCCACCTTCACTCTGAGAATTGAGCTAAGTCAAGGCCAGTTTGGTTTTTAGGAAGACTCACTACAACTATGGTTGACTTCCTTTGGAGGGCTTGAGCCTCCTGCCCCCTTAACTTTTGCAGTTGGTCATGGATTTGAGAGAACACTCTTACTCTAGTAAAATGTTGTCTCTGAAACAGTGTAGATCTAGAGGAGACTCCACTCTACCTTCTAGAGACCCTCAGCTTAGTATTTCAGCTTTTTCCCAGCTCCAGAACTGAGCAAATGGAAGATTTCCCACCTGTCAACTTAGCCTTTGTGTGTTCACCATAAAGCTTTGCTGGCTGTCTTTTCCTCACTAAAATTCTTTCCCTTGGCAAGACTCAACAGTGTGAGCCCAGTTTCCAGATGCCCAGAGGGAAAAAAATCAGAATATCAGTAGGGTTCTTTCTTCTGGCATTCCTGTCTTTGAGTCCCTTATATTCTAATGGAAGCCATAGCAAACTATTTTTCTTTGTAAACCAAGTCATATGGGATTTACAGTTTCCTAATATACATCATTTGCATGTCCTCATCTATTCTCATGGAGTCTTCTGTTTTTAAGCATTACATTTTTTAGCTTTGTGATAGAAGTAGTTTTGGTGGTAAGCACCTGCTGACTCATTACAATATTTCCAAAGGAGGAAAATGGGAATACTTAAGACAATATGGTTTTCTTCAAAATATTTTCATTGTACTTTTTCCATTTTTCAATTTAAATTTGTCTAGAAAATATTTTGTAGGTAGAAGATGGTAATGGAGGCAGTTTCAGTTGGTTTAAAGCTCTCAAATAGATTCCTTATTGGGCATATTTACTTCTCTTTTTTGTAGGAAAATGAGGCATGACTGTCATTACAAGCCCTCCCATTTGGGCAGAGAATTTGCTCCAGAGAATTCTAGTACCACTAATAGACAATGTCCATATGGTTCACACATGTAAAAACGAGAATGAGCCCCTCAAATTACTTACAGTTGAACCATTTCATTATTAAGGAGCAAGTCTGTTAACTTTTGTTTGAAGCTGTGTAAGAGTTGGCTGGGCCAAGAGCCCTAGGGCTGGTGGAGGCCCTGAGCTCTTATGTTGGCTCTCCTTTCCATAAGTCATCTTTTCTGCAAGGGGCCTGTTTCCTCATGCTGAGAATGAGGACATCAGTATGGAGTCATGTGTCCCCTAATGAAGTGGATAAGTTCTGAGAAATGCATCATTAGGTGTTTTTTTGGTCACTGTGTAAATGTCATAGAGTGTACTTAAATAAACCTAGCTGTTAGAGCCAAGTATCATGTGCTTACTGTTCATGATTGTACGTGCTACACTTTTATTGACTGGAAGCGTGGTGGTTTGTATATGCCAGCATCACCACAAACATGTAAGTAATGCATTGTGCTATGGGTACAACTGGTAGGAATTTTTTCAGCTCCCATTATTGACAGAAACATCCTTATGCAGCACATGACCATAGCTGAATCCTAATCCTTTCTGTCTCTGCCCTTCGGATTCCAATGAATCATTCATCACTTGGAAATTAAGGTTGTATTTGGATTTCAATAAATAGTATTGCCAGCATCAATTAAAAGAATAAAACTATGCAAGTTTTTTTGAGCCTCTCAAATGTTTTGTGTTTGTGATGCCTAATGGGGAAATAAGAGCCGTGTGTCATGTCTAAGAAACAGCATGAAAATAAGAAAAAAAACTAGTAATGTTTAATCCTGGGTGCCTGGATTTAAGTCCCAGGTTTATCATTCATCTGCTTTAGGACCTTGGGTCTCCAACCTTTATAATCCTCTGTTCTTCAAGTAGAAAATGAATAGAATAGTGCCTTACCTGTCTCACAAGGCTGTTGTGGGGATTAAATAAAACTGCTTCCTGTGTGAAGGCTCTTTCTAAATAGTAAAGAGCTATAAAAACACCAATTATCATTAGCACTAATGATGCAACTCTTGTCAGCAGTAGCCATCTGTTTGTTGTGGCTGTCACTGTCAAAAGCAAGATGTGAAGATGGCTCAAGGGTATTTAAATTATATACACCTTTACTTTTGTTCATGTCTCACTTTCTTTTTGGTTCATTTTTTTCTGGTAGGTAACCTGGCACTCTGTTCAAGGTCTGAACTGTCTCCTTGAAGCCATTGAAAGTAGAGCTGGAAGCTACAGCTGGATCATCTTATAAATTTCCCTTTTAAAGATGCAGCTTAGAAGTTTAACTGACTTACTGAAGGTAACAGAGCTGCTTCAAGGTAAAATGATAAATTAAAAGACTTTCTACTCTTGGTTTAAACCCTGATTTGTGCAATTCTACGGTTTTGGTTAGACCAGAAGAATAAAAGAAATTTCTTTGGTTTTCAAAAATTGGGGTTCACCGCTTCCCTACAACTTCACAACCCCTTTTCTGTTGCTGGCACCTCTCTCTAGTCCAGAGAAGAGGGTCTTCCAGTTCCCACCCAAAGATGATACCCCCAGCCGTGTTCTTTTTTAATTAAAAAAATTTTATTTTGCTTATTTACTCACAGGTACCTACACAAAGTAGGAAGCACAGTTCTATACCTTTATTTGCAGTGCTAGGGTTCAAATCCAGGGCTCATGCATGCCAGGCAGATACTCTACCACCAAGCCACATCCCCAGCCTCCTAGCTGTGCTCTTGATTCTGAACCCTTTTTGCCTCTGTCAGGACATTCTAGTTGTCAAACTCTGTGTCATATATAGTTTTTCTTTTTCCATTGGTTCTTTTCCTTGGTCTACAAGTATGTTGAGGCTCATAGAATTTTTACTTTATCCTATATGCTGCTGCTGCCGCCGCTGCCTTTTTTTTTTTTTGGTGCCAGGGATTAAACTCATGGGCCCTCGACCACTGAGCCACATCCTCAGCCCTATTTTGTGTTGCTAAGTGCCTCGCTGTTGCTGAGGCTGGCTTTGAACTCATGATTCTCCTATCTCAGCTTCCCAAAGTGCTGGGATTACAGGCGTGCACCACCGCACCCAGCTACTGCTTCTTTTTTTTTTTTTAATATTTTTTTGTAGTTGTTGATGGACCTTTATTTTTTATTTATTTATATGTGGTGCTGAGGATCGAACCCAGTGCCTCACGCATGCTAGGCAAGCGCTCTACCACTGAGCCACCACCCCAGGCCTAGCTACTGCTTCTTGATACTTAATATTGGAAAGAGAAACTGGTGAGCAGAGTCAGTTTTTTTCAGCTTCTTTCCTTACATGGTAATGTACAAACACAGTGGTTCTTGGTGATAGCTCAGAGAAGTTCCCTACTCACCTTACCTTGCCCCTCTCTCATTCTAGTCTTCTATCTGTACCCCTATGTTATTATATTTTATTTGGAGTCTTGCCAGGTTGCCCAGGCTGGCCTTGAATTTGGGACCTTCTGCCTCAGCTTCCCAAGTAGATGGATGACATTCTCCCAAGGTGCCCAGCTCCTTGCCCCCTTTCTTGTCCTGTGCTCCCCTCCTGATCATTTGTTGTCATTTTGTATTCTGCTTCTCTTAAGAACAGAATCCAGGTCAGGTGTAATCCCAGAGGCTCGGGAGGCTGAGGCAGGAGGATCGAGAGTTCAAGGCCAGCCTCAGCAAAAGAGAGGCACTTTTCAACTCAGTGAGACTCTGTCTCTAAATAAAATAAAAAGTAGGGCCGGGGATGTGGCTCAGTGATTGAGTTCCCCTGAGTTCAATCCCTAGTACAAAAACATTGAAAAATAAACAACAGAATCCAAAAATGACCTTGTTCATTAGTGGCCCAATGTTGAACTCATGGCCCCAATCTTCAGTGGCATCAGTTTTCCTTTAACTTGCTGCAGTTTCTGGGATCAGAGGCTCCTTTAGAGTCTCAGGATTTAGGCTGGCTTCCTCCTCCCCTCTGGTTTTTTTATATCTTTATTTTTATGTGGTGCTGAGGATTAAACCCAGTGCCTCACACATGCTAGGCAAGTGCTCCACTACTGAACCACAACCCAGCCCTCCCCTCTAGTTTTTAAAATGATATTATTCTCCAGAATTCCAAAGCAACATGTAGTCTCCCCATTCTGCCTCTTCCTGTGCTTGTGCTCACTAGCAATGGTGGGCAGCTTGCTCACACCTTTGAACCATGCTGAACCTTATACTTTCAGTCCCTTACCTGTCTTCAATAAACAGTTGACTTAAACACCCTCTTCAGTGAAGCCTTCCAGAAACCTTAGTTACAGCTCCACAGAACTTTAAAGGTCCCTCTAGTAGCCCTAATTTCAGTGTCATTGGGATTCTACTTCATCCCATCCTCTAGTGAGTACCTTGTGGTCTGAGACTTGTCAGATTTACCTCTGTGGAACTTGGCCTTCTGTCAGTGCTGAACAAATGAGGGGGAACATTCATTTAAGTATACTTCCTGGAGTTAAGTACTTCTGTTTAAATGACTGAGTGTTGGTTGATTAGCCATGAGGAGAATCCAAGAACAGAAAAGAGGGGTTCACAATGAATGCACTTTGTTGTGGGAATCTACCATGTCAGCAGTTTATTAAGTATTGAATTATTTTGTCAAGTACCAGAGTATGATGTATAAACACTGGCCCTCCAAAAATGTCCACGTCCTAATCCATGGAACCTGTGAATGTTACATAGCAAAGGGGAATTTAAGTTTGTAGATGGAATAAATGTTGTTATTCAGGTGATTTTAAAATAGATTATCCAGATGGGCCCACCGTAATCCTGAGGGTACTTAGAAGTGGTTCATGCTGTAGGAAATCCTTCTAGCTGATTTCATGGATTGCTGAGGGTCTTAAATTGCCTCAAATATTATCTCTAGTTAATGCCTCATTGAGGTAGTCTTTTCTATAAGAGATATAATTATATCCATTTTCTGTGATATTAGCTGTAATGAAAGAAAGGTACTTTTATTGAATGCTTATGAGAGTCAGGTGCTTTATATGTATTACCTTATTTAATGTGCTAAATAGCCCAAGAAGTAGATATTAAATCCTTTTATGGATGAGGAAATGCACAGAGTGGTTAACTTATACAAGGTCGTACTGCTAGTAACTGATGACCCTGGGGTTTTATTGCACAATAAAGATCAAAATTCTGAGATGTGGCTTTTTCACTTTTGCAAAGACATGCCCATGTTTTATACTCCCCAAATCTATTTTTTAAGAAGTCTTGCCTTGAATTTTGAAAGTTGAAGATGAACTTGTATATTATTGAAGCACTGTGACACCATTAACACACACTTAAGAGGACAAAAGTTAATGCTAGTAACTCCAAAAAAAATCTTGATCATACATTGTCATAGATTCTTTTCAGTCCTCTTTTCCTCTGTATATATATGCTGCATGCTGCAGTTTTCATAGCTGTAATCAGTTATATTATACCTATTTCATTTTATATTCATTTAATTTTATATTATGTATTTCCTCATCTTTTACTATTTACTATTTACTATTTACTATTATGTTTAGTAGGCTATAGCTTCTTTCTAAGGTTTTTATTAGTAAAAGAAATGGTATGTCGTGGAGTCATACCCAAAGTCAGCAAACTGGGAATATCTACTTTGCTCTGATAACAGGCAGGGATGTCAAATGCTGTTGTAGGGAGGAGGAATAGTTGGGAATAGTAATCTCGTCTACTATGTGGAGGGGAATGAGATGATCAGAGGTTGAACATAAAAATATTGCCGGGCATGGTGGCACTCGCCTGTAACCCCAGCAGCTTGGGAGGCTGAGGCTGAGGCAGGATGATTGAGAGTTCAAAGCCAGTCTCAGCAATGGTGAGGTGCTCAACAACTCAGCGAGACCCAGTATCCAAATAAAATACAAAATAGGCCTGGGGATGTAGCTCAGGGGTCAAGTGCCCCCCCCTTAATGCTCCTCCCCCCCAAGAAAAAGGCTTTTTTTGGTTTTTCCTCCAGACAGGGTTTCCTTATCTTGCCTAGACTGGAACTTGTCTGCCTCAGCCTCTCATAGCTGGACTGTAAGTGTGCACTACCATGCCCAGCTCAGGCTGCTACCCGCCGTCCTGTGTACTGGTATCATACTCAGACATTTTACTGCTGAGCTACATCTCTAGTCCTTTTTATTTTTTGAGTCAAGGTTTCACTAAATTGCTGAGGCTGGCTTTGAACTTGGAATTTTCTTGCTTCAGCCTCCTAAATCTCTGGGATTACCAGAGGTGCTGGGACTACAGACAGGTGCAGAGGCACCCAGCTGAGACTAGTTGGTTTTGAACCCACCGTCTGACTTGGGCAGGGGCTCTTTGTTCAGGTGCCACTTTCAAAATGGAAGGATTAAAAGAAACAGAGTATGGAAAGCATTAATTGCATTGCCTCACATGTGGTAACAGATTACCAGCAAATGCTATTTCCCCCATGGTACCAAATGTGCTATTTTGGTGCCACTATTTAGGTGGCGCTTGACTATCTTGGGTCTTAACTCAAGTCACAATGCTGTGGACTTTCTAGTCATTAAAGAAAAGAGACATTGAATTCATGGATAATACTCTAAATTCTTTTAGTTTTAAATTTTTATTTCGTACTGTTGGGGGTTGTACCCAGGACCTCACACATGGTAGGTAAGTGCTCTATCATCGAGCTATATTCCTTGCCCATATCATTTTTTAAGAGTGCATAGAAATTACTGGGAATCTAATTTAAACTTCTTGGCCCCACATACCAGAAAATACTTAGATTGGGTAATTTATAAATAACAAATTTATTGCTTATAGTTCTATGGGCCCTGAGCAGTCTAAGCTCAAGGTGCCAGCCGATTTGTTGTCTGGTGAAGACCTGATTTTTGGTTCATAGATAGTGAATGGCTTGTGCCCTCATGGCCTGATCACCTCTAAAGATTTCACCTCTTTTAAAAAAATATTTTAGTGGACAATACCTTTATTTAATTAATTTATTTTTATGTGGTATTGAGGATGGAACCCAGTGCTTCACACGTGATAGACAAGCACTTTAGCACTGAGGTACATCTGCAGCCCCAAGATTTCACCTCTTTTTTTTTTTTTTCTACTGGGGATTGAACTCAGGGGCACTTACCACTGAGCCACATCCTCAGCTCTATTTTGTGTTTTATTTAGATACAGGGTCTCACTGAGTTGCTTAGCACCTCACTTGCTGAGGCTGGCTTTGAACTCCGGATTCTCCTGTCTTAGCCTCCCAAAGTGCAGGGATCACAGACAGGTGTGCGCCACTGCGCCAGGTTAAAATTTTACCTCTTAATACTTGTATTGGAGATTGTTTCAGCACTAATTTTGGAAACTATATCTCAGATGATCATTACAAATTCTTTGCTACTTGAAGGGTGGTCTAGGGACTATCGGCACCTAAATCATCTGGGAGCTTAAACATGCAGCATTTTGGGGCCCATCTCAGAACTACTCAGTCAGGTTGTATGTTGTGGCAACATCCCCAGGAGAGTCATATTCACATTACAATTTGAACAGCACTGAAATAGATGGTCCTTAGGAAATGATGTAAATTCCTTTTGCTTTTGGTGCTGAGTTTGAACCTAGGGCCTTGTGCATGCTAGGCACACTGTCTACCAAAGTTTGCTTTTCAATTATTATTTGCCTTTTAATGTGACTAATGAGTAAATTAATAATACTTAAAGTAAAAAAAAAACTTTATATAGTATTTAAAAATAGAGCTAGGCATGGTGGCACACACCTGGAATCCCAGTGGCTCAGGAGGCTGACGCAGGAAGATTGCAAGTTCCCAGCCAGCCTCAGCAGTTTAGCAGGACCAGGGATATTGCTTAGTGGTTAAGTGCCCCTGAGTTCAATCTCCAGTATAAAAAAATAAATAAAAATAGACATAGAATGGTAAAAATGTAGAATTGGAATTTTTTTGAACTTCTAAGAGTTATTTAGAAGATTTCATCTAGAATAGAAAGTCTTGATTTATGACATTTTGTTTGACTTATTTGAATACTTTCATTTGACTGAACCAAATTCAAACAGTATCCTAAATAGCCTAACATGCAAAATTGGGAGTTTTTGAAACAAAGTGATAATTCTTCAACTGAAGAATCTTTTTTGCTACTTATCAGTGTTCTTTTTTTAAAAATATTTTATTAGTTGTAGATGGACACAATGTCTTTATTTTATTGCTCTGTATGTGGTGCTGAGGATCGAACCCAGGGCCTCACGCATGCGAGGCAAGCACTCTACCACTGAGCCACAATCCCAGCCCCGTCAGTGTTCTTTGATAGTAATCTTGTTCTTGAGTTTTCTTTTATGTAGATTGTATGTCAGTTATCCAAATCCCTGGAAGGACATTGTGGAAACTGATTGAGGTAGTATTTGAAAACCTTTTGCAAACTTTCAGATGTTCAACCAGTGTAAGGTGTATGCCAGGTTTTAGGAAAACTATAGCTTATGGGGCCAAATCTGTGCCTGTGTTTATAAATAAAAATTTTATTGGATCACTGTCATGTCCATTCATTTCCTTTTTTTTTGGTACTGGGGATTGAACTCAGGGGCACTCGACCACTGAGCCACATCCCCAGCCCTATTTTGTGTTTTATGTAGAGACAGAGTCTCACTGAGTTGCTTAGCGCCTCGCCTGTTGCTGAGGCTGGGCTGGCTTTGAACTCAGGATTCTCCTGTCTCAGCCTCCCTAAGTGCTGGGATTACAGGCTTGTGCCACTGCACCCGGCTATTTTCTGTTTTATGTACAGACAGGGTCACTGAGTTGCTTAGTGCCTCTCCATTGCTGAGGCTGGCTTTGAACTCGCGTTTCTCCTGTCTATTCATTTCCTTAATTGCTCATGGCTGCTTTCATGATACAATAGCAGAGCAACCCCAGTGTCATTAATAAAGGATAGGTAGCTTTTTGTATTATAGTTGGAGAAAGGTGAATGATGAATATTCATTTTTTGTTTTCCTTGAAAGAGAAAAAAGGCACCCACCTGACATTTAATAGATCTCTCTCTCTCTCTCTTTTTTTGTGATATTGGAGATTGAACACGGGGGCCCTGTACTACTGAGCTACATCCCTAGCACTTTTATATATTTTGTTTTATTTTTTAGATGAGTCTTGATAAGGTACTGAGGAAGGTCTTGAACTTGCTATCCTCCTGCCTCAGCCTTCTGAGTCCCAGCGATCATATGCATGCACCATTATTCTTAGCTTAGATCTTTATGTTGCTTTTGCAAATTATATGTTTGCATTAGGACTCTACATATAGGTCAAATGATCTTTGGCGCTTTGTGGACCTATTTTTAAGTCTTTAATCGAACCTTCTTTTTAAATATTTTTTTACTTGTTGATGGACCTTTATTTTATTCATTTATTTATATGTGGTGCTGAGAATTGAACCCAGGGCCTCACATGCAAGGAAAGAGTTATACCACTGAGCCACAACCCCAGGCCTCATCCAACCTTTTTCCAAAGTACTGAGATAAAAGCTCTTACCAGATGCTGACTTCACAAATGCAAATATTTCATCAACAAACTGGAGTTTTGGGTTTTGTTAATTTTTTGGATACTGGAGATGGAACCGAGGGCTCAGGCATGCTAAGCACATCCTCTACCACTGAGCTACACCCAAGCTTCTGTGTATATTTTTAATGTATCTTGTGGGTGCATACTACTTCCCTCAGATAGCTCAAGGAGTATTTTCCCTGGGAACTGTCCAGCCTTAGGTTGTTCCTTCCCTGGGGTGCCGCCTTGTGGTGGGCCATGAGTCTTTCAGGGACAAACTGCACAGCCTTGTCATCAAGGAAAGTGAGTCTGCTATGAGGTGAGTCATTGCAAACCCTGCTGCTCAGAGTAAGAAAACCCCATCATATAATATAACCAAAGAGCTCATGAATGATTGGTTGGGACAACCTGCTGGTGGGTACTTCTTGGAAAAAAATTCAATGGTCTATGGAATCTCAACCTTTTATTCCCCCCTTGAATGTATAAATATAACTCGTATTTAATTTATTATTATTCATAATTTGCTTTATATGGTTGTGTATATTTTAATGTGTGTTATGTATATCTGTGTGTCCATATATTTTGTGTGTGTGCACATGATGTGTGTAATTATCATTTCTGATAAGCCTCATTATTGAAGAGAAAGGGCCGTGATTGTACCTTTACAGACTCTTTTTGTGTCTAAATATCCTAACTGATCAGTTTTCTTTGGGCAAGTAGTAATCTGTTACTCGTGAATTAGTGAACACATAGGAGAACCTTTTTGCTAAGAGGTATATGCATTTTCTTACTTTCCACTTTATTTCTTGATAAAATGTTGATAAAGCACCCTAGTCTACCAGTAGTCCGTTGATTGAAAGAGCTATGCTAGGAGCATCTAAATTCTGATCTAAAGACTAGAACATTCTCAAAATCCAAGAAAGAATCACACCATTGTCAGGACATAAAAATACAGAAGTACTAAATAATCAGTTGTTTAGCTATACGTGGAGGGAATTAATGCCTTCAGATTCCAAACACAGTAATAATGAGCAAAGTTACAAGCCAATTTTCTGTTATAGCCTTCACTAGTCTGCTTGAATGAGGATGAAGAGAGATGTATTAGTCATAAGAATTGACAGATCTGGGATGCATACAGCACAAATAGCACTTTAGAGACATTTGAAACTATGGTATTCAGCTAAATGTTTCCATAGTTTGATGATATATGCATCCCTGGATGTTGCCTAGGATCCTAGTGCTGTGAGCCGCTTGTAACAGATTTGTGTGGTTGCTATGTGAAAAAAAAAAAAAAACGGCAAAGAAACCACAGAAGAAATGAGTGGCAAATAATATCAGGGTGGGAAAATATTGCTATAGTAACAACTTACTTCCTATAGGAAAAATTGGGAGAGTAAAGTGAGAACCCCCTGGAACTTAGGTAGAAATAGTTTTTGAACAAAATAGAGCATAGAGAAGAACAAAAGCCTTGCTTCCAATGCTGTTTTTTGTCAAAGATACTTTATGATATGAAGTAATTTTATTTATTTATTTGGCACCGGGGATTGAACTCAGAGGCACTCGACCACTGAGCCACATCTCCAGCCCTATTTTGTGTTTTATGTAGAGACAGGGTCTCACTGAGTTGCTTAGCGCCTCGCCATTGCTGAGGCTGGCTTTGAACTCGCGATTCTCCTGTCTCAGCCTCCCAAAGTGCTGGGATTACAGGCATGCCCCACTGGGTCCGGCTGATACAGAGTAATTTTAAATGTAACATTTTGAGTGACTTTCTAATGTACCATTGAATTTGGGTAAAATTGTAAGAGAAATTGCAAAGCTCTGAGATAAAGCCATGTCATCGCATTTCTTTTCCTAGCATGACAATTCCCTAAAATGTTCCTTGTTGAAATATAGTATTCTAGAGAAGTTACTTGTATGTCTTCTTTAATTCCCTTAAATAATTCTTGATCATGAAATTCTTTAAATAACAGCCTGAATCTCCTGGGGTATCCTTCACCTGAGTTTTCTTTCTCAGGATAGAAGAAAAGGTCACATAGTTAACTAATGCTATCTTTTGATTATGAAATATTGCCAATTATTATTTCTTTACCATCTTCTCATGTGACCCTCTCAACCCTGGCTGCACATTAAGATCTCCTGAGCTGGGCACAGTGGCAAATGCCTGTAATCCCAGCACTTTGGGAGGCTGAGACAGGAGAATTGCCAGTTCAAAGCCAGCCTCAGCAATGGTGAGGCACTAAGCAACTCAGTGAGACCCTGTCTCTACATAAAACACAAAATAGGGCTGGAGATTTGGCTCAGTGGTCAAGTACCTCTGAGTTTAATCCCTGGTACTAAAAAAATTCTCCTGGACAATGTTTTGTTTCTGTTTTTTTACAAAATAACATATCTGTGCTCCACTCAGTTTCTAACTTACTCGAGGTAAGACATAGGCCTTTGCATGTATGTGTGCATGCACTTGTGTGCAAGTTTAAACTGTGATTATAATAATGTGGCCAAGGCTGAGGATCCCTTTTCTAGATTATTGCTATTTATGGTGTAGTCCTTACACTCAAGTGGGACCAGTTTTAGCCCTAATCCATATCTTTTTTTTTTTAAATATTTTTTAGTTGTACATGGGCAGTGTCTTTATTTTGTTTTCTACTTATTTTTATGTGGTGCTGAGGATCGAACCCAGTGCCTCACACGTGCGAGGCAAGCGCTCTGCCACTGAGCCACAACCTCGGCCCCCCTAATCCATATCTGATGCCTTTTTTTTCAGTACCAGGTATTGAACCCAGGGGCACGTAACCACTGAGCCACATCCCCAGACCTATTTTGTGTTTTATGTAGAGACAGGGTCTCACTGAGTTGCTTAGTGTCTCACCACTGCTGAGGCTGGCTTTGAACTCACAATCCTCCTGCCTCAGCCTCTCAAGCTGCTGAGATTAAAGTTTTATTGAAAAAATAGCCACACTAACTTTTCTCTCATTTCTTTTGTGCCCCAAGGGACACAGTTGATTAACTGCAACAGCTAATGTATGGCCAGGAAAGCCTAAACTGCTTACCATGTGACTGTTTCTAGAAAAAGTTGCTGGATAACTGTTGCTAGCTCTAGGGTAGTTAGTTACAACAATGTGGGTGGAAAAAATACTGGAAAAATTGAAAATTGGATTGTATTATATATTTTTTCAGTTTGATTGCTGAAATTCCCAACATCAGATTTGAAAGCCACAGAGAAGTAGAATGAGTGACTGAGTCAGAAGAATTGAGTAAGAATGCAGCGTAGGTTCCAGCCAGAGTCATGAGGGTTCTGTCCATATTTACCAATAAGTGATGAAATATTGACCCTTGAAATGTCTGACCTGAAATGATAATTTTGTATGAAAGTTTAAAAATCATACATCCCTTAATGCTGACCAATCCTTACTTAGTTGACCCAGACTGGACAAGTTAATGAGAGTCTGTCTCAAAAAAAAAATTAATCAGGCACAGTTACACACACGTATACTCTTGGCAACTTGAGAGACTGAGGCAGGAGGATAGCAAGTTTGAGGCCATACTGGGCAACTTGGTGAAACTGTTTCAGAATTAAAAAATGAATAAAAGGGTTTAGGATGTAGCTAGTGCTGGAGTGCCCCTGGGTTCAATCCCCAGCACTGTACCCCTAAATCCTTAACAGTTAACTACATTGTACTGAGAAATAAAATGATCAGCTCAGGTAGTTTCAGCAGGTTGTGACTAGAGGTTCTGCTATGTCTTGGTCTCAGCTCTCCAGGTCTGAGTTTCTGAGATTCTAATTCATGTACTGCAGGAGATGTCTCATTAATGACTTCACCAGCCACGTGGTGTGAAACTTTGAGAAGTCACCTTTACAAGGAAGTATGCCCAATCTGATGTTATGGAATATCTGAGTTAAGAGGTGGCTTCACTCGGGAGAACGATGATCCTGCCATCCTGTGTAGAAGAATTTCCGTAAAATAATCATGTGCGGTTTCTTTTATTCCAGTTGTGCAACTTGAGACAGGGAGAGTTAGAGAGGACTTCTAATTAGAAAGTGGCAGAGCCAGGGTTGGAAAGCAGATTTGTTTGAATTGTAGACACATTCTTTTCCATCTTATGACACTGTTTTTCAAACATTCGGTGGATCCTCCATGGCCTGTGATTATTTGTGCTAAGAACATGTATGAGTAAGATGGGCCAGGACAATGTAAGCAGCTCATGGTGCCATGATGAAGGTATTTGAATTAATGTGAATAAATGAACATCCTTGATGGGTAGATAGGTGGCATCTCTCCCTTTCTCTTCTGGAGCTGGATTTGAAGTCAAGTCCCTGTGCATGCTAGGCAAGTGCTCTACCACTGAGCTACACCCCTGGCCACTATATCTGTCCTTAATGTTCTCAGTCTGCAAAGGATCTTCATTATTTTTTTTAATTGTACATGAACACAATACCTTTATTTACTTGTTTTTACATGGTGCTGAGGATCGAACCCACTGCCTCACACATGGTAGGCAACTGTTCTACCACTGAGCCACAATCCCAGCCCCAAGTCTTCATTATTTTTACACAGATTTATACTGTGGTCATCTAACATGCAACTAAAAGGGGTTTTTATAATTCTTTTCAGAAAAGAACTGTTAGAACAGCTTGGTAAAGTCATATTTATTGAATGTTAAATGTGATTTATTGAGAGTTCTGTAGAACTTGTCAGCTGTTAATGATTTCAAGTGACATCGTCCCTTGTGGTCAATTTTTATTAACTGAATGACTGGTAATTCCTTTGCTTAGAATTTTCTATATCAGTACAAGATTGTAAACTTATTAATAAAAATGGGAAGGTTTCCACCTTCCCCTTAGAAAAGTGATAATTACAAAGGCAATTTCCATTTACAGACCTTCTGTTATGTGACAAGACACTTTGGCTGGGTCCTCTTTTAGCCTTATGAGTTAAGTCAAATTCTTATTTTGCAGTGGAGAAAACTAGACTATGCTAAAGCACTCAAGACTGCAGTGTGATAAAGTGGTGAACTAAAATTGAAACCTAAGTTTCGCTCTCTAAAATCCATATCTTTAGTGTCTTGGAGAGAGACTGCCTTTCTGTAGTCCTCTTACCTATTTTTTTTCATTTTCATAATTTTAATTTTGACTGACACATAGCAGTTGTACATATTTATGGGGTATATTATGCTTTGATTCATGTACTTTTCATAATGATCAAATTAGTGTAATTCATCACCTTCAAATATTTATCATTTCTCTGCATTGGTGGCTCATGCTTGTAATCCCAGCACTTTGGGAGGCTGAGACAGGAGAATCATGAGTTCAAAGCCAGCCTCAGCAATGGCGAGGCATTAAGCAACTCAGTGAGACCCTGTCTCTACATAAAACACAAAATAGGGCTGGGGATGTGGCTCAGTGGTCTAGTGCCCCTGAGTTCAATCCCCAGTACCAAAAAAAAAAAAGAATATTCAAAATTTTCTCTTCTAGCTTTTTAAAAAGATACATTATTGTTAACTACAGCCACTTTACTTTGAGATGGAATACCAGGCTTCAGTTCTTCCTATTTAACTATAAAGGAAATTAGTTTTAACCAAAGATATTTTCCTCAAAGTGATTGTTCCAAATTAGTTATCTTTCTTTATTTTTTATTTATTTTTTTGGTTCCAAGATTGAACTCAAGGACACTCAACCACTGAGCCACATCCCCAGACCTATTTTGTCTTTTATTTAGAGTCTGAGTTGCTTAGATGCTTGCTTTTGCTGAGGTTGACTTTGAACATGGGATCCTCTTGCTCTAGCCTCCTGAGCTGCTGGGTGTGCACAATTATCTTTATATTTTAAATATGTAATTATCATATGGATTTTCCTCCCTGTTTTGTAGCTACTTATTTGGTATTCTTTTTTTGTGTGTGTTGTGGGCACTGGGGATTGAGCCCAGGGGTGCTTAACCACTTAGCTACATCCCTAGCCCATTTTTAAAAATTTATTTGAAGGCAAGGTCTCCCTAAGTTGCCCAGGCTGGCCTTGAACTTGCCCTTCTGCCTCAGCCTGCTGAGTTACTGGAATGGCAGGGAGTTCCACCATGCTCAACTACTTCAGGAGGTTTGTTTTTTTTTGGGGGGGGAGGGTACTCCTGGGGATCAAACCCAGGGCCTCCCTCATATGAGGCAAGTGGACCACATCCCCAACATTTCTTTGGGAATTTTCAAAAATTTTATTCATATATGCATATATGGGAAATGTAATATTCATATAGAAATGTGGTATAAATAATGTAAACCTGAAAGAAATATTGGAAATCAGCACCATCTAACCATCATTGACATCAATAAATGGAATGGTGCCAGGATCCTAGGAGCTCTTTTTCTTTCTTTTTTCTTTTTTTTGGGGTGGGGTGGAGTGGGCTGTAGTAGAGATCGAACGCAGAGACATTCAACTACTGAGCCTCATCCCCATCCCTTTTTTAAAATTTAAAAAAAATTTTGAGATAGGGTCTCTTTAAGTTGTTGAGGCTGGCCTTGAACTTAGAATCTTCTTGCCTCAGCCTCCAGAGCTACCCGGGTCACAGGCATATGCCACTGCACCCAGCTTCCTTTTTAAAAATTTTTGGTATGAGATATTGAACTGGGGCTCTCCATCACTGCACTACATCCCCAGCCCTTGTTATTTTCAATTTTGAAGCAAGGTCTCACTAAGTTGCTGAGGCTGGCCTTGAATTTGTGATCCTTCTCCCTCAGTCTCCCTAGTTGCTGGTATAATAGGAGTGAACAACAGTGCCTGGGGGGAAGGGAATTAGTAAGGCAGTGCTATTGAAGGAGATTTACTATAGATAGATACAAAAATGGACCTGTAGGCTGAAGGGGACATAAGGTCGAAGTTTTACGTCTAGTTTTTAAGGTGGGGGAAATAAAGTCACTGTAATGATATTTATATGCTAAGAATGATCCAGTAGAAAGAGAGGAGGAAAACATAGGGCTGATGTCTCTGAGGAGGTAAGAAGAATCTAGCACATGGTGGACTAACCTTAACTGAGATTTCCATATATTCATAGGAGAGAAGATAGAGTAAGAGTCAGAAGTCATGAGCAGTAATGTCAAATATATTCAGAGCTCTGCCTTTTGAACACAAGATAGGACACCCATTGTGGCCAGCAACTTCTGTTACAGTGACACACAACATTTATGTGCTGTAGTCTTTGTCAGAGTAAACATCTTCAAAAGTTATTTCCTCCTTTGCTGTGGTGACTGGTGATGTTCTAGAAATTGACTGCTCATCAACTTGCATCCCTGAATAAGGTTTACATAGAGCACAACCCTTAGCTGACCATGATGGACATTGGTAATGGTTTGGATAAATGTCTTCCAAAGGCTTGGTACTGTTTGGAGGTGATGAAACCCTGAGGAGGTAGCACTTAGTTGAAAGAACTTAGTCGTTGGGGATGTGCCCTTGATGGGGATTGCGTGGCAGGCACCCTGGCCCTTTGCTCTCTCTTTGTTTCTACCTAGCATGAGGTGAGCTGTTTCCTCTGCCTTGTTCTCCCTTGATGTTCTGTTACTACAGACCCAAAAGCAGTGGAGCCAACCATCCATGAACTGAAAACTCTAAAATCATGAGCCAAAATAAAACTTTTCCTCTTCTGTTTTTTTTTTTTTGGTACTGTGGAATGAACTCAGGAGTATTTGACCACTGAGTCCCATCCCCAGCTCTATTTGTATTTTATTTAGAGACTGGGTCTCACTGAGTTGCTTAGCGCCTTGCTAAGTTGCTGAGGTTCGCTTTCAATTCTCAATCCTCCTGCATCAGCCTCCTGAGCTCCTGAGATTATAGACATCTGCCACTCTAGATAACCTGTGAATTCTCCCAATTGT
Organism: Xerus rutilus; assembly: GCA_028644305.1. Lineage (NCBI taxonomy): Eukaryota > Metazoa > Chordata > Mammalia > Rodentia > Sciuridae > Xerus > Xerus rutilus. Next base: position 940,264 of record JAQQSJ010000067.1, read on the forward strand.
AAGTGTGGAAACCTGGGGGGTCACTCTTTACCTATGCAATAATAGGAATTCATTACCATCACCCACCCTTCATTTTTTTTTAAAGCTCAGGACTTTTTTCTTCACATAGGGAGTGCTGGCTATGAATAGTAGGAATTGTCCCTAATCCTTCCAGTCAGTTTTATGTGCACAGTGTGTCTCTTCCAGACCACTTACATGTAAATAATATTCCAAAGGGCACTCTTTCAAAGTCTTTGTTCTCTCTTTGTAGCTTATAGGTACAGACACTGATTCTAACTCTGGAACTGTTTGTAGTGAGGCCCTGTATTGGTGTCAGATCACTAGAAGGGTAGAGGGGCCAGATCATTCTAAGAGTTGTCAAATGTGCTTCTCTTGTTTCTATATTTAAATAGGGACTAGGATATGAGAGAGCTTGTTCAATGCAGGCCCTGGTGTCTATTTTGGTGCTGAGTTTGAATCCTTGGGTTGAGGACTCTCTAGATGCTCTCTGGTCCAATTAACCTCCTGCCCACCCTGCCTGTTTTGGCAGGGGAAAGAAGCTGATGGCAAGGCCACACTCTGCAGTATCTGGGGGAAACAATGCATACATGGTGCATCATGGGTGCTGTCAGGAGCCTGTGGGAGCAGCAACTTGGTTGACACCATCCTCCTCCCCCTCCTCCTGAGGATTGATAATGCTTTATGCATGCTAAACATATTCTCTACCGTTGAACTGCAGCCCTGTCCTGCCACTTAGTTGATGGTAGATCTTTGCTTCCTATTAAATGAGTAGCACTCCCAAGAGGAAGAGAATACCATACTCTCTTATGTTCTTGGGAGCAGACAGCCATGAAGTATGAGTAAGAAAGCCATTTTCAATGGATGAATGGACAAAGAAAATGTGTGTATGTGTATACACACAATGGAGTATTGCTCAGCCATAAAGAATGACATTATGGCATTTGCCAGCAAATACATGGAACTGGAGACTTACCATGCTAAGTAAAATAAGCCGGTCCCCAAAAGTCAAAGCCGAATGTTTTTTTCTGATATGAGGAAGCTAATCCAAAATAAGAGGAAGCATAAAAGGGTTGAAGAAAGATAAGTGGATTAAAGGGGAGGGAGGAGAGATGGGATAGGGAAAGACAGTGGAATACATCTGACCTAACTTCTGTGTATATATATGAATATAACAGTAAATTCCACCATTATGTATATCCACAAGATACTAATTACAAAAAAACTGTAAGTAGAGGGAAGGGAACAGGGGAGGGAGGAGTGGGAGAGGGGAATTGCTGGAAACTGAATTAGAACAAATTATATTCCATGTTTATATAATTTTGTCAAAATGAATTCTAATGTTACATATAACTAGGAAGAACCAATAGAAAAAGAAAGAAAGCCTTTGGTTAAGGAGGGATGAGAAGGTCAGGGCTAGGCCTTTGCATACTTCAGAGATGAAGCCCTTCCTCTGCCTAACAGCATGTGAATTTGGGGACTTTGGAAAGTTTGCTGATTTCGCCTTGGGCCCGTAAACCGTTTGTGCTGTTTGCTCTTTGATTCCCCAGACCCCTTCCAGGAACTTCCCATAGTCTTCCTAGCCATGGTCAACTTTTGTTTAGTTTTTTTCAATAGGCTACAATTTGTGGAGGAATCATAGATCCCCAAAGCTAAGGAGTCATGAGCTATTTGGAAATTCAGTTATATAGTACTTGTTTTTTTAATCTCTTAAGGCCAAGATACAGAAATGTTCATCACATTTCTGTTACAGGAGAAATAGTCTTGGGCATCCCAGTTTATTCCCTTATATAATAATTTTTACAGGGGAAAGTTGAAATCCTGAGCTTGAGAAAATGTGCAGTTTCTTTTGGGTTTAGTGTTTTCTGAAAGGAATGTGGGTGAATAAGTTTGCTCTGCTCTGTCAGCTTCCATTTGTTATTATTACAAATGTCCTCTCCTTAGAGTAACTTCTGCGTTTCAGAGCGATGGCTGATGGAGCCTTGTTTAGAGTAATGAGAAACTAAAGAGAGGTTTGGTAGAGTGGGAACCAGTGGGAGAACTATTGAAAAACTAGCCAGTAGCTAGTAATGCTTGTACTCTCACTCCCTCTCCGCATGAATGATTCATTTGGCTGCCTTTGTTATAATAGCCACAGTGTTCAGCCTGCAAGACTGTCTTGTGATATATCTTTCTTTTGCGAAAAGACTACATATCAGCAGCCTCATTTGATTTAGAAGCCAATTCGGCATACCATGCATACCATTTGAAAAGAATGTCAGGATCCTTCCTGCTATGAAAATGTCATGCATGCTTAAAATGACAAAGTTTGTCCCAAGGAATGGTTTTGAGTGCTTTGTAATCATTCTGTTTTGAGTCTTCCAAGCAATTTGACATTGGGGGCTTCATTTTCAAGGAGAAAAATCACCCCAACATTTGTTTTGATATTTAAATACTAGAATGTCAGATTGGAAATTTAGAGTATCCAAAAGATAGAATGAAGGTGCCCTGTGTGTGTGCTTTTTTATTGTGGCAACACATACAACATACAATTTGCCATCTTAAACATTTTCTTTTTTTCTTCTTGGTACCAGGGATTGAACACAGGGACACTCAACCACTAAGCCACATCCCCAGCCCAATTTTTTGTGTTTTATGGAGAGATAGGGTCTCACTGAGTTGCTTAGCGCCTCACCCTTGCTGAGGCTGGCTTTGAACTCACCACTCTCCTGTCTCAGCCTCCCTAAGTGCTGGGATTATAGGCTTGCACCACTGCACCTGGCTCTTAACCATTTTCAAGTGTACAGTAATGTTAAGGATATTCACATTGTTCTGCCGCAGATCTCTAGAACCTTTTCATCTTGCAAAACCATAAGTGTATACTTGAATTACCCCTTCTTTTCCCCTTCGCTCAGCCCTTGGCAACCACCATTCTCTTTTCTGTTTCCATGAGCCTGACAACTTTGGATGCCTCATATAAGTGGAGTCATGCAGTATTTGTTTTTGAGGCTGAATACTATTCCATTGTGTGTAAATACACCACATATTCTTTATACATTCATCTGTGAAGATCATGTGTCTTTTTGTAAGGGGTTCTCATAAAAGCTTTTCTTGGGACGTAAAACACCCAAACCAGAGGGCATAGAAAAATCAAATCTGAGTCACATATATTAAGAAATACAATTTTTATTTTTGATATTTAACATCAGACTTTCATACTTGCAAAACAGTTTCCTCGGCTGAAATCTTAGTGTTAAGTGGTTTAGGTTCACACTTCTCTGTTGCCCCCCTCTTCATACGCCCCATTCGGTTCCCTCTTTGAATTACAGTCCCCTGGACTGTCCCTTCTGGGGACAGATGAAAGCATGTGCTCAAGTGGTCACTGGAGAGGAAGATAAAAGGTAGCCTTTCTCCTAAAGTTGTCTGGGCTTTACTAGAATGTCTGGAGGGGTGAGACAAGGGGATAGGGGGCAGGGTGGGAATGGGGTTTTTGCAGCCTGGAAAAGATGGATGACCTATGAGATCATTAGGGTTAGTAATGGGTTTTCCCACTGGACTCTGGGTTTTTCTCACAGATCATCTTCTATGTGGCTTCTAGCCCCAACTTGGAGTTGAAGCAGCCTAGCTCCAGGAAAACCACACCATCAGTATGCTCTGTGGTCTGGCTGTAGTCTAAGAAGTGTTTTCCAGAGAACCTAGAGAGAAAGGTTTGAATTGAAAGAACAAGTGGTGGGGAAGAATTGGATTCACTGAGTCACTTTGACTTTTTCTTGACTTTGTTGCTTCCTCTGAACAAAATGATGGGTTCCCTGTTCTCATAGGTGCCTCAGTGTGAGTAGTTGCCTGTCTTTGGCAGGTATAAGCTGTGAGAATAAGTTTTTTCACCCTCTCTGTTGCTTTTATGATTCTGGGATAAGTATGAGTAGCCACAGATGGTAGGAGTTCCCCTTTACGTGCCTTAGCGGTTGCCAGGACCTCCCTGTGATCTGAGATTGCATATCTTATTTCCACTGTAGTGCTGAAAATTCCTTTCTCCCACCTGGGCTCAAGAGCTAGACAAGGAGATGTCTGGCCTTTCTCTTCTGCTTCTTTGATGTTCTAGGAAGGCAAGACAGGGAGCTACTGAGTGGATGAGCAGAGGGGAAAAACTTCAAGAAGTGCCACAGCTGACAGAGAACACTGAAGGTGTATGCCTCTCATGATAGAGTGCTAGAGAACACACTGCAGCCCTGCCAATTGACAGGATAGTCAGCTGGTTCTCAGGTGGGAGTCAGGTGCATACCATGACAGATCTTACCTCACAACATGAGGGATGCCTTTAGAAGGCTGGTGGAAGCCAAGAACTCTCTATTCGGTGATGGCAGTTTGGAGGCTGGAATGATAATTTGTGGTCCCTTGAGCATGCTAGGCAAACACTATACTAGTCCTTTCTTTAAAATTTTATTTTTGGACAGGGTCTTGCTAAGCTGGTAAGGCCGGTGTCAAAGTTGGGGGAGTTCAGGTGTGCACCACTACACCTGACTCCAGAAGAAATATCTTAAAGAGACTCTTACCTGGTTCTTTTGTCTGGGTGAATGACTTTAAAAATAAGTTTACACTGTCCTATTTTTTCTCAACATTTAATAAAAATCTTCAAGTCTGTGGCAAATTTAGAATAATTTTGCAATGAACATAAATATGCCTACCACCTATATGACTAGCATTTTAATACACTTTTGTTAGCAATGTCTAAATACCTGGTTAGCCAGTTCGCCATCCATTAACATATTTTATGTTTTAAAATTTTTTTTTAGTTGTAGATGGACACAATACTTATATTTTATTTATTTATTTTTATGTGGTGCTGAGGATCAAACCCAGTGCCTCATGCATGCGAGGCAAGCACTCTGCCACTGAGCCACAACCCCAGCCCCAACATCTTATTTTCTTATGCATTAAAAACACACTTTACCAGGCTGGGGTGTAGCTCAGTAGTATAGATTGTATGTTCAGCATGCTTAAGGACCTGTGTTCAATTCCTAGCACCAAAAATAAAAATAAAATAAAAAATTTTTTCCTCTAAATGCTTCTGTATTATAAATCATTTTACAGCTTTTCTTGAGTAGTAAAATTTACATACAATGGATTCATAAATCTTAAGTGAGCTCCATTAAGATTATGTCTTGAATGTCATTTTTTTTTAAAGATTTTTTTTTTAGTTGTAGATGAATACAATGTCTTTATTATTGCTTTGTATGTGGTGCTGAGGATCGAACCCAGGGCCTCACGCATGCGAGGCAAGTGCTCTACCGCTGAGCTACAATCCCAGCCCCGGGAATGTCATATTTTTATCATTCTGTCAGATTTTATTAAACTGAACTGTTTGCCTTTTTTTTTAAAAAAAAAGTTTCTTTTTTTTTTTTTGCAGGGCTAGGTATTGAAACCAGGGCCTTGCACATGCTAGTTACAGAATTTCTATAAATTATTTCAGAATTACTATTTGTAAGGTTGTTGGAATGATAGACTGTTACTGGAATATTGGGGAGATTATGTTCTAAAATGTGGTTCATTCTCACATGCTGCTGGTCTTGGCATGGTCTTTCCTTCCTCTTGTCCCCATATATGAGAAGAAAAAAAATCTAGCCATTAATTGATGAAGGTTTATTCCAGGATCCAAATGTGAAGAACTAGCTAAAAAGGGACTTCTAACTTTTGTCATTTTGCATGTTGGCAATTGTTGCTTCCTTTTTTTTTAAAATATTTTTTTAGTTGTAGATGGGCACAATGTCTTTATTTTATTGGTTTGTATGTGGTACTGAGGATCGAACCCAGGGCCCCACGCATGCGAGGCAAGCGCTCTACTGCTGAGCTACAATCCCAGCCCCTGCTTCCTTTTTTTTTTTTTTTCCTTTGGATGTGGTGAGGATTGAGTCTGTGGCCTCGCAGGCGTGGTAGGCAGGCAGGCACTCTACCACTGAGCCAGACCTCCAGCCTCTATTCTTCTTAAGAAATTCAAGGAGAAACAGAAATATTGTTATACAATATTTAATAACAAGCAAAACCTCTATAATTCAATATAGCCATTCTATAAAATCAGATAGACCATTCTGTGGCAATTCATGGTGGAATGTGTTCACATGGAATTAAGTGGTCTCTATGAAATGCCAGATTGTATTAATATTAAGAAGAGCATGTGTGATCATTAGGAAAATGGTGAAACATAAGGAAAAATGTTAATTTTTGTTTAATCCTGATTCCTCAAGAATCTTTACTTGAATTGTTTGTTATAGTTGTTGCTCTACTGCTATACCAGGCTGCTTGAATGATGGAAAAAGAACCCAAGATGGGCTGGGTGCCTGTAATCCTAGCAGCTCAGAAAGCTAAGGCAGGAAGATTGCAAGTTCAAAGCAAGTCCCAGCAACAGCAAGGTGCTAAGCAACTCAGTGAGACCTTGTCTCTAAATAAAACACAAAATAGGGCTGAGGATGTGGCTCAGTGGTCAAGTACTCCTGAGTTCAATCCTCAGTACAACAAAACAAAACAAAACAAAAAAACCCAAGATGGAAGTACAAAGATTTTGTTCTGGTTCTGTGATGTCTGGCTTTAAGGAAGTGAGGGAAGTGAGAGATTTGGCTTTGCAGATAGTGCATGCATACAAATGCCAGATACTGAGTAAAACAGCTAACATTAAGGATGGTATCTCCAGGAGGAGCAATTTATTTGAGAGAGACGATTTGGGTGCATGATGGTCAGGAAGGATAAGGACTTCAGTACAGTGTGAGTCCAGAGAACAGGGAGTGACTGGCAGTGGTTAGGGAATTTTCCATTTCCATTTCCAGCACACCATCTGCTTTGTGGTAGCTGTAAGTGGATGAACAGAGGGGAAGGGGAACTTTCAAAGGTCCCTGTGGATAGTTCACATCAAGGAGGCTTTGTCTTTCAGTCCAGTAAGCGGGTTATTTGGGGGAAGTCTGGATGGAAATGGTAAGTTGGAGCTGATTTTGTAGGGCCTCACTGACATAAATTTGAAAGTCAACCTTTTGGCCAGAAGATAGGATGATTACCAGGTATTCATTAGTTAAATAAAGAGAGAAAAAATTTGACTATGTGAGCTATATCTAAATAAGTTTAAAAGAACCAAAGAATAAACAAAACATGTACAATCAACTTTTTAAGCCAAAGGTAACTCCCTAAAACCCAGGTGTCCTGTTTTCATGGCAAGCAGTGTGACTATGAAGAGTCCTACTCCTTTTATTATTAATGGGGTTAGAGTGACTGTTTAGACCATAAACAAATAAGAAAAGCCCAGCAGCATTTCTTGGGTATAGTTACTCATCGTCTCAAATGTTGCAATATACTGAAAGGAAAGGAAAGGAAAACCAGAAAGGGAGGTGGATTGTTTAAAAAAAAAAAAAAAAAAAAAGGTTACTAACCAACTTGTGCTGACTAATATCAGTGAACTCACGATGAGTAACAATGGTGAATTTAGAAGGGTTATAAGTAGAAGGGGAGCTATTTAAAGGTTGCTTTAGTACAAAAGGCAGCTGAGTTGTGTTGGTCACAAGTAAGGATTCCCTTTGGGAGATTCAGAAGCAATTCCAGTCACTTCTACAAAGTTCTGTCTCCTTTGGAATTCTTATGAATATTGTTCCTTTCATCTTTGAAAATATTTTTGAATGTTAATTTCTCTGACATTCCTTTTTCCAACCTGATTTGACTCTAGGCCAGTTCAGGGGATCTATAGTCTTTTCCTGGCATTGCATCTATTGTATTTATCTTATTTTTATTGATAATTATTGACTGGTCTCTTGTCCCCATTAGACTTGCACTCCTAAGGATACCACATTATGGTAATACTCGTACCCACCTAACCCAGTTCCTGGCGTGTAGCAAGAAGTTAAAATTGGTTCTGAGAAAAAATGGATGTATCTAGCTGAGTCTTGAAGATTATATTATCATTTATGATTTTTTTTCTTGACATAATAAACCCAGTTTACTAGGATATGACGGGATATTCAAATGTTTGATAGTCTTTGAGTTCCTTGTTCTTTGTTGTTTTGGTTTACTTTTGTTTTCCCATTATTTAGGATTTTCAGGAGCTTGAATCATTGTTAAATATTTTTCTTTTCAGATATGTATGCATTTCCATAATTAGAACACAATCCCAAGATTTATTTGGGTAAGACTGCATAGATTATTTTCACTTTTACATGTGATAAATAAGAAAATGATCTCAAAGTACATGAACTTGAATGTCATGAATAAGGAAGACAAAGTCTTAGTTTTTTTTTTGGTGAAGATATTATCTGAAGGTCTTGAACAATTGAATAAAATATTTAATAAATTTGAGACCATAGGAAAATTGATCAACAGTCTGTTTGTTACAAATAAATATAATGGTTTACAAGTATATTTCTATGGAACTCACCATTTTTGTTATAAGTATCTGTGTTCCTATTGATAAGAGTGCTTTGTATATCATTGATATTAAGCTTGTATTATGTTTTTTAAAAATCTTTTTAAATTTATTTAGTTGTAGATGGACATGATACCTTTGTTTTTATTTTTTATGTGGTGCTGAGGATTGAACGCAGGGCCTCCTCGCACATGCTAGGCAAATGCTCTACTGCTGAGCCACAACCCGGGCCCTTGTATTATGTTTTTAAAAAATATTTTCCCCAAATTTTCACTTATATTTAATTCACTTTTCTTTTGTGGTACTGGGGATCACACATTTGTTAGCTTATTTATAATGCTTTTCAAGCATGGAAGTTTGGTAGTTTTACCTAGTCAAATATAATCATCTTAAACTCCAGAACTTAGAAAAAAACATTTAAATTTAATAAAAGAAATGTAATGGTTTAGAAAAAATGAATTGAAATTCTTATGAAAGCATATATAATGAATTTCCCTCAGTTTGATTTCAGTTTCAATATGATTAAATCTATCTTGTTTTTAAAATTGGAGATAGTTTAAATATGTTTGTCTTAAATTTAATAGACACATTGTTGAGAGTTAGAGGTTCTAAGAGCAGATCCACTTAATACAGTTCTTTCAAAATCAGTGGTAAATTTAGATGAACTTTAGAACTGCATATAAATCATACTGTAAAGTTTGTTATATTTTGGAAAAGATTTGTCTAAGACTTTTGCTTTCACAACTAATCCAGTTTGTTATTTTCTACTCTTCAGAGGTTCTGTGTTGCTAATGAGAGAATGAAAAATGAATTGGAGAGAGGGATTTATGCAGGCATTTGGTTTAAGAATTGCCTTGGGCCCTTACACAACACTTCCTTCCAAAATGAGTATATCTCCTGTTTTTATTTCTTCCGCTTTTGGCTAGGGCCAGATAGTTTGAAACATTGTATCTTATATGCAGAACCAACCATTTCCAGTTCCTTCTTATGTACTATAAGTTCTTATTCTGTAAAACTCCAGAAATTAAATATTTTCTGAAGTTCGAACTTTGGAAATAGGTTAGTAGACAGTATGAATATTTTTATTTTTTGGTACTGGGGATTGAACTCAGGGGTACTCGACCACTGAGCCCCATCCCCAGCCCTATTTTGTGTTTTATGTAGAGACAGGGTCTCACTGAGTTGCTTAGCGCCTCGCCGTTGCTGAGGCTGGCTTTGAACTCGCGATTCTCCTGTCTCAGCCTCCCTAAGTGCTGGGATTACGTGTGTGCACCACCACGCCCAGCTTGAATATTTTCATTTTGGCATATAAATACTTTCCAAGTTTTCCTTTGTTTTTTGTTGCTATGTTATATATATTTTTTGTGGTGCTGAGGATGGATCCCAGGGCCTCGTGCCTGCTAGGCAAGTACTCCACATGTCAGCTACATCCCCACCCCTGTTTGTTATAATTTTTACTTCACACTAGCAGTGTTTGGAGTATCTTTCCTAAAATGCAACTTCAGTATTGAATGGAACTTGGAATAATGTGTTTATTTTTAGTCCTACTAGAGATTGAAACTAGTGACACTGCCTCTGAGGTATATCCCCAGTCCTCTTTTATTAAGAAAAATATTTATTTTGAGATAGGGTCTTGCTAAGTTGCTAAGGCTGGCCTCAAACTGGTCTTCTTGCCTCAGCTTCTTGAGTTGCTGGGATTATAGGCATGTTCAGTGTTTATAATCTATTAGAAGTTTTTTTTAAAAAATATTTTGTTTTGTTGTAGATGAACACAATATCTTTATTTATTTTATGTGGTGCTGAGGATCAAACCCAGTGCCTCACGTATGCGAGGCAAGCGCTTAACCGCTGAGCCACAGCCTCAGCGCCCTATTAGAAGTTTTTGTTGATTTTTAGCAGAGTAGTGGTGAGCTGAGGAGCATGGATGGATGATAGGAATGTTCTATAAGGAGGTCATTATTGGCCAGGAAATGCTACAGATAAATGTGGTTGGCATATAGAAGCCAAACAACTGGTAGACTCATTTATTTGCTTTTTAATTTTATGGTGCTAGGGATTGAACCTGGGGCCTATGCATGCTAAGCAAGTGCTGGCATGAGCTGCACCACAGCCCTTTTAATTTTTTATTTTAAGACAAGATCTCACTGAAATTGATGATGTTGGCCTTGAACATGGAATCTTCCTGCCTTAGCCTCCAAAGTCACTAGGATTACAGGTGTTATTTGGTTTTAACGTAAAAAGAGCCTAGATTTTTATTTCTGACAGATTAAAAAAGGAATCTAGAAATTATTGTTGAATAACCAGCTCTTTATTTGAAGAGTAGAGATCATGGGGTGTCTAGCGTCATCAGAGTGGTGAAAGCAAGATGGAAAGCATCTTCTTACCCAAAAGTTTCTCTCTGGATCGTTCGCAGTTTTGAAGTGTGTAGGAAGATGGAAAGGGTTCATGTTAAAGAGAACGAGTTTCTTCAGATTAGAGAGGGAATGGTAGCACAGAGTGAGGGGTTAATGTGTTGTATGATTGTATTCATAAATCTTAACATTTTGGAATGATAATGATGCTTGAATCTTAAAAGAAGCTAGTTCAAGAAAGTAATGCAAACACTATTTTATAATGTGAGTGAAATCACAGAATCTCTTAGATAAAGAAATGATCCCCACTGGAGCTATAAAATAATCTCAAGAAAAAATTAATGTCAGGTGATGGGTGATAAATTCGTCCAGAGGTATCTCTGGTTGTCAAAGAAAACAGAGTGCCATCTAGTGGAATCACTTTACTAATACTGTAGTAAACTCTAGAAATGATTTAGGTTCTCAACCCAACACATAACAATTGATTTTCTTTCTCAAATAATGTTACTTTTAAAACTTTATTTGAAATTGATTTTCCATTTGCAGAAGAGTTAGAAAAATAGAGGTTTTTCCATATACCCTTTGCCTACCTTCCTGTCTTACCATGGTATATGTATTTATCAAGACCAGGAAATTAACATTGGTACAAAACTATTAACTAACCTCCAGACTTTATTTGTATTTCACTGGTTTTTCCACTTGAGTCTCTTTCTGGCCCAGGTTCCTATCCAGTATCCCATAGTGTTTTTGATCATGTCGTCTTCTGAGATAGTTCTTCTCAGTTTAAAGAGTGTTTACTAAAAATTATTATGTAGGGATTGTGACTGTTATAAAATATATTTGAAATACAGGAGACTTAAAAAAATTAAAGGGAGTTATATAACAAGAAATTTATTTATTTTTTTTGGTACTGGGGATTGGACCCCAGGACGCTTTACCACTGAGCTGTATCTGCCCCCTCCCTTTGAAACTAGGTCTTACTAAGTTGCTTAGGTCCTCATAAAATTGCTGAGGCTGGCCTCCAACTTTCAATTAGCTTTCCTCATTCTTCCAATTTGCTGGGATTATAGGCATGCACCACCAGGCTCGGCTTGAAATAAGAATTTTTATCTTGAAATATTTATCCTGTTTGTTGCATGCACACACACCCCATCTTTTAACATAGTTATTTTATATTTTCAAAGTACTTTATAAGTTTTACTTGTTCTAAAAAGAGACAGGAATGAATCTGGGACAGTTTTCTCTTGTTATCTGAAAGTGAATTGAGCCATAGGGAAGTTTTATGTTTTGCCTGTTGAACATTAGTCTTGCGCACACTTGCACATAGAAAAAAGGACAGCATGTTACAAAGCAATTGATGAGTAAACTTCATTTTGCCAATGTTTTGTATTAGGACAGTAACTGAATTTTAATTTTTCAATTATTTTATTGGTACATTATAGTTAAGCATTAGTGGGATTCATTGTTATGCATTCATACATGCACAAAACATAATTTGGTCATTTTTATTCCCCAGTACCTTCCTTTCCCCTCTCTTCCTAATAACTGAATTTAAAAATAAATGATAAGGGGCTGTGGTCGTAGCTTAGTGTTAGAGTGGTTCCAGAGCATGTGTGAGCCACTGGGTTCAATCCTCAGATAAAAAATAAACAAAGGTATAAAAGACTAATTACTGTAAAAATATGAATGATGAATTTAGAATGGCACTGCCTAATAAATCAAACATTTTCTTCTTTAAAAGTCAATGTCTTTGTCCAGTACAATGGTACATTCCTATGATCCTAGTGACTCCAGAGGCTGAGGCAAGGGATTACAACTTTGAGACCAGACTCAGCAATTTCATCCCTTTTCCCCCCCACAATGTTAATTTCTTAAATACCAGTGAATGCTTTAAAAATATTTGTCAAGCCTGTAATCCCTGCACTTAAGGAGGCTGAGACAGGAGAATCGTGAGTTCAAAGCCAGCCTTAGCAATGGCGAGGCGCTAAGCAACCCAGTGAGACCCTGTCTCTACATAAAACACAAAATAGGGCTGGGGATGTGGCTCAGTGGTCGAGTGCCCCTGAGTTCAATCCCCAGTACCAAAAAAAAATTTGTCAAATTTTATCATCACATATATTCCTCTAGCTTTTTTGTTTGTTTGTTTTTGGTACAGGGTCAAGTACAGTGGTCTAGTAAACTTTTAATTTTTTATTTTGAGACAGAGTCTCACTATATTGCTGAGAGCCTCACTAAATTGCTGAGGCTGGCTTTGAACTTGCTATCCTCGTGCCTCATCCTCCGGAGCCACTGGGATTACAGGCATGCACCACTGAGCCTAGGTATTTATTCTAGTTTTTCAAGTAATAGTTTGAACCATCAATTCTAAGTGTTCTAAACTTTTTGTTGCCTTGTGTATTGAAACAAATTTTGATTACAAGTTATTTTAAAAAAACACATGATTTTTGGTCCTTGAACAACTTCCAGGTTTTGTTGTCCCAAGTAACATTCTATACTTGAGAGATTAGAATAACAAATGAGGGCAACACAGTCTGAAAAGTTTATTTTATTGGTTCATGGCTTCATTCCCAAGAATATTGCTTTTTGCTCTATGTATGTAATGGCCACAGTGAACTCTGGTGTACCTGAAATCGGCGGAAAGGCCTGGAATTTCCAGAGGATATAATGTTTTCCTGTATCGCTGCTCCACACCCACCTTTCCAAATTAACTTCAATCAACGCCATGATGCTGTATGAAATGAAATTGCCTCCCAGATAAAGAGAAATGACCTGGGAAAGGCCTTGGCCAACATTGACCACTTTTTTAGAAAACTTGATACTAGGTTGGTATTGGCATGAGGGAAGGATGGATGTGCCCTGACTTCAAAATGCTAACAGCCCTTTGAGCTGTGGTGAGCTCATGAAGTGGCCACACTGCAGGGGCCTCTGGAAGCTATCATGCCTGCTCTCCCAGAACGCTTTTCTTGACTGGAAGATAAAAATATCTTTTCCATGTACAGTGCATTTTGGCCTTTCCATTTTAAATGCTACCTTTACCTGTATACATAGGGAAAGTTATTTGAAAGTCAAAATAAATATAAAATAGAAATATTTACCTTAAAGTCATCCTTGGAAAGTAGAGAAATTAATCTTTCTAGTTTTTCATTTACTATTAGGCTCTGTCTTTGATCTTTTTTTATTTCCTGTCCACCCAGGCAGCCTAACTGAGCCACAGGGGACTTTGTTTCTTCCTACCTGGTGCTCACTTTGCTGGCAGAAGGAGATTCATGTGTAACATTAGTTATGTATTTGTGAGTGTTAGCTATTATTTCTTTCAGGTAAGGCACTTGAAACTTAACTGGAGCCTTGGGAAGGTAATAACTGAATGAATACCAAGGGCTGATCATTGTAGGGTTTGCACAAGTGAGCGTTTTGCTGCTGTTCCCCACACCAGAACTGACCTAGCCAGCATTTAATCACATGAGAAGCACACCAAGTAAATCTTATATAAACTACTAATTATAAATATGGCCTCCTCTGGAACACAGGAAGCAAGCATTTTTTGAAGCCTATGAATGAAAGGAGGCTTTCCAAATGAATTCACAGAATGTACTAGATCACATTACATCTTGTGAACTGAGCTGTAAGAGTAATGTGAACACATTCTGAAGGAAATGGGAGAAATAAAGAATTTGCCTATTCAGTCATATACTTTTAGAACTTTTATATCTATGTTTCTCAGAGACTGGATTTTTAAGAGATCATTTTTGTGTTAATGTTTAGCTGGGTTGCGATCATTTCTCATGAACTTTCATTTTATTTTGACAACTAGAGTTTATCATTAAGCATTTTCAATAACGTTTTGGCTCCCTTTGTACATTTCTCCTCTTACTGTAAGTGGAAAGTGTTTTATTAGTTCTTGCAGTTGTCTATGATTAAAAATTGCTTTGTGCTTTTTAGGACAATCTTTTGAAAATGGTGTAAGTCAGACATTTTATGCAGTGTTAAGGACCTGAGAAATGAGTTGGAGTGAGAAATGAGTTGGAATGAGGAGTTCATGCTCCTTCTAAAAATATTGAAAGATGAAGTTTTCCTTTGCAGATACGTAGTACGTTAGTACAAATCCTCTGATTTCTAATTAGTTTTCTTATCAATTCTCAACAGTGGCGCTTTATTAACCTTTGGTTACACTAACAGTTCTCTAGTCTTTAAAGGATTTTTGTCACTACAAACCAAAAGTACTTCACATGGTTGTGCGACAAGGTTGTAAGAAGTAGAACTATTCTCCTAGATTGGTCATTTGTATGCACTTTTCGAGTCATTATGTTTTGTAAGTTAGTGTGGGTCTGTTTATGTACACTGCAGTCCCTAGTACTTAGAAAAGGCTAGGTGTTCTGCAGCTATGTTGGGCTATCAGGGAATATAATACCAAGTTAAAGGCCTGTGGGAGGAATTTATACAGTATTTAATAAGTACTAAGTTTTTCTGTTGGTGTTAATGAAAAATATCTTTGTATTCTATATACCCCATGCTTTTAAAATGTGAAATGCTTTTAAAATAACATGTGGTCTTTGCTACACTTGTTATTCATGACCTTTCCTCCATTATTACTTGAGAATGTTATAGACTGCATTGCTTGGTATGTTAACTTGATTATAGCTTGCATATATCATAAAAAATATGTGATTCACATCATCAATACTAAATCCAAATAATGTTAAGTCTCGGATTCTTTGTATGAATCTTACACTCTTTGCTGTGGGCCGAGCAGGGCATTTGGTATGGGCTGAGGAGTCCCTGCCCCAGGATGGCTTTCACCATAATCTGCCTTGTGAAGCAAGTCGACTCAATGCTGTACTTACTTCATGTGATCATAACAACTACATGTTTAGCAAGATAGTTCCCCGTCTGTAAGTAGTAGAGTTTATTCTATCTTAAGATTAGCTTTGGTGAATATGAGAGTGGTTTGTAGCATCTGGGAAATGGAGTTACAGAAATCTGATTGAAAGGTAAGGAGAGATGCTAATTGTGGTCAACTTGTTCTGTTTTGGAGTGAACAAGGTGTCTAGAAAATTTCCCTCCAGGTCTTCGTTAACTCTTTGTTTTTAAACCCTGTTCCCTCTAACACTTATCAGGAGCACATATTCAAAGATAGGCATGTTTGGTAATAAACCTGGCACAGAGGGAAGTAGTAATGACATTTTTCTCAGGAGAGATGTAAACTGTTTTTTAAGTTAGCTAGATCTGTCCTTCCCTACTTTTTTTAAACAAATGGAGAAACTAAGTCCTGAAAGGTTGTGATGCCATTGAAGTTACACAAGGAAGTAAAATAGCCTATGGCTTTTCAAGGAGGCCACATTGAGGAAGGCACCCTCTCAAAGAGCTCGCTTCTGCTCAGTTTTGTGAGTACTGACCTTCTGATGAAATCATTCATGGCTTCTTTTTTTTAAAGAAAAAATGTTAAACTTGCAGTGAGAAAATACATGTATTGGGTTTTAAGATGGAGGCTTGGATCCGGGCGCGGTGGCTCAAGCCTATAATCCCAGCACTTAGGGAGGCTGAGACAGGAGAATCGCGAGTTCAAAGCCAGCCTCAGCAATGGTGAGGCACTAAGCCACCTCAGTGAGACCCTGTCTCTACATAAAATACAAAATACTTCTGGGGATGTGGCTCAGTGGTCGAGTGCCCCTGAGTTCAATCCCCAGTACCCAAAAAAAAAAAAAAAATGGAGGCTTGGAGCAACATTTTGACTTATCCATGTTATGGATTGGGCCAGCAGAGTAATGAGTCAGTTTCAGATTTTTTGGGGGAAAATTTAGTTATAGATTCACTTGAACTTGCTATCAAATCACAGCTTGCAGAAGCCATATCTGAACTTGTTTTCATTGACTAAATAAATGAAGAATGTTTCTGTAAGGTAGACCGTGAGTTCTCCCAAGTCTATGCACTTCATCCTTCCCTGGTGCTCTTTATGCTCGGTCTGTCTTTTAGCTGCCTGAGTTTTCACTGCTTGGTTTCTCATGCCTTCCTGTCCCCCGCAACTACCTGCGCTCCTGGAAGGTTCATGCTCAGCCAGGCGGAGGACCCCACCAAACAGCTCTGTTCTAACCACACACTCCTGGAAAGTCAGAGTTGACACATCACTTTGCTAGAAAGCTCCTCTGGGGCCTCTGATCTCAGGGTAGAAAATTCTTGCAATAATAAATGAAGGACTTATCTTTTTGAGAAGGAACTTGGAAAAGCACCATGGATGATACAAATCTTTATTTGGGATCCAGGGTTAAGGTCAAAGAAGAATATGAGAGATTTCCATATTCTCTCACAAGGGTGTTTGGGTGAACATCTGTTGTGTGCCAGGCTCTGCAACAGTATTACCACATTGCATTCATACCATAACACTGGGAGGAGGGGATGATTGGCCTTATTTTAGAAATGAGGCCATAGATACTTAGGAGAGGCATTCAAATCATTTGCCCAAGGTCACATAGCTAGTAAACAGTGGAAGACATGCCTTCCTCTAACTTGTTTGATTTCACTGACATAGGAAAAAATATATCAATGTATGTTGGAGTTGATGTTTCTTTGATAATTTGTGTATCAATATAAATTTCAAAAGATTTTCCAAGGCATATGTATATGTGTGTGTGTGCGCACTGGGAATTGAACCCAGGGTGCTTTACCACTGTACCACATCCCAGCCCTTATTATTTTTTTTTTGAGACAGGGTCTTACTAAGTTCATGAGAGCTTAAGTTGGTGAGGCTGGTTTGAACTTGTGATCCTCCTGCTTCGGCCTCCTGAGCTGCTGGGATTATAGGTGTTCACCACCCTGTGCGGCTAAAAATATGCAACACTTCATCCTTGCAGAGGGGCCATGCTACTCTTTGTATTGTTCCAATTTTAGTATATGTGCTACTGAAGCTAGTTCTCTATATTTTTAAAAAGAGATACAGTCTTACTATGTTGTCCAGGCTGGCCTGCAACTTCCACACTCAGCCTCCCAAGTAGTTGGTACTGAGGTGTGCCATTCAGTTCAGCCAGGCACTTATTTTTAGTTTTGCAGAATTTTTGTCTAATGAGACTGAATGTATATTAGGACCAAAAAAAAAAAAACAACAACACATTTTTGGAGGTGCCACTGTGTGCCAGACCCTATTCTATGGGTTAGTGATACATCAGTGTACATATATATTTTATTTTTTAGTTGTAGGTGGACAGAATATCTTTTTTTATGTGGTGCTGAGGATCGAACCCAGTGCCTCACACGAGCTAGGCGAGCGCACTACCACTGCGCCATAACACCAGCCCCTGGAGTTATTTTTTACATCAAACTCTGAGTTAAAACTCGAAGCTTCATATATACATATTTTATAGTGTCCTTCCTTCACTAGCAAGACATTGAAACACGGAACCCAAGATTAATTGCTGTCATTTTCCCATTGACTCAACTAGCAGGTACTTCTGAGGTTACTTAACCAGCTCCTGAGGGTCTGGGGGAAATGGCAAACCTAAACCATTCTATTATTAATAATTTTCTAGGGGGGAGATTCCATTAAGACTTTGCAGTAGCTGCTGCTTGCTTTGGACGCTTATAGCCTGTTGTGATGATGATAAATTATTTCTGTCCTTAGAATTGGCTGGGGTACGTGTGATTTTAAACTGAATGCATGAAAAACATTTAAAAAATCTTCAGTGAAAATGCAGACCTAAAGAGGTTAAGAAATGAGGAGCAAAGAACTGAGGCAGATGGTCACATACCTATTTGGAACTGGTATAGCCTGAATCCTACCCACTGTGGTGATGATGCCTGACCATTTCTCCAACATTTCTGTCCCAAACCCATAGGCCATTTCACCCCAGTTTGCAGTGTGTTTATAGCTTCTGGGAACACCTCTTCTAGTAATTACCTTGTGATTGGATTTTGTTGTTTCACCTAGGTCTGTGCTCTTAAGCTCTATACTTCATATGGAATTGCATCCTGGGTTTTTGTTCATCTTTTGACCATTATGGTTAATAGAGCTTGACCTCCTGTTTTAATAGAATTATCAGTTGGGCTACTACAGAGCGGAATTCAGTTTTATTAAACCTTCCTATGTGGGAATGTGCCAACTCCAAAGCTTAAATGGTAGCGTAGCCACTCATACTTCAAGTTTCAGATTCTATGATGTATTTATTCCTTGAAAATATAGGGGAACATCAGAGATACTCTAAATTTAGTTTCCCATTTTGAGAATGCCAGTGGGGGAGGAAACCCCTCCTAGAAGAATAAGTTGTCAAACCGGAATAGAAATTTCCCATCAGAAGTGTTACTTATATCAGTTTCTTAGATAAAACCAGAAGTGTTCTCTGTGTATATATCCTCATGTCCTTTCTTTGTTATTATGGCATTGAAACATAGCATCCCAGAGTCTTCTCACAGTGGCTTCTTTTTTTTTTTTTTGGTACTGGGGATTGAACTCAGGGGTACTCAACCACTGAGCCACATCCCCAGCCCTATTTTGTGTTTTATGTAGAGACAGGGTCTCACTGAGTTGCTTAGCACCTTGCCGTTGCTGAGGCTGGCTTTGAACTCGTGATTCTCCTGTCTCAGCCTCCCTAAGTGCTGGGATTACAAGCTTGAGCCACCGCGCCCGGCTTCACAGTGGCTTCTTTATCTTGGTTTAACAAAGTACCCATGGCTAGAATCATTACTTCTTTCAATTTCCATTTTTTTTCCTGTCTAGCTCCTTAGTATACTAATGCAACATTCTCCTCCACTTGCCTCTCTGGTTTTGGTTCACATGTAGGACAAAAATCACTTTCTAAATAATGGATTTAACCAGTATGAAATTTTACTTAATCATCAAAAGATCACAAGGTACAGTTTTTCCACTGGGATCACTATAACTGTGATGAACTATTGGCACATTGCCTTGAATATGGTAGCTGTCTGATCAATGCTTTTTTTGGGGGGTGGGGAGTATTGGGGAACTACTTGACCACTGAGCCACATCCCCAGCCCTATTTTGTGTTTTATTTAGAGACAGGTCTCACTCAATTGCTTAGCGCCTCACCTTTGCTGAGGCTGGCTTTGAACTTTTGATTCTCCTGTCCCAGCCTCCCAAAGTGCTGGGGTTTACAGGCGTGTGCTACTGTGTCTAGCTTCATGTTTCTCTTTCTCATTGTCTGCTTTTCATCCTATCAGACAGACACTGCTGTATATACATTTTCTAATATATTGTTTTATCCTACCTTCTTTTTTCCCACTTAGACTTAAAGGATTTTATTTAAACTATCAGGCTGAGGCTGGCTTTGAACTCGTGATTCTCCTGTCTCAGCCTCCCAAAGTGCTAGGATTGCAGGCATGTGCCACCACGTCTGGCTTAGTGCTTGTTTTTTAAAATTTGTTTTAGTTGTAGATGAACACAATATCTTTATTTTATTTGTTTTTATGTACTGCCTTGCGCATGCTAGGCAAGTACTCTCTAACACTGAGCTACAACTCCAGACCTCAGTGCTTGTTTTTATCTGTGATGTAAAGAGCACTGTGCTGGGACCTTGGGACTTGGACCCAATCCCATTTTTGCTTCAACAAAGCATGTGACCTTAGGTCAGTCACTTCCTGTATATGAACTATAGTCTCCTCATCTGTGAAATACGGCATGGGCAGGGAGATTTATGAGGTAGCTTTTAGCTTTATGAGTCTCAGTTTATGACTGACTAAATGGGGGAAGAATTATGGCCAGTCAGTCAGATGCCACAACTTTGTCTCCAAACTCCAGCTGACTCCACAGAAGTGCCCTGCCTTGAGTTGGGAATGGCTGGCCAGTTCCTTTCCTGAAGATCCTATGCCAGACTCTCTAGTCACCTCCTTTGGGACATCTGAGTGCAGTGTTTTTCAAACTCATTCTGTAGCAACAGAATTCCCTTCAAAAAGAATAAAGAATTAAAGCAGACTCCAATTTGTGTGTGAGTAGAAGTCATGTTGGCATAGCACTTGGCTTATGCCAGGATAGTACTGCATATAAGATGGAGGAATCCCAGAAGGTAGAACCTCAGAAGGTGGCTGAGTTCAGAAGGTATTTGTTGGGGTATGGGGAGAGAGAGAGAGAGAGAGAGACAGACAGACAGACCAGAGAAATCCTTGGCCTTCATTGGCCATCTTTACTCTTTAGATTTGACCTCTCCTTCCCACCTCTCTCTACTTTAGGCCCTACCTCCAGCCTCACATTTTTCAGGTCACTTCATAGAACATTTTAAATACTCTGCCCTGGCCAGATAATGGCAATTTTTTTTGGTGCTATGTTACCACAATGGTGCTCTGTCTTTGAAAGTGGGAGTCTGAAGTTTACGTTCTCAGTATCCTGCCTTGAACCCACCAGAAGTCCCCCCGGCCCAATCTTTGCTAAGAATATTGGAAACCTCTCTAGGACAATGTGAAAGACCCCAGCCAGATCAGTGTCTCCTTGAATCCAGGGAAATCAAGTCACAGAATCAAATAAAAACTGCTTATACCTCCAATTCCTGGTAATTGTATAACCTACCAAAACTCACCTAAGATGAAATAGATAACTGGAATAGTCCTGTTACCCTTAATAAAACTGGATTCATAGTTAAAACCTTGAAAAAGAAAACTCCAGACCTAGACGGTTCCACTAGTAAATACTAACATTTAAGAAAGAGTTGTCCCTTATTTTATTGATGTCTGTGGGATCTTTAATGATATTCCCTCTTTCATTCCTGCTTTTAGTAAATTGTATTTTCTATCTTTTTTAAAGTAAGGCAGTTCTAAATTCACTTAATGTATTCAGGATATGGTCCATCTTGATATTTTATGTATACTTTAAAAGGATGCATATTCTGGTTTCATTGGTTAGAATGTCTTATAAATGTTAGATTCCATAAGTTGATGGTGTTTTCTTTTTCTAGGGGTTTAACAGTTGTGTTGATACTTTCAAATGATCAATGTTTGGTTTCATTGATTCCTCTTTTTTCCCTGTTGCTTTTCTATCTTCAATTTCATTGCTCTTTGCCCTTTATTATTCCCTTCTTTCTTCCTTTGAGTGTATTTTGCTTTGTTTTCCAGTTTTTCAGGTGGAGGCTGGATCATTGGAGATCTTTTGTTTCAATTATAAACATTTAGTGTTACACATTTTCCCATAGGCACCATTTTTAGCTGTATTGCACATGTTTGAGATGTATTTTTATTTTGTTTAGTTAAAAATATTTTTTATTACTTGAGGCTTCTCTTTGACCCATAGATTATTTAGAAGTGTATTGTATAATTCCAATTATTTGGACATTTTCTCTTTCTGTTGATTTCTGGTTTAATTTTATCATGACCAGAAAACATCCTTTGTATTATTTTGACTCTTTTAAATTCATTTAAAGTATTCAGGGTATGTCCCATCTTGATTATGTTTTATGTACACTCTAAAGGGATTCATATTCTGATTTCATTGGGTAGAATGTCTTATAAATGTTAGATTCCATTAGTTGATGGTGTTTTCTTTTTCTGTATATTCCCGAAAGAAGTGTTGAAGCCTCCAGTAATACCTGTGATTTTACCTATTTCTCTTTTGAGTTCTGTCAGTTTTTGCTTCGTGTATTTTGAAGGTCTGTTGTTGGGTACAGGTGCATTTTAGGGTTGTCATGTCTTCTTGGCAAATTGGCCTTTTTATTATTATGTGATGTCTTTGACAGTTGCCTTTGTTTTGATGTCTGCTCTATCTGATACAAATGTACACACACAACCTTTCTTTTCTTTTGGTAATTGCACCCAGTATACTTTACCACCAAGTTCTATCCCCAGCCCTTTTTAGCTCATTTTGAGACAGGGTGTTGCTAAGTTCCCAAAACTAGCTTTGAGCTTGCCATCCTCCTGCCTTGGCCTTCTGAGTTGTTGGGATTACAGGTGTGCACCACAGTGCCTGGCCGCACATAAGCAAGCTTTCTTTAGAACAACATTTGTATGATATACTTCTTTCCATTTACTTTTAACCTACGAACCTGTAATTTTATTTCAAGTTTTTCTTAAACTGTATATAGTTGGCTCATATTGTGTTCATTCTTATAGTCTCTCCCCTTCATTAATTGTTAGGCCATTTGAGTTTAATGTCATTATTGGTAGGGTGAGATTTATGCCTTTTATTAGCTCTAGAGAATTTTGTTCCTGTGCTTCTTATTGTGCCTTCTTTGAGTTACTTGCATATTTCATAGTATTTTAGTTGATCTCTTGTGTATCTGTTTGTATTTTGTTTTGGTGTGTGCTGTAGGAATTAACAATATGTACATACTTAACTTCATAGTGGCTTAGAATCACTTAGCATTTACATTTTACCACTAAGCACACTGTAACAAACTTACCACCATGTAGTTCCCTTTGTCCTCCTCTTTTTCTACCATATTTTTTGGTGTATAGTTCTGTATACCTTGAGAACCTTACAGGTCAAATTTTTGCTTTCAGTGAAGAGCTCAAGAGGACGGTTGTGCTCTATATAATGTTTTAGTAATGATAAACCACATGCATGATGATGGTTCCAGAAGATTATATTGCCTAGTGACATGGTGGTCATCCCAGTTTATGTAAGCATACTCTTTTTTAAAAAATTTTTTTAGTTGCAGATGGACACAATATCTTTATTTTATTTATTTGTTTTTAATGTGGTGCTGAGGATCAAACCCAGTGCTCCACACATGCGAGGCAAGCACTCTACCACTGAGCCATAATCCCAGCCCCAAGCATACTCTTTTTAAAAATACTTTTTTAGTTGTCAATGGACTTTATTTATATTCAGTGCTGAGAATCGAACCCAGTGTCTCACACATACCAGGCAAGCACTCTACCACTGAGCCACAACCCCAGCCCCTGTAAGTATACTCTTAATGCTGTCTACACGATGATGAAATTTCCTTATGACACATTTTTCACAATGTATCTCATTGTAAGTGATATACGCCTGTATAAAGCTTTATATTTACCCAGATATCTACCCTTTTGTTGTTTTTGTTGTTGAGTTTTTTTGGTTACTAAGGACTGAACCCTGAGGCTCTTAACCACTGAGCCACATCCTCAGCCTTTTTATATTTTTTTCAGAAAAGGCTTCAATAAGTTGCTGAGGCTGGCTTTCAACTTGAGATTCACCTGTCTCAGCCTCCCAAGTCACTGGGATTACAGGCATGTACTGCTGTGCCCAGCAGATACTTACCATTTTCGTTGTTCTTTCTTCATTGTTGATGTTCCTGGTTTTCTTGTAGTGTCATTTCCCTTTTGTTTAAAAAGTTTTGTTTGGCTACAACTTTAGAGGAAGTCAGCTGCCAATGAGTTATGTCATTTTTCCTTTGTCTGAGGATATCTGTATTTCACCTTTATTTCTAAAGAATTTATCAACTTGCTATAGAATTTTGTATTACAGTTCTTTTCCTTCGACACTTTAAAAATGTGCCATTTCCTTTTCTCCTCGATGGTCTTTAGTGAAAACTTCAAAGCTGTCTGAATTTTTGTGTCCCTCAAGGTAACGTGTCATTTTCTCTCACTGCTTTCAGGATTGTTTGCTTCATCTCTAGTTTGTAGCATGGTTTTCTTTGGGTTTATCCTACATGAGGTTCACTCTGCTTTTCAAGCTTATATGTGTACATGGCATGTGAAATTTAAAAAAACTTTTCAAGTGGTATTTCATCAAATACTTTTCCTGAACCGCACAACACTCCACTCTTCCACGACACAAGTGGGAGACCTTGTATTGTTGCCCCTAGTATCTCTGAGGCTCTGCTTTGTTTTGTTTCAAATCCTTTTCTTTTTGCTAATGTTCCTCTTCTTTCTTCAGAATGGCTAATTTCTATGGACAGGTAGAAAGCTCATATCTTCAAAGGGTTTGTATTTTGGTTATTTTGTTGAGTTCTAACATCTTTAAAAGTACTTCTTTTTATTTTCTTTGTTCAGACTTTCAATGATTTCAGGATTGCTTATTTTGAACTCTTTGTCAGATAAGTCAGACCTCTGTTTCATTTAGGCACTGGCATTTGTTGATTGTCTTTTTCCCCATGCTGAATAATTTTATTTTCTGTCCTGAATATTTTGCATATTATGTTATGAGACTCTGGATTTTATTTAAATCCTATTGAGAATGTTGTATTTTCATTTGTGCAAGCATTTGACCTGGTTGGGTTCAGTGAGCAAGTGCCAACTAACTCGTGAGTGTTGGTCCCAGTGTCAGCTGTTACCAGTACCACTTGTATTATGTGTGTGCGCACCCCACACTGCCCAATCTGAAACCTCAGCACTTTAGTCCTCAAAGTCTTTGACAGGCTATTTAGAATGAGATCCATACATGCAAACCTGAGGTGGAGTGAGCCTGGCCATTGATAAATACTTTGAGGAGGGTCTCTTTCCAAAGTTCTTTCTCTTCCATGATCTATCTAGTACTTTCCAGATCCATGAGGCTTCTCTTTTTGGTCACTTGGCTAAAAAAATTTGTTGTTTATGCATTCTGCTTCGTTGTGTATTCCTGGAGCCAAGCAGTTAGATGACAGAGACACTTAAACACAATGGTACAGTTTCTTGGAACCTCAGCTGCACTAAACGCAGAGGAGAGTTAATCTCCCTCACAGCTCAGGTCCTGTAGGCTCCATTTGCTGCTGGCTTCCATCTCTGCTGTGGGGTTACTTGGTGACTGTGGCCTGAGAGAAGAGAGAATGGGAAAATCGAAGTTATTCCCTACTATTTATTTTTTTCTTTTTGGTACCAGGGATTGAACTCAGGAGTATTTGACCACTTAATCACATCCTCAGTCCTATTTTATGTTTTTTTTTTATTTAGAGACTGGGTCTCACTGTGTTGCTTAGCACCTTGCCCTTGTTGAGGCTGGCTTTGAACTCAACAATTCTGTCTCAGCCTCCCAAAGTGCTAGGATTACAGGCGTGTGCCACCATGCCTGGTTTTCCCTATTGTTTCCAAGCATCAAATGTTTTCTTTCTTGCAGCACCACTTGTTTCTCTGCCAGCATCCAGTGTCTGGCAGCAGTGTGATGAGCCCAGGCTTGGGCACACTGGGGAAAGAAGGAATGGGAAATTTGCTGCAAGTTGGTATATCAAGTCCTGGTCGTCTTTCCTCATCTGTCTGCTACTGTTTACTTGGCAGAGTCCTTGCATAGCTGTTCCAGGGTCTATAGTTGTGGGTGCTGGGAAAGATAGGGCAGAGTGCAGTGATTCCATCCTATGCCGAAGCACAACCTCCATGTGTGATTGTGAATATGGAAAATAGTTTGAGGCTAAACAATGGATACATTAACTGTCCCTTCCGTGTCCTCCCCATCTTGACATCTTGCCTTGAGAAAACCATCCTTAGGACCCACATACATATTTTAGAGGAAGGTGGGGTTACTATAGCCAATGAACAGCACTAACTCCACTGGCCGAAGAAACCAAAATTTGCTTCTTTCTTCACGGCTGAAAGTAAATCAGGAAGTTTTTTCTTCATCCTCATTAACCTGTTTTTTAAAGTGTGGTGTCTGGGAGTTGCTGCTGAGTGGCAGAGAGAGCACTTGCCTAGCATACATAAAATCCTGGGTTCCTGAAAAATTAAATTAAAGAAAGGGCTGTTTCAAAGATAAGAATTAGGCAAATAAGTCAAAGATTTCTAAAATCCTTTTAGTCCAACTTAAAGACCATGGAGATAATGCTTATGTAAATCAGAATCCAGCAGACCCCCTCTCTACTAAATGAAGAGATACCTCTATAATGAAAAGAGCCTTTTTGTGCAAATTGTGCAGTGCCACATTTGGGATTTTAAATGTTGAATGTGCTTATAATTCCTATCAAAGTAATTACTGTGATAATAGTTAAAATAGGTCAGTGAAAATCAGAGAAGACACTTCTGTAAGACTGTAAAGTGAAGTTGTGAATGCCTGCCTTACTAGGGAATCAGCAAATGGTTAAAGGTGTTCCCAGGGTGGTGAATGATATTCAAAGACCTGTTGTTCAGGAGGGGTGGGGAGCAGGAAGCTCTGTTGGTGTAAGCAGAGAATGGAATGTTTTAGGGAGTGGGGGTTTGTCATTTCCAGGAGCAGGGCTGGCTGCAGGGTGGGAAGGTCTGGCTCCAGCTTGAGCCCACTCACAGGATGTCAGGGGGAAGTGTGACTAAGGTCACGGCCACGCCACGTGGTAGGCCAGCTGGATCCAGAGCAGGGGCCTCTGTGGCCACACATCCTGAGTTTCCATGGTCTAATATAGTGGGCTTGAAAGAAAGGAGGGTGGATGCAGGATGCTGGCTGGGTCTTTGCCGTGCGTGGGCAGTATGTCTTAAGTGACAGTGGGTGGAGATTACAGCATTTCATCTGCTTTTCCTTTGACACCTTTTAAAGATACAACCCACGGGTTTCAAGGGTTTATGCCAATGTCTGCTTAGAGGGATCTTGCAGTAGATCTTAAACCCTTTAGTGTTCTTAAGAACACAGGGACGATTTTTCTTTGGGTGCCATTTACAACAAATATGGAGAGTTAAAATTAGACAGGGAATTTGTGGTGCTGTTCATATTCAGCTTATTAAGGGGTGATTTTGAAATCCTTATGTAATTTTCAGACGTTTCAGGATACATTACATTTCTTTTCACTTTCCTTTTGAGAGGGGCTGTTCAGGATGTTTAGCAGGTTGGGTTTCAGAATTTCAGCAGCTTTATAGTGTTGTCATCCAGTTTGACAGATTGAATTTGCACTTACAGGAAATGGAATGTAAAATTGGAATGTATTGTACTAAAGGAACATGGGAGAGGGTATGTCAGGTTTCAGCTGTGATTAATATTTTGCTGATGATTTTTCAACTACATGGCATGCTTAAACTCAGCCTCAACTTGAACAATTTCTAGTATTTCCTGATTGTCAAAAATTAAGTCTTAGAAAATGGCTCTAGAATTCTCATCCTTGATCCATTTAGGATTTAAGAAGGTCTCTGGCCAAAATTTTTAACTTCTTAATTTAGAAAGAAATTTTTCATTGCGATAAGCTATAAAGTCTCTTAGTCTTTTCCCTCCCCCAACTCATTATAAAAATGTTTGAAGGAATGAGGAGAGGGATGGAAATCACCATAGAAACTGGGGTGGGAGGCTGTAAGTACTGTGGGGTATAGGAGTTGATATTATTAGATGTCATTGTTGAAGTGACTGTTTTTAAGACTTATGCCTAGCAAGGATTCATTGAAGTATATAAAGAATTTCCTTCAATGTGCTAAGTGTTTATTTAGTTCGGGTTTTCTTCCTGAAAATTAAGAATTTCATTCCTCCTATGGAGAGAGACGATAGAAGGAATCATAATCTTTCATTCTGTTATTTTGAATGTAATCTCATATTTGAAATATGTGAGTTTACCGTGGAAGTAATGGGCCTGGAAGGGACATATACCTTAACAGAAAACTAGAGTCGTTGAAATGGAGAGCAGGAACCAACATTTCTTGAGTGCTTATGGTTTAATTTTCAGAACTGTTCATTGATGTTGATTTATAGATTTGAAAGAAGGATAATTCTTAAGTTGGTGAGTTAGGCTTTATTTTGGGGGGAGGATAGTGGGTGATAAGAAAAGGTACACAGATGGGTATGTTTGGGGGCTTTTTTTTGGGGGGGGGGATTGAACCTGGGGCACTTAACCACTGAATCACATCCCCAGACCTTTTAAGTTTTTATTTTGAGAGAGGCTCTTGCTGAGTTGCTTAGGGTCTTGAAAAGTTGTTGAGGGTGGCTTTGAATTTGCATTCTTCCTGCCTCAGTCTTGTGAGCCCACTGGGATTATAGGAGCTGAGATTACAGGCGTGCCCACTGTGACTGGCAGTGATTGGGAACTTTAAAACTGGCGATTCCCAGTCAGGGGCAACATTGTCCTTCAGGGCGCTTTTGGCAGATGTTTTTGGTTATTGTGATTATTAGAGAGTGGAGACATTACTGGCATCTGGTGGGTAGAAGACAGAGATGCTACTGAAAACATAGTAATACACAAGACAACTCCCCTATCCTCCAACAATGAATGTTCTGGTTGCAAATGGAGCCAGTGGTGAGACCTAGCACCAATGATAAAATTAACAGGAAAGAAATTAAAACCAGTGTCTTGCCTGCCTGTGAGATAGGTGAAAGAAATTTTAGACTGATTTCTCCCATCCTTACAAGTTACCTTGCCTCCTGTATATTATTTGTAGACATCTTAAGAAACAGGGAATATAATTTACTAACATGGATTTACATAAGATTGCGGGGGTCTTTTATTTTTTCAACTTTTCATTTTCAGGATATACTTCCTGAATTTTTCAGGATGCTATTTGGGCTTTTTCCACTTCCACTGGAGCTCTCTTGTCATGGAGGTAATAATTAGCTGGTGTCCATTTTGCACAATGTAATTTTGTTCAAGGTATGTAGAGGCCAATGTTGAATTGCCCCTAGGCTTCAAATATCATCATCCAGTTCAGGAGTACTATGTTCATAATATTGAGATTGTTCATAAGTGTATAAAATGGTGGAGTAGCAAAGACTGAATATATAAGTTCCCATAATGATACTGCTTTGTTAGCATCCAGTGGCATTAATATGGAGTTTTTGCTAATAAAACACTCTTTTTTTAAAACTTTTAGTTGCAGATGGACACAATACCTTTATTTTATTCATTTGTTTTTATGTGGTGCTGAGGATTGAACCCAGTGTGCTTGGGAAATGTTCTACCACTGAGCTACAACCCTAGCCCCTCAAAGTTCAATTTTTAAGTGTTTAGATTGTGCCTCAAGACTCACTTTTGAGTTGCAAGACCTTAGCAATTTAGATCTGCCACCTCAACTGTTTCCCTTTTACAGCATTCCAAGTGGCCACAGATCTGTAAAAAGGAACCTAACCATGACATCTGGTGTAATATATCATTCCTTAGACATTTTGAAAGACTTATCACCATTTTAAATGTCAGAACACCAAAACCAATGAAGAGGTAGTGGAGCTGGTAGGAGAGAAGAAACCCAGAAAACAGAGAAAGATAAGGTTTACGAGGAATGATGAGGAGGACAGATTCTAAAACAAACCAACAGTGGTTGGTTTTATGTTCCAGAAATACTTTTGAGCACCTAGCAGGTGGGTGTGCTTTAGCCACTGGGGATACAGCAGACAGCAAGATAGGCAAGGACCATGCCTTATGTAGGGCTTATTCAAGATGGAGGAAATATCAGCAGAGAATACAGTTCTCTATATCCAGGGCTTCTACATCCATAGGTCCAACAAACCAAGGTTCAAACATATTTGAAAAAGATAATTGTCACCTGTACTAAATGTGTACATATTTTTCTCTTATTGTTCCCTAAAAATACAGTGTAACCACTATTTGCATTGTATTAGCCATTACACATCATGTAGAGAAGATTTAAAGTATACAGGAAGATGTATGTAGGTTATATACAGGTATTATGCCATTTTATGAAGGAACTTTACCATCCCAGGATTTTGTTATATATATGGCCTCTGTAACCAATCCTCCTTGAATTCTGAGGGAGAACTATAACTGCGTGTGACAGGTGAATGAAGGATATAAAGTTGTGATGTGGCAGAGTATACAAGGGGTACTCTATGTTGGGATCTTTGAGGAAGGTGATATTTGAGATGAGAAAAGGGATGAGATTTAGCCAGAACTTCAAAGGGCAGGTAGAGGGAACAGTAAATATTTCAATCTTGGCTGCTGATTTTATGAAATCAAACATGTCTTCCCAGTCGTATGAGAAGACCAGATGGCTGTGTCTCGGTCTTAATCGGGATGTGTGTTTTTAGTTAACTGCAAGGGAGATGATCTGTGCCCTCTTGATCATTTACCCCCTCCCCCAGGAAGGATAAAATAGCACTAATTTATTATCAGTGATAGACATTGGTGTTCAGTATTTTAAAATTAAGATTTTCTCCATAATTTATTGTTAAAAAATGGTGGAGCACTGGCATGGATTTTTGTTATGGTTTATTGAACATTAATTTTTCATCCATTAGCCATTTAGATTCTACAGAAAAATAAAGAGCAACCTAAATATCCATTAAATAAAATGTTTGAAAATAATCTCTTGGTCCAAGTGAGATTTTCTCACTTACTAATCTCTTTTCCTACTGCTGATCTTTTTAACTTCCTGAGATGGAAGAGTGGTTAGTGGCTTTTCGTTCTTTTTAATTTTGTTTTCCCTTTTTGTGATTTTTCTGTAAATCGTGATCAAGTACTTGTACTATAGAATTTATTATCTGAACCATTTTTAAGTGTGCAGCAGAGTAGCGTTGACTATGTAATACACACCTTGGGCTGGGTTATAGCTCAGTGGCAAAGCACTTGCCTCTCAAGCACAAAGCCCTGAGTTCAATCCCCAGCAGCCACCCTTGCCTCCCCTCCAAATATACACATGTGGCTGTACACAACTTTCTTTGACCTGGCCCGGATTACAGTCTTTTCCCTATTTCTGAAGGGATGGCTCTGAGTGAGGCACTTAACCTCAATACCAATTTTACTTTTCAACGCTGGGGTAAAACCAGTGTGAGAAGGGATAAATGAAATGAGATGAGCAAAGTGAGCGTAATTTTTTTTTTTGGAAGTCAATTAAAGGTATATATGGATTACTTCTCTATTTTTGTTTATGCTTCAAGAATTTCCATCACAAATGTGTTTTTTTCAAGAGGTATTGGAAATGGATAAAGCAGCTTTGGTGTTCTTCAGAAGGTCAGGGGGAGGATTTAACCATCCTTGAGTTGAAGATGAAGGGAGTAGAATGAGTGTTTGAGGTTGGACGCACATAGATGTTCCTTAGTGGTGGTGACCAAGTCCTGATCCACCTAGACCTGGCTTTCATGAACCCCTGCAGTGAAGGAGCTTGTCCTATACAGACTGTCCTTTGTGCATCCCCTTCAGCAACATTTTCCCCCTCTCGAAAAGTTAGCTTACACCTTCCTTGTCCTACATGGCCACTGTAGTCTTGCGTGCACTCAGCACAGGGCTCAGTGATTTCTTTAGTCCTGTCAATTCCAGGGTCTGTTCATTTCTGGGGCACTCTCATCTTTATCTGAAGCTCTGATTTAATTGCTTCACTTTAGTGGTTGGATGCTTAACATTTATCCCCTTATGAATTTGGAGAGCTCATTTGTTCTAGTGTGTAGGATTCACCTTTGATAGAACTGTGACCCTGTACACTGTATGCACAGTTAGTTCCATGCAGGAGTGGTAGGGAGTGCTACATCTGCCCAGCCTCAATTGGGTACCAAAATCTGGCCTTGGGGTCTCTGCCTTTCAGAACTTTGGTCCTTACCAAGGAACTGGAAAGAATTTCTCTGCCTACTCGCCCCAGGTTGCTAGGAGCCTCTTTGGAGTTCCTGTGTCAAACTGTGCCTATTTTATTTTTATTGTTTGCAGTGCTGGGAATAGAACCCAGCATGCAAGGCAAGTGCTCTGACACTGAGCTACATTCTCAGTCCTGACCTTCTGATTTTGATTTTTCTTTTTCTGGGTGAAATCCTGAGTACGGTCTTTGAAGAAGGTGAAAGGGGAAAGAGAACAAAAAGGATTGGATTGAGGTCAGGGTAGACATAATAGCACAACTAAAGAGCTTGAAAACCTGGCATATGACACTGTTCATAGTGACTTGGTGAGTAATTTATAAGAAGGTTTCTCTTTACTTGGAACCTACTACTCCACGTACCTCTCCTAAGACACAGTTCTCTAATGGATAAGGGACAAAAGAAGTTGGCTTACAATTTGCTCTGTAATCTAATTCCTGGTCCTGATATACTGATTTAAGAGTTCTGTATTGAGTATATAACTATGATATACTCTGAGCAAGATGCTGGGGCTAGTGCAGTATGCAAGAGAGATTTCTAATGTAGGAACTACCAGCTGACCTGTAAGCATGTTCTCTTTGGTCTACACAGTTACAAACCTTGAAATGTTTCTTCTTGAAAAACTGAGAGATTCAGCTCCTTGGAATTGCATCCACATCACAGTGAGGATGGCAGGATGGGGAGAAGGGAGGCTGAGAAGTGCCTGCCACATCAAACACAGGCACATGTTCTATAACCTGCCCTGGCCTTCCTCTCTTTTATGTTAGTTATTTTGGTCCTTGGGGATATCTTGTTATCACATGCTTCTCTTCACAGGGATCATCTTATGGGATGGTGAGCTTGGGTGAGAGCTGGGCCAAGAAGCCAGGTTGGATGGAAAGTGGGGCTCCTTAGCTGCTTTATCTGCCATTGGTTGACTACTTCTGAGCAGTGCCCTTTATCCAGCCCTTTCTAGGCCATGGCCGCACAGCTCACTGGCTGCAGCTGCTTTTGTGTTCTTCAGGATTCAAATTCCAGTCAGAAAGGGGAAGTTGTGGCACCTGCTTTTTCTAACTTTTCCATCCTTGAACCTTTCATCTGTGACTCTTGTGCTCTTTTTCAGTTTCTGGAATCCACCTGGGGGCATCATTCTTCCCTCCACACCTGTGGAGGAGGGGCTTCCTGCTGAGTGGGCCCTTTGCTTCCTTCTCAGTTTGGAAAGCATACCCCGCCTCCCCTTCTCAAATGTGCTGAAGGCTGGACACTGTGGGGACTTGAGGCTGGGGATGGGTAGCAGAGAACAGAGCTGCCAATAGGGGCTTTTAAAACTTCTACCAGAATGCTTGTGGTAATTTCTTCAAATTTCATTTGAAGAAAGATAGCATCACAAAGCTTAAGGTATTGTTTGTACGACTGATTTTGGAGCCTACATGTTCCTTTAGATTATTCATTATCTTCCTAGTTTTATTTATTTCCCTTTCCTTCTCTTTCTTTTTCATGTTGCTGAGGATGGAACCCAGGGCCTTGCACATGCTAGGCACTGAGCCACACCGCCCCCCAAATCTTTTCTAATCTTCATACCCATTGTCTTACAATGACATCACAAATTCTTTGAGGGCGAAGTCTTTATCATGTATGTCTCCACTGTCCCCAGCTCAGCCATGTCACTGCATACCATAAAGTTGAAAGTAAATATATTTTGCTGGAGCAAATTAATGTTTTATTTACTAATTTTAGATAGTACAGAGTTTATACCCATGCTCAATCTAAAACACATGTTTTGAAAATAGGAGCTGTCCATATTATCTCATCTTTGTTCTGCTCATCTATCAGGTTCCTTTCACCTCTCTCTTAAGTCTGGGGCTGAAAGTACAGGGCAGAAGGGGGCAAACATGGCTAGGGCATCCCTAGTTTCTCTCAAGTCACCTGATACAGAGGGAGACAGGGAAGGCTGAGTGTTTTGACAAGGTTTAGGGTGGAGAAGTGCTTTCAGACTCTTTGGTTAAGAAGTGATACTTATAGGGCTGGTGGTATAGCTTAGTGGTAGAGTATTTGTCTGGCATTTGCAAGGCCCTGGGTTCCATCGCCAGCACTGCAAAGAGAGAGAAGAGGAAAGAAAAAAAAGGATATACTTTTATACTTTTAACATGGCATCTCTCATTGGGCACATAAGTAACTTTATTGGAGACTCCAAATCTCAGAGCAAGGTGAAGAGATGGCTGGTTTATTTGCTAGCCTCATTCTTTGCTGTTTGTTTAATCTTAGGCAAGGCAATAGACTTTTCTAGATCTTTTTTCAGTTTTAGGGATTCCATATAGGAGAGCCCTCACAACACAATTACTCCATAGGTTGGAATTTTCTCTGTGATTCAGTAGACAATGTTTTATGCCAGTGACCCTCTGAAGTTCCATAAGAGAACAGGAAACCTTAGAGATGAAAGGGCCTCAAGGCAAACATACAATTTATTTCTAGTCTCTCCTTTATTCTAAAATGTGAATTTTGTACTGTAATTTTCACTATAGCTGTGTTTACCTATTTTCAAAATTTGTAATCTAATTGATGCCTCAAGGACATATCACATCCTTATGCCCTGATTTTCTGAGTTTCCTGTAAGGCCCTTATACTACTTGTAGCTCATTTTTTGTGCCCATTTTAAAACTCCAAGGTGAAAGTAGAATGAATCTGACATAATTTCCCACATATTTATATGAAAATAACACCGTGAATCCTACCATCATGAATATCCATAAGAATGGGATTCTAACTAGAATAAGACATATTGCATGCTTGTATAATTGTATCAAGATGGATTCTGCTGTCATGTGTAACTAAAAAGAACCAATAAAAAATAAAATTCCAAGGTGGATGGAGAATTATGACTTTATAATAATGAATGCATATAACAATCAATTTAATCCTCCCCATATCTTATGTAATAGGTATTATTGACCACCTTCATTTTAGAGACAGAAAACGGCATAGAGGTTCAGTTGTTTGCCCAACAATACATAGTTGTATACGGTGGGCCTGGGAGTTGATCCCAAGCAGTCTGTATTCTTCTCTTTATTGTTCTGCCTCCAGGATAAACTAATTCAGGTAGCAGATGAATTTTTTTCTTCTTTTTTGGTCATTGATAACAATCCTTAAGAATTTTGGTCAATAACCTGGCACATGACATTTTGGCAACAAATGAACTTTATTTAGGGTTTAGGTTGCTCAGTGATAGGGTCTGGTGTCTTTAGTTTCCAAACAATGTAACTAAGATAGGAAAGGTACATGCATTGTAACTGTTGTAGTGGCTTTGTAGTGTTAGCATTGATACACTTTTTCTTGGGTACGGGGATTGAACCCAGGGGTGCTCTACCATCAAGCTATATCTCTGTACACCCCACGCCTCATTTTCTTGCTCAGTTGCCCAGGCTGGCCTTGAAATTTTGATCCTCCTGCCTGAGCCTCTCAAGTTGCTGGGATTACAGGAGAGCACCATTGTGCCCAGCTGTGTTGATGCACTTTGCTTAGAGTGCATTGTTGTTTCTTAGCTGTGCAAACAAAAAGCAAGCACCATTTATCACTCATAACTCTGTTGATGTTTGTGGTTTCCTATTTGCCAGATATTTCAATTTATACCCACAGGTCACTCTGGGTAACATAAACAAGAAAGTGTTTCTGTTTCTTGGTTACTTTTAAAAAGTTGTATTGGGGCTGTGGGCTTAGTATATCCAATGGGGTAGCAGCAATAATAAAATGTCACAAAGAAAAACAAACTAACCCACGTCTTAAGGTCTTCAACAGATACATGATGTAGAAATTAGGCACAATTTGAAGAAAATTTCCTCGTGGTTCTAGTGGTGTCCTCTGTGGGTGCTTGCAAGTTATTTTCCTATACTGCCCCACTGAAGGCCAGCCTCTCCGTGGTGCACTGGATGCCACCATTTGTTTGCCAGTCAGGCTCCTGTAGTGGTCTGTGTTCCCTGGTGTCATCTGTCCTCCTATTCACATCCCCTTCCAGCTACTGTGCCATTTCTCTTGGAAAGAGGTATCTCTGTATACCGCCTTACATACCTGTCCTCCCATGCTGTATAGGCTTCACTCCACTGAACCCTCCCACCGCCACAAAATGGCCCTGGCAGGAGAGCCTAGGATTGCTACATTTTCAACTCAGTGTTAAGTCCCTAGTCCTTGTCTTATTCAGCCGGCCAGGAAGATTTGACCCAGGTAATCATGTCCTCTTTAAATCATTGTCTTTACTTGGTTTCCTGATGCCACATTTGGTGTTATGCCTACCTCCTCTTAGGGTGTTCCTTGTCAGTATCCTTGGTTGATCTCCCTGGTGTCACTTCAACCTAGAGTCTCAACTTGAAATGCCACTTGAACACTGATGCTGATGATTCCTTGCTATATCTTTTTTCATTCCCCTCTATGCATCTCCCTCCCCCTACCATACCCTACCTACCCTAGTTATGTATTATCTCCACTTCTGCCACCTAGTCCAGGCCACCGTCATGCCTCATCAGGATTAATCAACTGGGTGCTGTTTGATCCTAGCTTTGGGAGTCACGCTCTGCTGTAGTTTGAATCTGGATGTCCCCCAAAATCCCATGTGTTAGAGGGTTGGTTCCCAGCTTGTGGCAGTTTTAGGAGGGTAGTGGGTCTTTAAGAGGTGGGGTCTAGTGAGAGATATTTGGGTCACTGAGCCCTTGAAGGAGATTGTGGACTCCCCTTTCCTTTTTCTTACTTTCTCTTTCACTTCCTGGCCATGAGTTGAGTGATTTTACTGTACCACAGCTTCTGTGACAGGCCTAAAGCAGAGGGGTCAACCAACTCAACATAAACCGAAACCTCCAAAACTGTGAGCCAGAACTAAACTTTCTCTAAGTTGATGACGTCAGGTATTTTGTTACAGTAACAGAAAGCTGTCTATCTCGCCCTCTAAAGATTTTTCAATGATTCCACTCTCCTGATCCAGAAGCCTCATGGTTTCTGTTTCTCAGAATAAAGACACATAGCCTGGGGACTCTGAAACTGCATATGATCTGCTTCCCAATGCCTTCTTAGCCTAATCAAATTCATCTCTCTCTTCTTTTTCCCTTGATTATTCTACTGTGGTGACACTAGCCTTTTTACTGTCACTGTAGTCAGTCAGGCACATTCAACTCAGTGTCCCTGCACAGTTCTTTCTTTTGCCTTGCCACCTTCATTTGTTTTCCAGATATTTATGGAACCATTTTTGTACTTACTTGATGTCCTTCACTGGTCAACAGTAAAAAAAAAAAAAAAAAAGCCACCTTGCCACTACCCCCACTTGCACCCTGGTGGGATTGATTAGCCTACTTTCTCTATTCTGAGCACTCATTACCAGCTAGTGTAGTCTGCAAATTATTTGATTGTATTTCCTTCCCTGCCCAACTAGAAACTCCATTAGAGCAAGGACTTTATCTCTTGTTCATTATCCCCCAAACCTAGTACAGTGGATCAATACTCAATTTTTTTTTTAATTTTAAGGCAAGCACTCTACCACTGAGCCACAACCCCAGCCCCTATACTCAATATATTTTTTGAATGACTGAATTTCTTGGGCAGAGTGGTCAGAAGTTGATTATAGGGAATGAGCATTTGCTCAGGCTGGAAGAGAGCCTATAGCATTTATGATATATTATGTATTCTAAGACCTTTGTTCTGTCCATCCTCCCAGTATTTGATCATTTCTAAAATCGGGATGCTCATCTGAATAGATTGGGTCTCTCAGTTGCTATCTGCCTGGCAGTAGTCATGATAAAATTGCTGTTGCCCATGTATCCAAAGAATTGGCCAAAGTGAACCATTTGACTTGTTTGTATTGTTGGTTCTACATACAGAGTGTACCTGCCATTTGTTATGCTCTCAATAAAATTACTCTTTGAAGTGCATGTTTATTGACATTGAAACAATGTCGTTGTGTATACAGAAAGGCATGACAACAGCAAAGGAGTAAAGTTGGCATTAGTGAAGCAAATGTTTGTTGTTGGGGAAGTGACTGAAATTCTACCTTCAAAGCAACAACTAGAAAGAAGTAGCTAAAGCTGTGTTTCGTTTTGCATGACAAGCAGTGAACTGAAGGCAGAAGAAATTGCCAAAATAACCCAGAAGAAACTTTGCTAAACTAGTTGGACTGTCACTCAAGACTGTCTTTAAGACATTGCATTTCATCAGTTATCAGGCTAAATTTATTTCTTTCCTGGTGGTATAATAATGGAGAGTCTTAAGATTGATAGTGTTGCAGCTGGGATGGAATAGTATGGGGTTCTTTACTTGATCTTAGAAGACTAATTTATAAATCCCAATTTTATCATTTAAAGTTACTAGTTTACATTTTAGATTTTAAGATAATGAATATCATGCTTCCATATGAATTAAACAAGGAGAAAAGAGAATTGGCTAGACATTTGTGTTAGACTTCTTTGGTTTCACAAAAGAATGTTTTTCTCCTGTATTCAGTGGAGAACTGGCAGGATTGGAACTAATTATCTATACTGAGATTTGACTTTTCAATTTTTGTAATTAGCTTGAGGATAACTTTTTCAGACAGTTGGCAGATTTTGCTTCTTTATTTTTTTTTATTAATTATGGGCTCCTTATAAGTCATAAAAATAGTACAGAGAGGTCTCAGGTATCCATCACCTAGTTTCTTCCTGTAGTTACATTTTGCACAACTATAGTGCACCCGCAGTTTTTAATACATCATCTAGAAATAGAAAAGATATTTTTGTCATATAAAGCCAACCACCTCATTTTAAGGGGTGGGGTCCCTGGATGCCAGATCAGAGACACAGGTGTTATAGAGAGACTCATACATCGATTGCCACAACATGGAAGAAATAATCATGTTAGGTTAAAACATTTTTAATATATTTTTAAATTGAAGACATTTGTTTATTTTTATGTGGTACTGAGGATCGAACCCAGTGCCTCCCAACTTGCTAGGCAAATGCTCTACCACTGAGCTACAACCCTAGCCCCAGGTTAAAACATTTTAAAGAATTAATCTGTGGCCAAAAACTCCCCAACAAAGGAACTCTTTCGTGGACTTGTTTTTGCTTTAGCATTACTTTCTTTTGAAAAAATCATTTTAGCATGGTTTAAAATGCTTTTTGGAAAAACTTGAAATAGATCAACAGATTTCTAGAATTGGAGTTGGAAGGGATGTAAGGTTAACCACTCATTGGGTAGTCCCCACTCCATTTCCCTGCCAGGGCCCTAGCCCAGCTCCTTCTCACACCCTCCTCAGCTTAGAGCCTCAGTCCAGTTTCCACACGATGGGACTTTTCTTACCCATACATCAAAGCCACCTCTTTGCTCCCTCCACCCCCCATTCTGCTTACTGCCTTCCCATAAGCTGCAGTTTTTTGGGTGACCTGGCCATGTCTTGGAGAGAGGATAATGATGGATTCTGTAAATTCAGGAGTGAATGAATTCAGGTTATGGGAAAACCTTGAAAGCAGGGACTTGGTAGGCATAAGATTGGAAGCCAAAGCTCATTTTTAAAATCAAATTCTTCAAATGACATAGGACCTTCCTTTTCTTGTTTTTCTTTATCATTTCTCTTATTTATTCTTTTTCACTTTTGGACTCTGTTGTCTTCTGTCCCTGGAGGCCCAACTTCTAGAGTGTGGTCTGTATTGTGAGGGGCCCTAATCTATTTATCTCCCCAGTCTGAATACTACTTGTCTGACTTAATCACCTCCAAGCCAAGATCACCTACCACCATCCCATCTATATTTATCACTGTCCTTGCTCAGGTACCTGTTCCCTAAGTTGTAAGTTGTCCTTGCAACTGTGTGTGTTTTTTTAATCGTTTTATTGCTGGGCGAGAACCAGGTGACAGCAGCATACTTAAGTGACTGATTATAAACAGTCTCATTCATTTCCACTTGGCATCAGTGATGCCTTGGAGACTTCTGGTTCTCCCCATTGAATTCACCAGAATGGCAGCATTCCCACCTACCACTATCCCCAGCCTTAAACATTTGGTGTACTAGGGAGCAGAAAAAAACCATACAGACTATTCAAGGACTCTTATCTTCAGAGGACTCAAACTCCTGAGAATTGATGAGACCTATTTTTCAATGCCTTCTTCTGTAATTACTATTTAGAACATTTTTAAAAAAGTGGTGAGGGTGGGAGAAGACAAATATGAATTGGAAATTTCTTCTAGCTCTTTATGAAAGACACAGATCAGTATGTGAGAAAAATTGACATAAGAATATTGTTTCTTGGCTGGGATTGTGGCTCAGTGGTAGAGTGCTTGCCTCACATGCGGAGGCACTGAGTTCAATCCTCAGCACCACATAAAAATAAATAAATGGAATAAAGATATTGTGTCTGTCTACAACTAAAAAAAATTTTTAAAAAAGAATATTGTTTCTACTGCATAGGAAGTTAGAGATTCTAAGCTGGGAGACTATTACCTTTAAAAGTAGTCAAACCCTGTAATATATTAACTTGTTGAGATGAGACGGTAGTGAACTTGAGGGTATGTGTGTGTGGGGGGGAGTAGAGATAGCAAATTTACCCAGTCTGAAAACAGATCTGGTCTATTTTATATGATCCCAATATTGATATCTGTGAATTTTTTAGAATATATCACAAGATTTCCAAATATTAATATGGCATGTAAACTTGTGTGTATAGATTGTCATCTCCAAAGAGCTCATCATTACAGATTAATTCCAAACTCAAGAATGTATAGAAATTGAGAAGTTTAAAAGCCTTGACTTATTCAGTGTAATCTTAAAATAACTTATTTGGAGACCCAAGTAAAGGTACTATCACAAATTTATTCTTCAATAAACATAAATGAACTTTAGAAAACCCAACAACGATAATGGCATTGTTTTGTTTGAGCTCCTGTGTACAGACCCTTCTGTAAGGACATTAATTTCATAGAGAACATTTGCCTACCTATAGAATTGCTTAGGTTTAAAAGACAAGAAAATCATAGGCAGGTAACCAGTAAGACAATGCATTTTAGCCTGTTAATGTAATTAAAATGTTCTAAAGTCTCAGAAGAATTGAAAATAAACCCTTTTTAAGGTTATGGATATGGCTCAGTGACAGAGCACAGTGCCTGACATAGGCAAGGTCCTGGGTTCCCTCCCCAGCACTAGGGAAAAAATAAGAAAAATTAAAAGCTCTCTTGACTTCCTGATGCATAGCTTGCCCAGGGGTAGAAAATATTATTTGATTGTTAAGCCTTTCTTCTTAGATACTCAAATTTTCCACTAGTAGTATGTATATATAAATTCCCCCAAACTGATGTTTTTCTTTTGTTCCATCTTTTTCTTATTCCTAGTAAATTCTTAAATTGATGAGGATTCACTTATTTCAGCCTGAGGCATATCCACTTTTTCATGAGGGTTTGTCATTTGACACAGCATTCCCATTGGAATGCTCTTGAGGTTACTCATTTTCTGAGCAATTGTCTTCATAAATTCAGTATTTTGCTAGCAGTGCTTATGGCTAGATGGTGTGTAACCTAGTCTCTACCCAGCATTATCTTAGTTGTTTTCACACTTATCTCCAAGGGCCAAAGATTATCTCACAGAAGCTCCAAAATAATTCCTGTTTCTGAAATTCACATGTAAAAGGAAATTTTTAAAGGGAAGAGGGTAATAATCGAGTTCAAACCCTTAAGAATTTTTGTCAAGGATTATAGTGATTAACAAAAGCTCTCTGGCATCTTTTGGCAGACTTGGCGAGAGAAATCAGTGGTTGTAATTAATTTTTAGTGAGTGCCGCATATTTGATAATTGCTCTGATTCATGCTATTATATTCCCCTTCCTTCACCCACAG
This sequence comes from Xerus rutilus, assembly GCA_028644305.1. Classification (NCBI taxonomy): domain Eukaryota; kingdom Metazoa; phylum Chordata; class Mammalia; order Rodentia; family Sciuridae; genus Xerus; species Xerus rutilus. The sequence continues at coordinate 982,062 of JAQQSJ010000067.1, forward strand.
CAAAACAAGCTTAATTTGATTCATACCCTTAGGAAGAAAAAAAAAAGCTTAAGATTACTCACATGGCTGTGATTCAGCTCTTGGCTCCCTCCTCCTGCTCCTCCTCCTCCTCCTCCTCCTCCTCCTCTTCCTCCTCCTCCCTTTCTCCCACCCTGCCCACTCCCATATTCCCTCCCACCGAGTGGTGTTGCCATCGAAAAACTGAGTCAGTCCATTCTTTAAAATGGGTGGGGAAAGAAGACAACTAATAAAAACTCCTAAGTGAAGTATATAGCTTAGATCTGAAATTATTGCAGGAAGAGAGGCAAAGCGGCTTCTTATATAACATGAAAAGCTTGGAACAGAGGCCAGCCCTCATAATGAAATGTTCCCAGCGTCTTATATAAACCTAGGCATGGTTTGTGTGCATGTCTGTGAAGGTGTGCACAGAGCCATGGCAGCAGGTTTCTATGAAAGGATTCTAATATTGGAAATCTTCCATCCACTATATACAAAACTAATTTATTTTCAAAGCAAGGAACTTTGCTATAATAAAAAAGTGAATCTAGCAGCTCTCCAAGGATTTTTGATCATATAAGACATAAGTGATAGTCACTTTATTTGCCTTCAAATGAACAGCGTGACTTGGAAGCCTGAGATTGTCCCCCTCCCCTGGGAACTGGAAGATAAGTACTAGGAGTGGCTGCTCACCCTTAGTTAGCTGTTGATAGTGGGCAAACATGATTGAGGCAGCGATTCCTTGTATTTTCTCACTGATTCCCATTCTCCTCAAGATGAAACAAAAGAGAGACGAAGTGACTCTCTTGTGTCCTCACAGGTAATAGTCCTAGAACTAAAATGGAGCCCAGAACCCAGGCTGGCTGTCTTCACCTTAACCTATAGTTTTGGTTTCTGGGCACCTGATACAGTGGGATCATGTGGTAATTTGGAGATTGCCTATGGAGAGGAAGCTCTGTGCTGGAGCTCCAAACCAGCTCTTACTGAACTGTTGAATCAGGTCTGTGTGCGCCTTTGAACCAAGCTCCTACACAGAAGGGAAGAGCATTGGGCCTTCCCCCAACACTCATTTGTAATCCCACCCACCATCTCTGGCTCCCCCCCCCCATTATGTTACCATCTGTCTCTGAAACATTGCCTGGATAAAGACAAGTTGGAGCAGTTGCTCGTCCTCAAAGAAAACACTCTTCTCCCCCAGAGCAGTGCCGAGCACCATATTTGAGGAGTTGCATATTTATAAAGCTTGCCTGTGCCTCAGAAATGTCTGGTTGATGTCCTTTTTATCATTCTTCAAATATGTTATATGCTGACTGGAAACTATTAGCTTTTGTTACCCAAGGGTTTGTGTGATGCTTGAACTGCTTCATATAGCTTTCAGATGGAAACCTGGGCTGTTTGCCCCTTTAAGAAGTGAAATTTCTTAATGAAAGACAGTGTAGAAGAGAATGTATGCTGAGGTTCCCCACCCAACTCTGAGTTTTACTTGGGATAAATGTGGTGGAGTTTAAGTTATGACCCTGTGGAGAGAAGACAGTGGACCTACAGTGCCTTTTCCCCTGGGTCTGTACCCCATTCCTCATGCCTCTGATTGGGGGTCCCTGTTGATGTCAGGGCAAATGCTCCACCTCTTAAGAGGACTGTAGGATCGTCCTTGTTACCACCTCATCTCATCCCCCAGTTTTTGACCCCTTTGCTTTTTTTTCCTGGCTGTGACAGTTCCCGTGTCTTGACCCATCTGGCTTTGGCTCAATTCTGCACTGACTTTAGGAGACTCCCCACAAAGTTTAGGGGGAATTGTTGGGAGGAAAATATGGAGTGGTTAGGTGGTGTTTGTATCACCAGTAAAGTAGGTACAAGTGATCCTTTGAAAAAAAGTGACAGGTTTGTATTTTTGTTATTCAGAAATGTCATTCATGCAGCAGTGTATGACTCCAGAGTTAATCTGTCAGTCACGGTTCCCTAGCACTTAGACATAGGAACTTTTTAATCTAGGTGCCACAGCTAGGGATGGTAGAAACAGGATTCAAATCTCAGCAAGTCTGACTTCAGAAGCCAGACTTTTAAAAGATATTATAGGTCCTTTTAGAGTTTTAGTTGTTTTGATTTTTATTAACAGTCTGTTTTCATAGCCTGTGTTTATTTCCATTGAAAGCCATATAATTATAGATTTTATGTTCTCTGTGTATAATAGGAAGGTAACCGTCTTTAAGCCAATAAAACTTTACTCAGAAAAAGTCAGTGGCTTAGATTAATGCATCCCTGTTGAAGTATGAATAAGTTTTAATAACTGGGTGAGAAATATGTGCACATAGTCAAAATAGAAAGACTTCAAAAGTGTAATTTGGAAACACTTCTAAATTGTTTTGTGAGTTTAATTTCTGAAAACCAATTCTATATGTAAATTTAATGTAACGTTTATTCCAGTAAAACCCTACTGGGGATCTTTTTGTAAAGTGAATAGTCAGCTCCTGAATTAACTGTTTCATACTGTCTTCTTAGTGTGTGTAACTTTTCTCTGCCTTTATCTTTGATTTGGAAATTAGACATTTAAACATTTTCCTATGTTACAAAAATAGAATGGATGATGTACATTATAACAAAACTAGCTGTCCACCAAGGCATAATCAACAATAAATGCCAAGTGTTGGTCAGAGCAGTTGCTGACTTTGCTCAAGGTTAAAGGAAGTATGCAGAAAAAAGATAACTGTATTTAAACTGCTCAGCCCGAGCCTTCCAGATTTTTCGTGTGGGGAATTACATTTCTTATTACTGCATTCTTCCTGTCTGTGTAATACCTGGGAACAATTTACTTCATGTAGTGTCCCGCCCATCTCAATAGAAAACTTTTTACTGAAGAGGAAGACTTTTCAGCCATGTCAATGATTTAATTTGAATCTTTACAAATACCATTTGGGGATATTCAAGTTTCTATCTCGCAGCTTAGCTTCTAGGCAGGTTGAGATTAAGGGAGTGTGGTGGTATTGCGTGTGTGCATGCATGTGAGTAGGTCAGGTTAAGTGTGAATTGCAGTAAATGTAAAGTGAAAGCTCCAACATGGCTCTCATGTTCCTGACCACTTCCTGAAGAACCTGCTCCATGGGCCCCAGACTTAAGACTTTAATTTGGCTTCTCAGAATTGAGTCTGAGCCCCCCAGTAAAGATGGCAGGCAAAGTTAAAACTATTAAACCTGTTTACCCTTGTTGCATAAAATAAAATGTTTGGTTGTCTCACTTGTAAAATTTCCAGTGCACAGTTTTGAAATCTTACATATTAGTGAATGGGACCAGAGCCTTGCCGAATCTTAAAAAATAATCTTTCGACTTTCCTGTTTACATGATCCTGTTCTTTGAAACCAATTAGAAACGTGCATTCTGATCCTTAAATGTACAAGTTATAAAAGAAAAATGTGAGCTTGTCAGATCAACTACAACCACCAGTCTAATAAAACTGAGTCACATCCAAATGGGCTGCACTTACGCTACCCTCCCATTCTAGGGAGAGCGTGGCCGGGGGAGGCAGTCTGAGTCATCACCTGGTTTGTTTGACATACGCTTCCTTCCATAAATTGGGAATGGCAAGCAGCACAGTGTTCCGGGCTTGCCTCAGAAAAGGAGCTGTTGCAGCCTTGCATGATAAAAGAGGACCTCTAGGTTTGAAGGAAGAAGCTGAGCCCATGTTGTGATTTCAAATGTGAGGTGGGGGGTGGGTAGAGAAGAAACCGACAGATCAAACAAGGAACATTTGTAAGTACCATTTTTGGAGGTTGGAGGAATGATAGGGCTGGTAATGGATGAATTTCTTCTTAGGATATAAGAAGTGTTTAGGAGATAAATTGGGGGTATTAAAAGTAAACTGGTAGCTAGTTCATGAAGTGGGCTTATGCATAGCATATTCTAGATGTGGACAGTCCAAAACGATGAGAGAGAGAGAGAGAGAGGCAGAGGTAGAGGTATGTATGAATGATTTGGTAGTTCCCATGAAATTTGTCCTGGCAGTGTTTAATTTTGCTTAATTTATCCAACTATTACCTTTTCGTGACAAATTTGAGTCTCCCCTTTAGGAGTCTTTTGAAGGGATGGGAAGAGAGGCTCACATTTTCCTACATTGACTTTTTAAAATTAAGTTTAGAATGTAAGAATTGTCGGAAAGACTATAGAGGAAGAGGAACAAGGAGTAGGTTTATAGCTGAGGTGGGTTTATAAACTCAGCCTCTGCTTTGGGCTTATTTTCATTAATATGTACCAGACATTCTTCTGATTTCCATCCCGGCTTGCTTGTGGCTCTTTCTCTGTCTGTATGAGGCTAGGGTGTTCCTTGTTTTAAAGCTGGAGTTGTCGCAGCTGGGGCGTTTTCTGTTTTGGCTTATGCCTTTTTTTTTTCTTTTCCTGAATGAGTGTCCTTTGTGTAACCCCAGTAATTCAGAAATCCTGCAGTCAAAGGGACTGCCCTGTCATGTGACTTAGGTACTAGGTGCTGGCTGCGATTGGTCAGCAGCTAATTGGCGGGTCCCTATAAGAGGTCTCGGGTCTGGCCACCGGCTGCTCTCCAGCCTGGGATACTGCTCAACAGGGGCGGAGTGGGGGGTGGGGTCTGTCCAGTGATTCAGCCACATGTGATAGATGACCAAGTGACTGCTTCCTTGGGGTCCACACACCAGTAGAAGACACTCAAACTGGTTGTGGCTGACTTGATCAAACTGGCTTCCTGAACTGGTAACTGTCACTTTAATATAGCTTACTGATTAAACTCAGAAAAATGCAGCTGAAAATCTTCGCCAGGAACTTGTGTAGACTTACTCCCTGACCCCCCTCCTCTTGTTCTGATTTGTTTTGTCACAGGAGTGAAACGTAGAAAACTTTTGTAGGAAAAAATGCCTCGTGTGATCAGGAACAAAGACATTTTATTATCAGATTTATCAAGATGCGAAGAGGGAGTTTTCGCGAACAGAAGCTGAAGCATTCTGTCACCAGGAAACACTGCTTTATCCAGAATTGGTAAGTGAAAAGTGGCATTGCTCCCTAATAGATCTCATATGGTGTGTGTGGGGATTGCAAAATTGTTCACAGACCCCTAACAACTATGTAGAGCAGAGCACACATAAACAGAATGAGGAGTTTTCAAAAGCAGCAGCCTAGCAATATAGAATAAAGGCTCAGAAAAAGCCAGGTAATTAACAAAAACAAGCTGAGTGGTCCCAGTTTGGGCAGACATAATATAACACAACTAGATTTTGCTTACCCCCCCCCCCCCTTTGGGGGTGAGCATAAAATCAAAATGGGCTCTTTGAGTTGTGGCATTAATTTCCATGGATATAGATTTCCATTTACTCTGAATAGTACATATGAAATTCGAAGGAAAGCTTTCAGAACAGCCTTCTTTTTCCACTCTGGGGTATCAAGCATTTATTTCATTAGAACTTTACAAATTCGAAGTTGAAGTAATGTATTAGAAATATCGCCTAATTGTGAAGGGCAGATTACGATGGTAACGGGGATTTTTTTTTTGTTTTGTTTTTGCATTCGTGTCATAGATTCTAAGATCGTTCTATTTGATTACATTAGTACAGTGAAGTCATTTTTCTGTATGGTCTAATCTTGAATATGAGCTGCTCCTATGGTTTAGGTTTCCAGAAAAATATGATAAAACTTTGAATATCTGTGTTTATATAATAGATTCTTATTCATGAACTGTAAGGAAACAATATTTTATGTTGGGCATGAATGTCTGATTGCTTGATTTGGCTTCTTAAGAATGGTTGTGCCAAAAAGGTTGAAGTGAATAAGAAAAGAACATTAGAATGGTGGGTGCCACCTGATTTTACCAGTTTCTTATTGGTCAGTAGAAGTAATCATGTGACGTAAACTTACATAGAATCAGATGGAAAAATATTTGGTCTTTTAACTTTTAGCAATTACATACATAATTATGGTAGTCTCCCTTTGTGAATGTGAATAAATAAAATTACAGAGTTACCTTTTGGACTATCTAGGACATACAGTATTTATGTATTTTTAAGCACCTCTCTGACTTTTGGTTTCCATTCTGTTACTTCTTAAATTGAAAGGGAAAAACCTAAACAGGATAGCAGTTTGTGAAGAGTGAAGTGAGATGAAGTTGGAAGAGAGAAAGATGAATCTAGTGGAATCTATTCACTGCCCTTTTTTCCCTTTTACATACTATGAGGATTTTAAAAATCATTTTTCTCAGACTAATAGTTCTCAACTTCTTTTTGTGTATTTACTTTCAACAAAATAGACAAAAAGACAAGCATGGCTGTGAAGGGCAGGTCCCCCCAATAAATCAGGGAATTGGTGATGCAAACTTGTGAATATCACAAATCATTTGACTTAATTAAGGTGTGGCCCCGGTTTCCCTAGAGCACATGAATTTCTAGGTTTTAGAATCTTCAAGACAGAAAAATGGACAAACATGAAAGTTTTTCCAGATATTTTATATTCTATTGCTAGCTTGTGTTCAGTGACTCATAAATTTTTTCAATTTTGTTTCATGTAAATACATGGCCATTTAATAATCTGGCTAAATATTGCCCTGCTTGATGGAGGGAAAAACGCCTCTATATAAATTGTAGGTTTTCCCTATCCATTTAGAAGCCATTGTCTTGAGTTATTAAAAAAAATGTGATGGAAGTTCATTGGACAGTAAAGGCTAGAAAGTATATCCTGAAAGAATTATTTGACAGCTTCATGTTTTTAATTTTATTTGCTATTCTCTGCTCTCAATTTTTATTAATTTTTAAAAGTACATCTAAAATGAATGACATAGCATTGCCCTCAATTCTCCCCCCAGGAGACATTAATGACCTGCATTTGTCTTTGTGGGTATGTAAAACAACAAACTAAAGGGAATCAGGTCAAATGACAGACTTCAAAATAGTTTCTCTCAAATAGTCTTTGATACTTGTATATTCAGCAATAAAAATGCTTTTCCTTTTGGGCTTTTTTTTAAAAAATAGATTGGGGTGATTGATAGTTTTGCCCAAGTCTTCTTTTGAGGTGTGCGTGTGCATGTATGTGTTTATATCTATCTATCTAGACTTTTATTTATTTGAAGGGGGAACTTTAATCACCAGAGAAACAAGTGACTGTTTGTTGGAACCCAGATAAGCCTCACAGTGTTGTTCCTATGACAACTGAGTAGTTGGGTGTTGAAATGTAGCTTTAAGTTCTCGGTTTGGAAATGTCATTGAGACCTCCCACTACAGTCTCATTGAGTAGGAGGATAATGAGAAGGGGAAAAACCATGAAGCAACATAAGTATCTCCATTTGTTTCATGGCTTCCCGACTTGCCTTTGTGTATGAGATTGCCATGGGAGTGGTAAACATAGGTCTGAACAAAGCAATACTTCAGTATAAAAATCAATGAAAACGGGTCAGAAAAGTTGGGGAAGATAAATAACATATGGGGGCAATAAAGAGGTAGGAGAAGTCAGCTTCCATGGGTTTGTGCAAATCTTTTATCCAATACTGTCCAGCAGTGAGAACATCTTGAACCAGTTATTGTATAGCTCTTCAAGAGTTGCAAATACTTCCTTAAAATGCAATGTGGAGAGAATTCCTTTGGTAGCAGCAGGATGGTTTGCCACTTTGGCATAACATTTATTCATCTCCCTTAGGCTGACTACAAGAGGGCACTGTGTTCTTGCAAGACACATGTTTTTAAACCAGTTGTTCATTTGTCATTTAATAGCTTTTGTCTTTTTTTTTTCCTGTGGGAAAGACAAGGTTGTGCTATAAAAATTTATTTTATCCTATTCAAAATTACTTGTGTAAAGAAGTCATTAAAGATTCTAAGGGACCTTTTATTTGTGGAAATGAGTTGGTTGACTGAAGATCTGTGGAATACTGTATCTCAGGGGAGGGATTGTTTAGACCAGTATGTGGCATAGGTCAATTATGCACTGGTGGATTTTCATGTCTGAAGGACTTTGTATTTTCTGCCTCTAAAGGTTTTGGCAATTTATTGTCCCCAGCACTGTCAGAAGTTAACAAGGAAAAGATTTCAGTGGGTTTCCCTCTTCATAAATAGGGGCTCACCATTTCTTCTGAAATCCAGAAAGTTCTGAAAATTTTAAAAAAGGACAGCAAATGCTGACCTCAACTCACCAGGGCTAGTTGTAATCTTTATTTAGCTCAGTAAATATGAGTCTTTGTGTGTTTTGACATAGGAATATTAATGTGCCTGAACGTGGAATACTATATCAGAATCCCTCAGAGTTACATATATAGAGAATATTTACCTTCCACCTTTATATAATAAACCATCTGAGTGTCAGATAAAGGTTTGTGGCCCTCCAACTAGTAATGTACATGGAGTTCATACTGTATGTCAGGTGCTATTCTAAATGTATCACCAGTGTCTAGAATGGTGCCTGGCACATAGTAGGTACTCAGTAGATATGTTTTGGTATAAAATGCTCTATGTGTATTAAAAAAAAAACCACATACCCCTAACATGATTGGTAGTCCAATTTTACATGGAGAAACCAATAAACAGAGAGGGGAAGCAAATTCCCCAAAGTAACACAGGCAAGAAGTAATGGAGGGGGAAGGAAGGTTTGGAAGTAAGCAGTCTGGCTGCATTCTCCTCTTAATGATTTCGGTTCAGATTTGAGAGAGGCCTGGACTGAGTCAGAGTGGTGTTTCTCAGCTAGTTAGTTCCTTTATTCCTGGTCACACTATGCCTGGTGTCATCCAAAACTGATGATATCACCATGGTGGTCATTACCAGGGTCCTATGTAGAATGTTTAGAACAGATCCTCCTGCGTGGCAGTGTGGGGATTCTATGGATCTGATGTCCTTCAGTGAATCAGCCCTACTTCTTTAGCTTTAAAAATTAAGACGTAGGAAATAACTCTTTCCTTAACCCCAATGAAATTTTCTTGCATCCTTGGAAAATGTCTTTTTGTAGACAATATGTGAGCCCTTTCTCCAGCAGAAGGTGTAGGGCTCTGGTGAGGGCGTTGGTTGCCTTGGAAGGGGATCATTCCTCAGCAAGGGACTTGCTGGGAGATAGACAGCAAGGGCCCTTGGAGGAAAATCAGGCAGCCCATGAAAATCTAGCTTCATGACTCTGAATCCACAAAAGGATGCTTTTAACATTACTTCTCAAAAAAGTAAAGTATCTCTGTAGTCCCCACATATTAAAAAATACATTCCAAATTGATAGCTACCTCTTAGATTTACCCTCTACTTCCCTATCCATCTTCCCTGCTTAATTTTTCTTATCTCTTGTGTCTTTCTGACATATTACGTATTTTACTTATTTGTTTGACATTTGTCAAATACTAGTATTGTTATCTTTGAACAAATTGGAAGGTCCTAGATTGTACTTCTTTGATCTCTATCTTCAAACTCATTCCCTCCTGTCAATTTCAGACTTCTATAAATAATGAAAATTTTGCTGCCCACTGGATTTTTCTTGCTGTTATTTTATATTCATAGCTTTGAAAACTTATTTTTCTGACTCGTACAGTCAGAATTAGGAGAATGGATATCTATATTCAGGAACGGAGACTGAGTCAAATTTGAATTATTGGTTATTTTAAAAATTAGAAATGAATTCATTAGTATTTGTTTTCATGTGAGGAAGATTTTAAACTACTAAAAGAATAGGCAAGGTGAAAACTTAGATTTTATGAATGACCTGCATTTTAGATAGAAGTGGGGAACTAGATTATAACCTTTGTTTCAGGAAAACATCTTAAATCCACATACTTCCCTTTTTCAAAGAAAAAGATCAGTATAAAACAGTTTTCAAAATATAATATTAAAGAATATAAGTGATTTAATCTTGGACATTTCTTGGCTCAAATTTTTAAAATTCTCAACTGTAACCTATTATCTTTCAATGCTATATTTATTCTAATTTATACATTCCAAAGTATTTAGGATAATGTAAAACATAAAGTAAAACACACATTATTAACTGTAAACAATGTGGTTATGTAAATACATCATTATAGTTAATTTCCTTCTTTAAATTCTTTTTTTAAAGGAGCATTGTAGATACATATAAAAGTTTAATTTAGTATGCTTTTATAAGCCAGTATAACAATTGAGTTAATGTTTTTCTTAGCTGTAGTAAATAGCTAAATAAACTCTTTAAAATGGTTAATCTAATAAAGTGAAAGCTTGCTTTTAAAAAGCAGTGCAACTAGTTATTTAAGGTAGAGGATGGAGTCACTGATTATGAAGAGCAAGCTAAGGTTTTATTGTTAAGGCTGTCCCCATTCTGCCCTAGAAGAGTTTTAATTTCTCTGACGTGTGCCTGTTGTGTTGGGCTATTACTAGTGGTGTTATCAGAGTTCTTCTACCTTTCCTAAATAGGAGGTGGATAAAGGATTTTTAAAAATGAAAACCCATTGGTTTTTATCAGTTATGGTGTGTGATTATATAGATCATGTACCGGAGTTCTTAAAATTGATAGAAATGGAGTGAATTTTTGCAGGCCCAGAGAAACTTTGCAGGGAGCCTTCACAGTTCTGATTGCCTAGGGGACAAAAAAGTCCCCAAACCTCTAGACATTTTCCAGTATCAAGCATGTGACATTGGTTCCCGTAGCCCCCATCAAAGGTACCTGTTAACAGAATCCATGGAAGTGTTTATTCCATAAGAGGCACAGGCTTTGCACACAAGCAGACCTTAAGTTCACTTTGCCCCTTGCTAGCTGATGAGTAAGCAAATCCATTTGTTTTCCTAAGCCCCAGAGTATGAAGCTTCAGAACTAGTGCATAGTGTGGTTGTGTAAGACTACACACGTAAAACATGTTGAGGAACCTGGTGTTCAACACACTTGTGTTCCTTCCCCAAATCCTTTCAGTTTAGCCCCAAGGCCTGCGGATCCATGCTAAATTACACACCCTTTCCCATATCAAATTGAGCATAATAGCAACAAATATGGTAGCTGCCATTTGTTACATAACTTCTGTATTTTAGGGTAGGCACTGTTGTTGATACCCCATCTGCATTGACCCATTTAATCCTCAGGGCAACTTACTGATAACAATTATCATGCCCATTTTATAGACAAGGATGCTGGAGAATAGAAAGGTAAAGGAACTTCCTTAGGGCCACTTATCTGTTATAGAAACAGAATCTAAATCCAGACAATCTATTGGCAGTCCAATAGTAAGTACTTTGGGCAGAGAAGTAGAGAAAATATTGACTGAACCCGAAAGTCTCAGCAATGGTCTTCTGGTTTCTAGCCTTGTAAAGTGTCACATCTTCCAGGCCTGGCCCTCTCAATATTGAAATACAAAATTGACTTTTTCTGCTCCTTATTTTACAAATCAATGGGAACAGTCTTAGTCATTTGTGCTTTATGAGTTTTAATTAGGTCACTGAAGTCCAGGAGGGGAATTCCTTGTTTTCAGTTGATCTCATGCACTAACAAATTTACTCATGTAACTTCCCCTATTTTTTCCTCTAATGTTTTCACTTGAAAGTGGGGGTAGAAGGGAGGAGTATGTGAGCATTTGGGCCCTAGGGATGCACTTTGATCAGCCTTTCTGGAGATTCTTTTCTTCTATCTGAAATAGGTTTAATTCATAGAAAAGTAAAATGAGTAAGAAACTGTATTTACTGATATTTTTCTTCCTTATCTTCATCTATTTCTGGGTGCTTTCTACAAGGACAAAACTTAGAAGATATCTATGCCCATAAAACCTTGTGGTTGAGTGAGGAGTTACTTTTCAGAATATGGGAAAAGGTTTCACACCAGCAGTTTCCTCCTAATCTTAAGTATAGATTGACTTGGAAGGTGAGAGCATTCCATAGGTTCAAAATGCTTAGAAATATCTGGAAAAAAATCCCTGAGCTGAGACAAACATGCACATAGGAGGATATACCAATCTTGCCTGCATTCATTCTTTCACTTATTTATTCACTTATTCCTTCATCTGTAATTTCACATAAGTCTTTCAACACCTACCTGTAGGACCCCGTTGACCATAGTGAGGAGCTGCTGGAAGGTAGGAAATGAGAAGTAGAAAACCAGAGTATGGTATTCCAAAGATGCAGGTGATTTATGTAGGGGTCCTAGAGAGTTGGATCCCTTGTACTTCATAACCAAAGTGCGTGTTAGTTGGGTTGGGTTTTCTGTTGGTAAAATGCTACTTTTGTAATTTAAATTATGATAAGAAAAGCTTGGTGAAGAAAGATAAAGTTGAACTATTTGAAGCACAAACACAGGCAAGAAACTCAAAGTGGTAATTCTTTCTACCACATCTACTCAGATGTGAGGTACCTGAAGTATCTAGTGGTGGGGAGTGTTTGATCAGATTTATTTGCCAAAAAATGGTCTTCCATGGAGACATAACTTCACTGAATTTTTTTTTTACTCAGTCATAAACTGTTTAGAATTTTGAACTGCTTGGATTTTCTAGTTGGAGGCAGAAAAGGACCATGGAACAATAAAAACACTTGGCCAGTTCGGAAGCGTGGGATCATATGCATGCTGTTTCTTTTAAAGCTATGTTAAAAGCATGTTTGCAAATTCTTGAAGGTAAGAGTTGATTGCCATAAAGTGATTACAGCCCCCTTGTCACTGTCTGATTTTTATAATCTGATACTAAAAGTGCTATTTTTTGTGTAAGGAATGTATGGTTTCTGTTATCTGGGAGTTTGCATGTTAAGAGACATGGCCATTATATCAACAGCTGGGGCCACATGACTTGGCCTGACCACATATGGGGCTCTATAGCTATTTCTGTTGCCCAAGTCTTTCCTACTAACATCCCACGAGCCTTTAGACCTACTTACATATATCATCTGTCTTGATGGTTCTACTCCTTAGTGATCCATTTGGGTTAACCCTCATATTCTGCAGATGTGGTGCAAGGCACCCACCTGCACAAAAAGAGTTATTGGCTTAGTCATTTATAGTTCAGTTCAACTGGACCGGATTTCCTCACCGCCTCTGGCTGAAACTAACTGACTGAATCAGTTTCACTTGTGGGAAGGAGAAATGAGGGCTTCGAGGTCTTCAGGAACAGAGAATGTGATGTGGAGGAAGGCCAAGTTGGCTTCTTTACATTGCAAGGTATGAACCCTGCATTGAGAAAGAGAAAGAGAGTGGGAGCATTACGAGGAACTTAACCCCCTTAGACGAGCCACATTGGGAGTAAAGAGAGAAAGATGGAGAAATTGGACAAGGGAGGGTGTAGAGGAGCCCCAGGAAAGCCAGGGCTAATTTCTTCTGGTCATAATCTCAGGTGTCCAGGACATATTATCTATTCTGCTTATATCTTGGAAGACAAAGGGCATGCTTGTGACTTCCTGAGCATCCCTTCACTGAGTTTGCTGGGGAGGACAAGGAATTTAGGAATGGACTTTGAAGACACCATCTTCTGAAAACCCTTTTGTGCACATCTCTCTGTATCAAATCTACTTTCTAGGTGTAATATAAAAAGATAGACATTAAGGTCTGCTTTCCACCAACTTCTGACTTCTTGGCCTGAGGCAACATGTACATTGTCCATGAAGTAGCATACTCTGTTTGCTTCTTCCTCTAAGGCGGACCACAGTCTTGGTCTCCTAGGTCTTGAGCCGTTTTGCCCCCTGTGCTCTGGGATTTCCCCCTTTACTCCCCCATGTAAGTATAGACAACTTGCTGTCTGTGTTCTCGGCCCTTGGTGTTTCTGTCTTTGACTTGAATCTCTTTTGAGACGATTGTGTGGTGGCTGGGCACAGCAAAATGAGTCAGTTCCTGCAGTTCAGTTACAAGTTCTCAAAAAGTATTTCAGAATGTGGATGTGGTCAGCAGAGTCATTTTCCAGGCATCTAAAAGGAAACCCACATCAACTGTAACAATTGAGCTTCGAACCAATGGCTCTATATAACGAATGGCTCTATGCAACAGAACTGGGCCTGCTTTTCCTCAAAGCAAAGCCTGGAGCTGCCCTTGAGTCCAGTCTCCTCTACAGATCTTAGAGGGGAATTGGTCCTTGTGTTTACAAATCACATTTTATCTGTTACTGCTTGCACAATGAGAAGGTTTTTTACTTGCCTTGTTGTATTATTACTGGTGTGTATTAATTGTATAAAATAATGAATTTCCTAATTACCTAAAAAATTTCAAATATTTAAAAGAAGTGGTTGCTAGAGTTTTTTGGGGGAGTTATTTTGTTAACTAGGGGTTAAACTTAGGGGGACACTCACCCACTGAGCCACAACTCCAGCCTTTTTTAAAAAAATATATTTTATTAAGTTGCTGAGGCTGGCTTTGAAATTGAGATCCTCCTGCCTCAGCCTCACAAGACTTGGCAATTACAGGTGTGCACCACTGCACCTGGCTCAAATGTGAACCCTAGTTTGATGTAAGAAATTATTTTCATAAAATAATCTGTGGGGTTAGAGTATGATTAATACGATATTTGAAATGTGGCTTAGGGGCAGAAACTGTGGTGATTTACCTAACATACTGAGGAATAACTAAGGTGGGTAAAGTACTACTAAAGTATGTTGACATAATTATTTTGTTTACTAAGTTATGAACCTATATAGACTTAGCAGCAATACTAATAAATAAATCCTTTTCAAGCTTCAAAATAATTTCAAGTTTGTCATAACGTTTAGAGAATGTGTAGTTCAGCATAGGATTTAGAAAATAGTATGTAAATTTGGTAGTTTTTTTTTTTTCTCTTCAGTACTGGGGATTGAACATAGGGGTACTCTACTACTGAGCCATACCCCCAGCCCTGATTTTAATTTTATTTTGAGATAGGCTTTGCCAAGTTACTCAATCTGGCCTGGAGATTGTGATCCTCCTGCCTCAGCCTCCTGCATAACCGGGACTGCAGGTGTGCGCCAGTATATGCAGCTCTTTTGAGTTTTTTATCCTCTTGGGTACCATGAATTGTGTAAAAATTTGATTGAGTTTGTATTTACCAGTCTTGCACTACTTATCAAAACTGATGGCATTTGCAATAGTAAGGAAAAAAATGACTAAACTAAAAAAAACTGGACAAACCATCTGAACAGATACATGACTAAAGATACCCAAATGACAGATAAGCCCATGAAAAGGTGTTTGACATCATCAGTCATTGGGGGAATGCAAATCAAAGCAATGAGATATGACTACACACTTATTCGAATGGCCTTAATTTAAAAGATTGACCATATCAAGCGTGGACGAAGATGTGCAGGATTTAGAATTCTTGTACACTGAAGCAGAGATGTAAAATGGCACATTTTGGAAGATAATTTGGCAGTTTCTCAAAAAGTTAAATATACACTTAGCATATGATTCAGCTCCTCCACTCATAGGAAAGAAAGCACGTGCACACGAATGTTCATTGCAGTTTAATTAGGTATGACTAAGAACTGGAAATAGCACTGAAGTCCATTGACAGGTAAATGGATAAACAAATTGTAGTGCATCCACATGATGGATAACTACTCAATAGTGAAAAGGGGTGAACTATTGTGACTTTCAGTAACATTGATGACCTCACCTATGAGAATATATACTGTACCATTCCATTTATATAAAAGTTCAAAAAATGCACAGAAATATACAATAACAGATCAATGGTTACTTGGTGTCAGGGAGGTAGGGACCTCAAGAGAGAGGGATTACAATAGGTCACAAGGAGACCCTGGCGGCTAGTGGATAATTTCACTGTCTTGATTATGATGATGGTTTCACAGGTGTAAATATGTGCCAAAACTTACCATATTAAACATGTGCAATTTACCCAGGTGTGTGTGGTGCATGCCTGTAATCCCAGCAGCTCTGAGCAATTTGGCAATGTCCTGTCTTAGAATTAAAATAAAAAGAGCCGGGAATGTGGCTCAGTGTTTTAGCACCCCTAGGTTAAGCATCCTTAGGTTCAGTACTCTAGTACTCCCTCCCCTGAAAAAATTGTCAGTGTATTTTATGTCAGTTACCCTCAATTAAAGAAACTAAAGTAACTAAGAAATCATTGTTAAAGGAGATGGAGGGTTTTTAAATGCCCTTTTCTGGCAAAATAAAAATTAGCATCTCTTGAGGAAAAAAACTTGATAGAATATTAATGGTTTGGGGATAGGAATACGTAGTTTTTTCCTAGTACGATAAGAAGCCACAGTTAAACAGCACAATGCAGTTTCTTTTGCTGCTCCTATTTATAAGATATGTGTACAAGTGGTTCAGGACATTTCTTTTCTAGCTTGGTTGGTCCAGCTACCTATTTGATTTATAAACATTTGCACTTTATATACCACTGTTGTAGTGTGCACCTTGTGACACAAGAAGCTGACCTCAGATTGCAAAGAGAAGACACAAAAATGCCCACCTTCACACACTATACCATTGTTAGAGAAATAACAATCTCATATTTGGAGAGGGCATGAAATTTTATTATATTTTTGAGCCTCATTGAGACATAATTGACAATAAGAATTTTATCTATTTATGGCATACAATGTGATGCCCCCGTGTTTGGATGAATTATGAAATGATTACAGTCAGGCTCATTAGCACACGCATCATGTCACATAGTTGTCAGTTTAAGACCTACTCCTGGCAAATTTTAGGCATATAATACAGAATTATTAACTATGGAAGTACTTGAATAAACTTCATTTCATATGATCCTCTCTGTGCTCCTTCTAATAAAGTATTCAAGTCCATGGTCCCCTCCAATTCTCAGTTTCCCCATCTGTAAATGAATAACAACCCCCAGATTCCCAGGGTTGACACCTGGGTCACAGAGCCACAGAATGCTTTGCCACTCAAACCTCTTTCTGGTGTATGCAGTAAACTGCATTGGGGACCTTTTTAGCCTTTAGGATGGTATTTCACAAAACACATTTTTAAGAGGCAGAAAAGTTCTGTGATTGAGTAAGTTTAGGAAAAGCTTGAGTGGAACTGCATCAACTAGGTTTCTTTCCTGAAGATTTTCTCAGAACCTTTTGTGTTTGGAGCAATTTTTTTTTAAAGGAAGAGCTTATGGTGTGTTTGTATTTCTCAGATTTAATATATTCAAAGAACTGGTTTTCATGGATCATCTCCTGGTTTGTTTCAAAGTATAAACTTAGGGAAATGGCTGTTTTGCAAACTTGTTATTTGATGTACTGGTAAAATGACAATTTTCCTAAAAGCCTTCTGTCTGTCCCCACTGGCATGTCTAAAACAAAACATTACTTGTTTTCTTGATTTGGTTTGGGATTTCCAGTTTCTAAACTTTTTTATTCATGGCTTAAAAACTCACCCAGCTGTATTTTAACCTTTAAAAATTAGATGATATAATAATATGGAAACAAAGAATTTAAAAATTTTGTCTGAAGATGGAACTCAAAGGAAACCCTATGTTTTTCTTTTGTTTTGACCAAAGCCTCTAATTCTGCCCTTTTAAGCATCTCCATTTATTCCATCCCTAACTCTGTGGTCCATCTTGGCTTTCATCTGGGCAGCTGTGGAAGAAAAGTGGTGATGTACAAAGCAGTTCTTTCCCATCAGTGAAGAGGTTACATTTACTGTTGATCCCAGTGGTAGGGTGAGCTTTACCTTTTAGCATGGAAAGAATGATCATCTCAGAAATTTTTTTTTCAATTTGTTCCTCAGAGAATTTAATAATCAGAATAAGATTCATAGGAGAGATCACATCAAAATGAGTAGTCATTTCTGTGAGTAATTCCGAATAGGCTTGGTGCCCTTATCTACCAGCTAGGAATGGGAAGCAGGAGAAGGAATGTGAGGAACTCATGGAGTCTGGGAGGACCTCAGGCAATTACAGACCTAGGTAAACTTAGCATTGCAAATTACATTTAGGAATTAGTTTTTCTATTCTTTTTATTTTAGGTGTGTGTGGAGTGGTTCTGGGGCTGGAACCCAGGGTCTTGGCACATGCTGGGTATGCACTCAACCACTAAGCTAAGTCCCCAGCTGAGATGTTTTCTGACGGATGAATTGCCATTTATGCTCCCCAAATTACACATTCTCGCTCTCCTTGGCTCTCTGTCCCTCTCCTCCTCCCTTCCCCCCTCCTCTTCCTTGATTCCCTTCTTCCTAAGCATATCTCTCCTGAACTCATTCTTCACTCATAGAAAGAGGAACCAGATTTCCTCTGTTACTTACCATCAATATAAACAGCAATTTTGTTTCTGTTATTTCCCCTTTCGGCCTAGTGATAAAGCTGGCCACTGCTGCTCCCCACTCCCTGCACAGGAAGAAAGACTTCCTTCCTTCATCTCTTGACTTTGCCCAGACCTAAGAATAATCTTCCCTTTCTCAGTGGACTCCAAATTCTCACCTTTTCTAACTTTGGAAGAAAAGTTACTTCCAAGAGTTTACTACCCCTGTATCCTTCTCTTCTCAACCTTTTGGTTTTCTCCATCTGATAAACTTTGTCTTCTATGTAAGTACTAATGGGTTCTCATGAAAGTGTTGCCTTATTTATGGGTGATTAGGTGTTCTGACCGGGTGTTGGGTTTCTCTTATACCCCTTTCTACTTTGGCTGAATTGCTTGACATTTCTCCTCCTTTCCCTTTGTTACTTGTAGTAGCCCTTTGTATCAGTATCACTCTTCATATTCAGACTGTGTCATCATAGACCATCTCCATTTGCAAGCCAAGCACTTGATCTTCAGGTGTTTTCTCCTTTATTATGCTTCACTGCTGTTCCTCTTTGTTGAATGTTGTGTGTGTGCTGTGGCCAGTAGGTCATCATGTGGGTATGTTATATACATTTATCACTAATCATTTTCAAACCATTTGTATTAGTCTTTCCATATCTTCACACTTCCTCTATTAATGTGTCTCTTCTTCCTTTGTGCTGTGAGCCATTTGTATTAAACAACCTAATTTAAAAACTTGACATAGTACCATAGAACTCATAATAAGTGATACCCATTGTGCTTCAAATGTGGTTTTTGGAAGAGGCCTCGTGTGAATCTACTATAGTTGATTTTGTAACCATCATAAGCAAAAGAAATTTCATATGTGGCGGTCTTCTTTCTCCCCGACTATGTGTCTAGTTTTCTCACTGGAAGAGATTGTGTTTCCTTATTGAATGGCATGAAGGAGGTTAAGATAGCTGAGCCCCCAAACAACTCAGTGCTACAAGTCTATTGTAAGGTCCCATAAGATGAAAAGCAAGAAATACCTAAAGGCTCAAGAAATAGAGTTTTCGTGAAATGGAGATATTCTCCCACTGATTTTTGAAGTGTACCAGTACAGGTGCCAGATATTTTATAGTTTTGACTCGGATTAGCTGACAAATACTTACTAAAAGATTGCTCTCTGCTAGGGTGCTCTGCTGGTACCTATGAAATCCCAGAAGAATGGGACTCAGTTTTTACCCTTAAAAACTGAGAGACCACATTCTCATGGGGACATATATTTTTAAACAAGTTATTGGAGAACAGTGTGGCTTGTGTTTCTGGACGAGATATAGACGGAGTGATCTGGGAGCCGGCCCTGAGTAGCAAGCATATAGCTAGAAGAGACTTTTTGGACCAGGCCCAGCAGTTTGAAGAGGAGCTGGGCAGGCATTGTGTAGAGAATAAATATTTGTTTCTCCTTCAGCCCATAGCAGCCAAGTGGAACTCACTGGAAAGTCACAGAAGACCAAAACAAATAATTCTGTACCATGAAGATATTTAGATGACAAAAAGAGTCTGAACAATGGCAGAAACATCCTTGGTGGAGATTTGATTTGAAGCCTACAGTAGTAGGCACATGTTGATTGTCTCCAGAAAATAACTCAGCCTTAAAAGTGAGTACAAATGTAGAACCACCACAGTAATAGTATAGAATAGTAATCGGTTCATTGTTAGTAAATAAAAGTCTCATGAATTCTTGGGAATTAGCTGGCCTTTTCTATTATTTACAGGTTCAGAAAAGTTATTTGGTATTATTACTTATTGATGGAATGCAAATTATTTTATTTCCTTTTTCCTTTTTCTTTTTTTGGTACCAGGGATTGAACTCAGGGGCACTCGACCACTGAGCCACATCTCCAGCCCTATTTTGTGTTTTATGTAGAGACAGGGTCTCACTGAGTTGCTTAGTGCCTCGCCGTTGCTGAGGCTGGCTTTGAACTCGCGATTCTCCTGTCTCAGCCTCCCTAAGTGCTGGGATTACAGGCTTGAGCCACCGTGCCCGGCTTGCTTCCTTTTTTTAATGACAAGAATTTTTCACTGTTTTGCACACCACTGGCCTTGTATAAAGAGAATGCTTTAGGGATATCTTCCAGGGAGGGAAGAGAGAGACAGAGACATATGCATATGGATTTAGGACAATTAATTTCTGGAACCTGTCCATAAACAGGCTATTATTTAGGTTAAAACTATCCTTTTTCTCTTGAGTGTTTTTGATGAGTAAAATGACTCATGTTTTCATCTAATGATTGCTTTTTAAAAAATTGATTTTCATCGAAAAGAATTAAAGCCATGCTCCTAATTGCTAAATATTATTTTTAAAAAACTAGTCTGAGTCTGTCTTCATTGGCTATGAGTGGTTTCACCCTTAGAAGCTTGTTTTAGGATCGTGTGCCAGCCCAGTTCCTTTCCAGGCCTGTTCAGACTAGAATTATTTGGCAGAGAATGTCTTCTATAAAGTGTCTCAAGCAGGAATGTCCCAGAAAATGTTCACCTCAGTCTTGAAGTTGACTTGCAGAGCAATTTACTAAATAGAGAGATGTGAGGATCAAGTGACCATCAGCTGGTATAAATGTTGTTGGTCATTTTAGTCACAGGATCTCAGGTATGCAAGAGCTGGATGGGCTGCAACCACGTGTCTGGTTATGGTGATATGCTGGCTTAAGTGCTGTAACATAACACAGAACGAATCCAAGTTCACAGGAATGTACTTTAATTAGACACCTGTATTTAAAAAGCTGGTTTATCCTCTAGCATAATTTCACCCTGTGGCACACTGTACATACATGGGTGCATTTCTTTCCTGGTCTACAGTTAGAATTAATTAGACTTTTTGTTCTCAACCACGCGGGAATCAGTTTTTTAAAAAGCAGTTTTATTGAAGTATAATGGCTAAACAATGAACTTGCATATATTCATGTGAACAGTTTGAGTGTGGACTGTGCAAAACACCTGTGATATCATCATGATATCAAGGTCAAAGACACACCTCCTCAAATTTCCTTTTATCCCTTTGTTTTGTGTTTGTGTTCAGAACACTTAATATGAAACCTGCCTGGTGTGAGGCAATTTTTGTTCACTCGTAAAGTAAACTGACTTTGTTGGAATAGTGGACTGGCTTGTGCTTCCCCAAATCCATAAATAGAAGCTGACTGTGTTCCTCTTTAATTAACAGAAGGTTACTGGCACATGCACTAAAATATGTGAAATGTCATTAATGAGAGTTGCAGGACACATGAAGCCAAACCTGATGGGACTATAGAAAATCTTGGAACTGGAAAGCATTTTGAAGTTTTCATATCTAAAAAAAAATTGATTGTTTCACTTTTGAGAAGTCATTTTGACAATTTTGACTTAGGAAAATTAGCATTCTGGCAGTACTGTGAAGTTGTTCCTCGCTCTTCCTTTACTTCCACATACAGCCCTTGGGATCAGAATTTCTTTCCAGAAGCCACAATTTCTATTGTTAGGGATGCTTTGTGAAGGCAAAACTGAACTGCCTGGGTGATTCCTTTTAAAAGACTAGGGAATTCTACTCTGTTTAGTTGAATGACCCATGAAACAGCATTTCTTTCGTTTCTGGAGAAACTTTGATAGGAATGTCGTTTTCTATCTGGCAGGTTGGCTTTGAACGTCAGTGGGGTTCTTCACTTTTCAGTTTGGCATGTAGGTCGTCTTTGCTGTAAGTGGAATGTAAGCTCTTCAAAATATAGGATAACTTCAAGTAATGCACTTTATCCTAGTTCAGAGTCAGCTTTCTGACAGCAGGTGGCAGGCTTAACTTTTAATCAGTGTTTGCCTCCCTTGAAACACTTTCCCCACCTCAAGCAAATGGTCTTTACCCAGAATGGATGGAGTTTTTGGTTTGTTGCACTGTGTTTTGTTGGTTTGCACTATGAATAGGACTCAGGCACAGAGTTCCTTGGTTCCAGTTGTTTCCCATACTGGAAATTGTCTTCTTAATTAATAATAGAATTATATAGCCCAACATTTCTATTTTAATCATTTCTTTGACTTGTTTATAACCTTTGAAAATGCATAACTGGTTAATTAATATTCCATGTTGTCTGTTCTATATTCTGTTTTTAATAAACTTTTAAAAAATATATACTATTGTATTGGTTAGTGGTTGACACTAGGAGAAAAATCTTACATAAAATTTTATTTACATGGGGCTGGGGCTGTGGCTCAGTGGTAGAGCGCTTGCCTCGCATGCGAGAGTCACTGGGTTCGATCCTCAGCACCACATACAAATAAATAAATAAAATAAAGATATTAAATTTAAAAAAAAAATTTTATTTACAGTCTTTCCTATTACATTACCTAGATAAATTTGAAATAAGGAGGAAAAGGCCATTTTAACTTTGTTTTTGTAAGCCCATTTAATAAAATTAGGAGGCTAGATAAGGATGACTTTGAGAATTAAAAATACAATTTTTTCTAGGGCTGGGGCTGTAGCTCAGTGGTAGAGCACTTGCCTAGCATGCGTGAGGCACTGGGTTCGATCCTCAGCACCACATACAAACAATAAATGAATAAAATAAAGATTATCAACAACTAAAAAATAAAAAAATACCATTTTTTTCTGATCTGAAGATGGAAGTGAGATTTGACCAAACCTGTACAAATGGTCTTTTTTCCATTTCAGTATGTATGTTTTAGTTTGTAGGTAATGACCAAATATACTTCATAGATGAGATTTATTTTAAATTATTTTTAAAAAACCAATAAACAAACACCTACATCACCTTGTAAATTCCACTCTTATCCTCCCCTCAAGAGCTGACCATGCCAGTGAAGCACTATTATTATAACTTGGCAAATGGGTTGTCTTTTAAAATTAGGCATCTGTGATTAAATAATTCAATCATTCACTAGATAATGTATATACTTAGAGCTCCCAGAAAGCTGGTAATCTTTTCTTACAGTTAACACATTGAAAAAAGAAGGGAGCCACTTCTCTTGGCAGTAGACATTTCAGTGTCATTCTAAGGTCCAGCTGCATGGCCAAATTGTACTAATTTAAAGCTCTAAGACTTGAAGAAATTTCTTCCAATTGATAATAACACTCCTGATCTTTTTGAAGTAATCACTGAGCCATATTAAATTCACAAGCAGGTTAGATTCCAACATGTGTGTTCTTGGACCAAAGTTGCCTAGTCGTGTATTCAGGAATAATCCTAGAAGTAGAAAATAACAGCAGATTGCTGGGCCTTCTTTCTTTCCTGGGATTGTTCTTTTCCTCCCCATGTGGGTATGATTCTCCTCCTCTTTCTCCTTTCAGCTACTCAAATGTCAGACCCTCAGTGAGGCTTGCTTGATTACCTTAAAAAAACAAAACAAAAGACCCAGCACCCCCTTTTACTGTTGCTTACTCTGTGAAATGACTCTACGTAACTATTGGGATATTTTCCTATCTGTTCCTAACTTCATGGTAAATCTTAGATTCTTGGTTCTGTGAGTAAGAGGGACTTTGTTAAGTGTTGGATCCCCAGTGCCTGGAATAAAATACAGAGAAGGGACTGAGTATTCTGGATGGATGGATGAACGAATGCATCAATGATCAGGGCACCAATCCTGTAACTTATTTTATGACTGCATTGTATTAAGGGAGGAAAGCTTGGAACTGGGGAAAAAAACCTGAGCTGCCGCATGCATATTTTTCGGAATAACATTTCTGCAGTTTTCTTTGAGGTTTTAGACATATGGTAGAAATAACTTTCATCTTCCATTTATCACAGGATACCATTTTAAAAATACAATTTACACCTGTCTGTCATGGCTAGATTACCCATCTTAAAGTATCAAAGCATCAAAAATGCTCCAAGGTCATAATAAAATTGTGGATTCTGCTGCTTTTCTTTTATATATATTTACATCTTAGCTGCAAAACATCCCAATAATCAAGTGTGTGTGCTTCAGAAGTTCATTTGTGTTGTTTGCTGCTGAATCTCCAGCACCTGAGAGAAAACCTGACACTTTACTCAAAATCATTCAATCAGGATTTATTGAATAAATAATTAAATTTAAAGATGGTTTGAAACTGCATAAATGGATTTATTTTCAAAATATCCATGCATAACCCAGAGAACATATGCAAATGAAGTCTTGAAATTGTTTCCACATTAGTTTCCAGTATTGACATCTTTTCTTTCCTTCCACAGCATCCCTCCTGAGGTGGCTGCAGATCGTCCAGTTGCTGCAAGTTGTAGATGCCCTCAATGGCTCAGTAGCCAGTGTAGATCCTGTCTTTCACGTAATCAGCAGCTACATCTGGCTACTGGGTCTCTGATGGCATCATCTGGCTCCTGTTACAGTGCGGCGAGCAAGATCATCTGGGCAGTCTTTAATAATGAAGGTTTTATATTAAGTTACACATGCATAGTTTTGAGGTGTAAGTCTTCCATTATTAGCTGGGTTTAGGAAACTGGCTTTCTGAATGATGAGGTATATTTGCTTTTGATATCCCAAGTGGGTAGAATCTGGATATTCTGACAATCTGCATTAGTTGATACCATTTACCCATCTACCCTCTTACCTACATTGATCTATCCACGCAACTCTTGACTTTTAAAGGATATTTTCAAAATATGGGGATGATTAAATATTGATGGCTTGATAATGAAAGTTTACCTAGGTAATTTCATTTGTAGTAGGAGAGTTCCCAATCTTCTGACTTTTTTAAAAAACATATTTAGTTATACATGGACACTGTATCTTTGTTTTGTTTATTGTTATGTGGTGCTGAGGATCGAACCCAGTGCCTCACACGTGTGAGGCAAACGCTCTGCCACTGAGCCACAACCTCAGCCCCCAACTTCTGACTTTTGATTGCCTTTTTCCCTGTGATAGAGAAGACACATAATAATGTTGACATCTTGAATGCAGTAGGCAATTGTTTTGAAACAGATTGTGTGACAACTGGAGGGCCGAATATCCAGGTCTGTGGCATGAACCTGGCATACAATGTAGATTTCTGTGTTTATTTGGCAACAGCTACATTGTCTGCTGGGTTTCAGGCTACCTGGAAACATGTTCTCCATTGGCTGTCTCATTAGTGCTTTACCTTGATACATGTATAGCGGCGTTTATCATTGGACCAAGTAGAGAAAGGACCCCATGGAAGCTGATCAACTTAGCACAGAATGGTTTCATTATGATTTCACCCAAAATAGTATCACACACCAGCCTAGTAAAATGAGTGAAGCAGAGATAAGGTATAATGTCATCTTTCCTTTTTCCTGTCTCAACTGTCAGCGATTGGTCACTTAAATGTTACAATGAAATATTACTTGATTTCTATTTGTAATTGCTACCATAAAGTGTAGCAACCCATAGTCCAAATCACACTGCCCTACTACTTCATTGTAACTCCTATTTTAGCTTCTCACAGACCTGCAGGAGCCTGTTTTTTGTTTGTTTGTTTTTCCTCTCTATTTGCCCTTGCCCTGAAACTTTTATGATTCTCGGTCTACCCAGAATTTGAATCTTTCACTCTCCCCTGACATCCCACTTATTCCCTGAAAGTGAATTCTGGAACTTAAATAAAGTGTACTATTTACCACTCTTCACTATCTTCTGAAACTGGAAGGACTTCTAAAGCTAAAAACACCCTGAAGAGAATGAAGTCGCTTCTGGAAAAACACAAGTTTTACAATATGTCTTATTTGCCTGCCTTTGGCCAATAAATTTAGTCCTTTAAATGCTGTTTTAAGAAACTGTCAATGTAGATTATAAAATTCTCAGCAATAAACTTTTAAAGGGAATTTATTAAATCTTGGCTTATGAACTAGAGATTTTTAGTAAGAAACCATGTATTTTAAGTAATATGGATTAAAGTAGAAAACAAATGCAAGGAATGCAAAGATCAATGTCTGCATGGAATAATCAATTGTAGTGATAAAATGTGTTGTCACCCCATGTTGAATTCAGTAAAAATAAAGCTAATGACAGGGACTATGCTGTGTGTGTGTGTGTCTTTTGGCTTCCTATCTACCAATCCATTCCCTCATCTGTTCTGTACTAGAACAGTTCTGGCCTTAATGTCTTGGAAAGAGAGAATCATTCTACTTGAGTTGTCTTAACAGCCTTTGAAGAGTGATAATGGCTTGGTGCACGATGGTTATATTCAACAAGTCATAATTATCAAAGGAATAGTGTTGTCTTTCTCCGGTCTCCACTCCCCTACTTTTAATGTTCTTCAGATCCCTTTGCCTATCATGAAACAAAATGTTGACATTGATACCAGGTGTAAACAATTCCTAGATCCATGGTCAAGTTTTCATTTCCCCCTCAGGTCTAATGTACCAGTATTAGATTGACCCTCAACACAAAGTTGAAGATTAAGATGTAATAGAAAATACATACTTAGGCTTTGTTCCTGTCACAAAACTCCTAAAATCCCCATACTTTCCTGAGTAACGAGTGTTCAGAGAGTACCTTTTATTCTAATACTTGGTCTTAGTCCCTCGTTCCTGAGACAAGATTGTCTAAGACTCTTGGAAACTTGTGGTGAGTCAGTCTTTTGTATGTTAATGAGATGACTGGGAGCTTCCAGAAGGGAGTTGCATGACAAAGACCAAGAATATGGTTTGGAGGGTTGGAACTTTCAGCCCATTACCTGACCTTCACAGACTGAGTAGTTTGTTAGCCAGCGCCTCATACATGCTAGGCAAATGCTCTATCACTGCGCTATATCCCCAGCCCATTAATCACTATCTTAGTCCATTTGTTCTACTGTAACAAAGTACCTGAAAGTGAGTAATTTATAAAGAACAGTGTTTTCTCACAGTTCTGGAGGCTGGAAAGTCTGGGGGGGTCTTCTAGGTGTGAACTTCCATGGTAGATTGGAAAAAGGAGAAGAATCCTGTGTCCTTAAATACTGGAAAAGTGAAATAGAAAACCCCTTTCCTGGACCATTTATTAGGCTCAGTCCCATCCATGAGGGCCCCATCCTCACAACTTAATCCTCTCATAAAGACCCCACTTTTTAAAGCTTCCACATTGGTGGTTAGGTTTAACCTACTTTTGAGGACACCTTCAGAACATGGCATTCCATCCTTGACCCTCCAATTCATGTCCTCACGTGTAAGATATATTCATTCTATCCCAATAGCCCATGAGTCTTGTTTCAGCAACTTTAAAAGTTCAGTCTCATCTAATTACTTCCTTAAAGGCCCTACCTCTTAATACTAGTAACATTTGCAGTTAAGTTTCAACATTTAAATTTGAGGGGACATTCAGATCAGACCAATTATGAAACAGCTAATGATTTAATCCATTGTGTGTATATAATAACTTTTTAAGAGACATCCCAGGGCTGGGATTGTAGCTCAGCGCGAGGCCCCTGGGTTCAATCCTCAGCACCACATACAAAGCAATAAAATAAAGACATTGTGTCCATCTACAACTAAAAATTTAAAAAAACAGACATCACAAACTATGAGATTCAAATAGCCTCGGTTCATAAACAGATGGGAGTGTTGGGAGGGCTGGCATGACATGGAGGGGGCCTGGAAGCCCAGGATCCCATCCCACCCCTGGCCCTTCGCATCTCTTCCATTCAGTGGTTCCTGACTTGTAATAAACCAGTAACAAAGTAAACTATCCTTGAGTTCTATAAGCTGTTAAAGCAAACTATTGAACATAAGGAGGTGTTCTTGGTATCTCCTGATTTATAGCTAGTCAATCACAAGTACAAATGGCCCAGAAATTGAAATTGGCATCTGAAATAGGGGCAGTCTTGAGCCTTTAATTTACAATCTAACACTAACTCCAGGTAGAATTGACCCTCGTTGTAGGAACCCAGCTGGTGTCATCAAAATCCTACACATTTGGTGCCATAAGTGAGTGAAAACAGGACAGAAAGGTGCAAATGACCAGGGACTTGCTTTCTCACCTTTACTCATTTTTCCTTACTGTGGGAACTTGAAAAGATGTAGTTGCTTTAGAAAAGTTTGGCAGTTCAACAAAAAGTTACACAGAATTGCCATGTGAACAGGAAATTTCACTCCTAGGTATATGCACCAAAAAATTAAAAACGAAGGGCCAAATACATGTGGATATATATTCACAATAGCCAAAAAGTGGAAAGAACCCCAATGTCCAACTCATGAGTGATAAATAAAATGTTATATAATGAAATATTTACACAACCATAAAAGGAATAAAGTACTGGTTTATGCTATAACGTGGATGAACACCAAAAACACTATGCTTAGTGAAAAAACAGACACAAAAGCCACATAGTACATGATTCTGTTTATATGAAATGTCCACAGTAGACAACTCTTTAGAGACAGTAGGTGAACCAGGGCCTGGAATTGAGGAGTGGCCCCTGACGGGTACAGAGCTTGTCTTTGGGATGATGAAAATTTTACAGAATTAATGTTCTGGTGATGGTTGCACAATATTTTGAATATACTAGGAAACACTAAGTTTTATACTTTAAAAGTGGATGGATTTCATGTCAGTGGAAAATGATAATATGGGCAGTGCCCACATACTATGAATTGTCAGATGTTAATATGTATATTATAAAATGTACATTTTAATACATTCATTGTATGTTTAATGCACATTTATAATATGTACATTGTAAAATCAGGAAATTAACATACTATAATCTACATAGCTTGTTCACATTTCACACTTGTTTCACTATTGTCTTCTGGTTTAAGATGCAATCTAAGTTCCTACTTTTGATTATCATGTCTCTAGCAGTTTCTCAGCCTTTCATGACTTTGACACTTTGGAAGAGTACAAGCTAGTTATTTTGTAGACTGTCCCACTACTTGGATTTCTCAGATGATTCCTTCTGCTTAAATTTGGGTCACACATGTTTGGCAAGAATACCACAGAAGTAACATTGTGTCCTTCTTAGTGCATCATATCAGGAAGCACATTATGTTTATTTGTCCCACTACTGGTGACATTAACTTTGATCATTTGCTTAAGTGGATGTCTGATCCTGGCTATTCATGCTTCTTGTTTATAAAAAGTTCCTTTTACCACTGTTTTCTATTTCCATTTTTCTTCACTCCCAACACATAGACAACTGTTTAATATGTATCATTTAGTTTCTATATCTTGAAAAATGTGCCTTGATTTGGTGCCTAGGTATGTATAATTTACATGAGTGACACCATGTTAGAACTCATTCCATTTCTTACATTTTTAAAAAAATTAAGCACTATCCTTGGTGCATGTCACTTCTAATTCTGCATATTACACTATAGAGCTCAACTCCCATATTTCACCTGTGCCATTTCCAGTGTTGGACCCCAAATGGAAGCCAATTCCTACCTACATATAAACAATAGTGTAGTGAACATTTTAATATATACCTCCTTATGGATCTGTGTAGGAAATTATTTGGAATATATAAGGAAGAACGAAGTTGTTGGCTCGTAGGAGATTCTCCCCCACCCCATATGCTTAGAATGGCCTGACCTGTGCATGTTCCAAACATTGATGAATGTTTCCTATGCACCTCTCTGCTATTAATTGAAATAATGAAACTGTTTCTGCCAATCAAAAAGGTATACTGTGATATTGTGCTAATTTTTATTTCTCTGGTTATTAATGATTATGAACATCTTTTCCCATGTATTTAAGCTTTTCTGTTCTGCAACTTTCCTGTTCATGCTTCCTGCCCCACCCATTTTTAAATTTTAAAGTATACTTTTAAAAATACAGCACACATATAGGAAAGTGCATGTAAGTTAAATGAATGAACAAATTAATACCTTTGTGTAACTGCTATCCATGTCAAGAAATGGAATATTGTCAGCCTGTCACACTCAGCCCCCATGAATACTCACTAACTGTCCCTTCTCCCCACAGGCAACTGCCATCCTAAATTATAACATTATACCTTAGTTTTGCATGTTAACCAAGTTTCTTTAAGTGCAGTTAATTCCATGATCTTTTTTGTATTTGTTTTTTTTTCCTCAAAATATACTTTTGAGATTTATCCATGCTATGCAAAGTTGTAGTTTGATCATTTTTTTTCTTTCAATTTAATCCATATTAGTAAACTGTTTTTTTTTCCTGCCATGTTGGTGATCAAATCCAAAGCCTTGCACATGCTAGGAAAGCATCCTCCTGCTGAGCCCCCAGCTCTACGTTGGTAAACAGTTTGTGTGTGTGTGTGTGTGTGTGTGTTTTGGTACCAGGATTGAACTCAGGGGCACTTGACCACTGAGCCACATCTCTAGCCCTATTTTGTGTTTTATGTAGAGACAGGGTCTCACTGAGTTGCTTAGGCCCTCACTAAGTTGCTGAGGCTGGCTTTGAACTTGTGATCCTCCTGTCTCAGTCTCCCTAAGTGCTGGGATTACAGGTGTGCACCACCGTGCCTGGCTTCATTGTATGTTTTTATAATCTTACTATGAGTGTTCTTTCATTTGTAACCTGATGTCACATGTGCACTCATTCTGTTGGGTTTATACATAGGAGTAGAATTGTTAGGTCATAGCATATGGACAAGTCATCTTTAATAGATAATGCCAAGCAGTTTTACATGTTGATTGTTATATTTTATACTACCATCAACTCTGTAGGAGAATTTCTGTTGTCCCACATCCTTACCAACAGTATTGAAAATCTTTTAACCACACTGCTATACATATACATATATAGTAGTATCTCATGATGCGTTGAATTTGATGGCTCATGTTGAGCACCTTTTATATGCTTATTAGCCATTTAGGTAACCACTTTTGTAATATGTTTATTCAACTCTTGCTCATTTTTCTATTGGGTAGGATTATTTACGGTCTTGTAGGAATTCTTCATATATTTTGTACACAAGCCTTTTGTTATTTTATCACAAATCTTTTCTCTATGGTTCCTGTCAATTTCTCAATAGTTTCAATGATGACAAATTCTTAATTTGAATATAATCTTTTCTTTAACAATAAGTGCTAATTTTTGTGTGTCCTACTAAAATCTTTCCCTATTGCAAAAGTTTTATTGTTTTGCTTTTCACATTTAAATCTACAGTTTTCCTAGAATTGAATTTTGTAAATTGGGTGTGTTAGACATCAAATTTAATGTGTTTTTCATTTGTGGTGCTGGGAAGTGAACCCAGAGACTCACAAATGATCATCAAGTACTCTACCACTGAGCTACACCCCAGTACTCCCTCCCTGCTTCTTTTTTCCTGTGTTTGTGTTTGTTTGTTTGTTTGTTTTTATTTTCTGGGGTTTTTGAGACAGTTTCACTAAGTTGCTGAGGCTGGCCTTGAACTTGTAATCTTCCTATCCTAGCCTTATGAGTAGCTGCATTATAGGAGTGTGCCACCATGTCTGGCTCAAATTTAAGCTTTTTTTCTTTTTAGTTTATTTATGTATTTATTCTAATTACATACACATGACAGCAAAATGCATTTTGATTCATTGTACACAAATGTAGCAGAACTTTTCGTTTCTCTGGTTGTACACGATATGGAGTTTCATCATATGTGCAGTCATACATGTACCTAGGGTAATGATGTCCATCTCATTCCACCATCTTTCCATCCCCTATCCCCCTTATGGATCAGCATCCACTTATCAGGCAGAACAGTTGGCCTTTGGTTGTTTGGGACTGGCTTACTTCGCTTAGCACGATATTCTCCAACTCCATCCATTTACCTGCAAATGTCATAATTCTATTCTCTTTTATTGCTGAGTAATATTCCATTGTGTATATATACCACAGTTCCTTTATCCATTCATCTATTGAAGGGCATCTAGGTTAGTTCCACAGTTTAGCTATGGTGAATTGAGCTCCTATAAACATTGATGTCTTTTAACATATAGAGAGAGAGTACAATTTATCCAGTATTATTTGTTGAAAAGACTCCCTTCTACTTTGCAATACAAATTTTATAATGAATCAAATGTCTTTAGATGTTTATGTCTATTTCTGGGATATCTATTTCATTTTTCTTGGTCTATTTGAGTATTCTTGTGCCAATATTACATTGTCTTTATTGCCAAGCCATGTAAGTTTTGATATCCACTAGAGGTGTTTTTCTTTGATATTGCTTTGGGTGTTTTAGGCTCTTTGCATTTGTGTTATAAATTTTAGAATCCATAGTCAATTTTGATGAAACATTGGAATTTTAATTGCAATTGCAATTAATCAATTTGCGGCAAATTATTATGTTTTATTGAATCTTCTGATATGTGAATGTTCAGATCTGTCCCTTTTTAAAAATTGGTTTTCTGTGTACAGATCTTGCATATCATACATTTGATTAATTCTCGGGTCTTTTGTGATCTTTTGTGATGCTACTATAAATGATATTTTCTTTTGTGGGAGGTACCAGGGATTGAACTCAGGGGCACTCAACCACTGAGCCACATCCCCAGCCCTATTTTGTATTTTATTTAGAGATAAGGTCTGACTGAGTTGCTTAGCCCCTTGCTTTTGCTGAGGCTGGTTTTGAACTCGCAATTCTCCTGCCTCAGCCTCCTGAGCCACTGGGATTACAGGCATGTGCCACTGCACTCAGCAAATGCTATTTTCTTAATATTTAACTGTGTATGTAATGGATTTTTCTGGTATATGAAAATGCAGTTTTTTAAACTGCATACCAAGAGACTTTGCTGAACTTATTTGTTAATTCTAAGATCAACTATAGATTCTTCTGAACTTTTCTTTGAACAGAAATATGTCTATGAATAAGTTTTTCTTCCTTTCTAATCTTTATACTTAATTGTTTTTATTTACTAATTGTACTGACTAGGACATTCAGTACTGTGTTAAATAGAAGAATGACTAGAGAGCGGCATTTTAGCATCCTTGTCTTAGACTCAAAGGGAAGAGAAGCCTATCAACATTTCACCAGTAGGTAGGATGTTTGCTCTTGGTTTTTTGTAAAATAGAACTTTTAATGCAGTTTACCTCTCTTCTGAGGTTGTCAAGAATTTTTATCATGAATCAATAGTGAATTTTGTTTAATGTTTTTCTGCATTTATTGTCATTGTTTAGTTCATGTAGTGAATTATGTTGTTTTTTTGAAAATCAATTTTAATAAGATATAACTTACATGTTAAAATGCATATGTTTTAGGGGCTGGGGCTGTAGTTCAGTGGTAGAGTGCTTGCCTCACAAGTGTAAGGCACTGGGTTGGATCCTCAGCACCACATAAAAATAAATAAAGATATTGTGTCCATCTACAACTTAAAAAAATTTTAAAATGCATACATTTTAAGTATATAATATATACTGATAAGCAATCATCACAATCAAGATATTAAACATTCTGTTACCCCATAAATCTCCCATGTGCCTCTTTTAGGTAAATTCCACACTCCTCCATCCCCACCATGCACACAAAGCACACACTAATCTACTTTCTGTTGCTATAGATTAGATTGTCTTCTCGAGTTTTATGTAAATGCAGTTATACAATATGTAGCCTTTTGAGTCAGGCTTCTTTCGTTTGGCATAATGCCTTCATTATTCATCCATGTCATGTGTATCAGTACTTTGTCATTTCTTATTGCTGATTAGTATTGTATGAGTCTACCACAATTTGTTTATTCATCCTCTTTCAGTAGACATTTAACTTGTTTTAAGTTTTTGACTATTAAGACTAAAGCTTTCATGAACATTCACTCTTTCTATGGACATGTACTTTACTTTTCTTTTGGGAAAATACCAATGAGTCATAGACAGGTATATTTTTAATTCTAGAAGAAACTGCTAAACTTTTCCAAAATGACTATATTACTTTATGTACTCGCCTACAATTTCTGAGCAATCCATTTGCTTTACATTCTTGCTGCACTTCACTGGCAATCCTTTTTAATTTTAGCTGTACTAATGGATGTGAATAGTAGTATCTCATGTGATTTTAAATTACATTTCACTAATAACTAAAGATATTTTCTTTGGGGTGTTTATCTGCCATATATATATTTATATGCATGCACATATATATAAATGTCTCTTCATATCTTTTGCCCATTTCTAACTGGATTGTTTATTCTCTCATTATTGGGTTTCAAGAATTCTTCCTAGGTTCTGGATGCAGATCCTGTATTAGATATGTGTTTTGCTAATACTTTCTCCCAGTTTCTTGTATCCCTTTTGTTTTTCTTGACAGTAATGTTCAAAGAGCAGAAGTTTTTAATTTGATATTCAATTTATCTATGTTTTTTGTTCTTTAGATTTCTATGTTTTGTTTTTAACTGAAAAATAATAATTGTATATATTTACAGGGTACAATGTGATATTTGATTTATGTTTATAATGTGAAATTATTAAATCAGGCTCATTAACAAATCCATCACCTCACATCTTTACCTCTTTTTGGTGATGAAAACATTTAAAATCTACTTTTAGTGATTTTGAAATATCCAATGCATTATTATTTCTTTTAGCTACTATTATGCATAATAGATCACCAAACCTCATTCCTCCTATGTAGCAAACTTTGTACCCTTTAACTAAAACCTCCCCTTTCTCCAACTACCCTTCCCCCACCTTCAATTATCATCATTCTACTTTCTACTTCTATGAACTCAATTTTTTAGATTCCACATATGAATGAGATCAAGCAGTATTTGCCTTCTCTGTACTTGCCTCATTTCACTTAGCATAGATGAACCTCCAAGTTCATCTATGTTGTTGGAAATCGTGGGATTTCCCACCTTTAAGGCCTGAATACTTCCCAGAAGCTCAGGAGGCTGAGACAGGAGGATTGTGAGTTCAAAGGCAGTTTTAGCAATTTAGTGAGGGCTAAGCAACTCAAGGAGACCCTGTCTCTAAATAAAATACAAAAAAAGGGGGCTGAGGATATCGCTCAGTGGTTATAGGCCTCTAGGTTCCATTCCCCGTACCCCCCCCAAAAAAAAAAAGGCTAGATACTATTCCATTGTGTATTGATGCCACATTTTCTTTATTCATCCATTCTTAAGCTTATCATCCTTTTCATATTCAATTAAAGAAATATTTTGTGTGTTTCTTTCTTTTTTTTTTTTTTGGTACTGGAGATTGAACTCAGGGGCGCTCGACCACTGAGCCACATCCTCAGCCCTATTTTGTGTTTTATGTAGAGACAGGGTCTCACTGAGTTGCTTAGTGCCTTGCTATTGCTGAGGCTGGCTTTGAACTCGCGATTCTCCTGTCTCAGCCTCCCTATGTGCCACCATGCCCAGCTATCTTTAAAGATTATTTGTAATTCTAAGATTTTAAGATTTATGATCCATTTCTAATTAATTTTTGTATGGGGTATAAAATAAGGTTCCAGGTTCTTTTTAATTTCATGTAGACTTTCAAATTTTTTGAACACTTTCTCCTTAAAAGACTATCTTCCTATTTCTGCTTAATTACCTTTCTCTCTTTAAACAAATCAATTATCTATATATGCACGGATTTACTTATATGATTTATATTATGTTCTATGGACAGATAGTTCTCTCTTCAAGCCAATACCACATTGTCTTGGTTGCTGAAGCTTTATCATGAGACTTGAAATTTATAGTGTAAGTCCTTTAACTTTTTTCTTCACTTTCAAAACTTATTAATTTTTTGTTTTGGTTGACAGTATATTAAATATACTACATTTGTACCATATCCCGTAGGTTTTAATTTATTCTTAAATGGACTTGGTAAATATGAACTTTATAGAAACCATTTGCAAAACTAAAGTGAAAATAAGAACACAAACATTGCTCTTCCAATTAACATATTAGATAAACTACTGAATGTTAGGGACTATTTTAATTTAATCTGCACAGGTGCTTAATTGAGGTGATGTGATCATGAAAATTATGTAACTTGATTTTCTTAAATCTGACACCAGATCAGGACTTCAAAAGTGTTAACATTGCAATGTGGATGCAAAAACATCTATTAACAAAATGATTTAGTCTAACGGTGTTTGATAAACAAAACAAAAAATTGTCTCCCTTTCACATATACTTTTCTTTTTTTGTGGTACTGGGGATTGAACTCAGGGGTACTCAACCACTGAGCCACATCCCCAGTCCTATTTTGTGTTTTATGTAGAGACAGGGTCTCACTGAGTTGCTTAGCACCTCGCCGTTGCTGAGGCTGGCTTTGAACTTACGATCCTCCTGTCTCAGCCTCCCTAAGTGCTGGGATTACAGGCATGCGCCACCGCGCCCGGCTTCACATATACTTTTCTAAGTCCATTCTCTCTGCACATTCTCTCCTATTCAGAGAATTCATTATGCAGGCTGATGAAGATAAAAAAGAAAAGAAAAAGAAAAAAATCAATTCCTTTTAAAATAAAGACTAGAGCTTATTTATAAAACATGCAAAGTGAACATTTTAAGTATGTATTACTATAGAAAGGGTTAAAAGTGAATACAGCTGAGTAACAAGAATATATAGCAACTGGTCCTTCCCCACTACTTTCTGGAAGAAATGCATTATTAGGGCATAGACTATATGATGTGGCATACAAAGCAAAGGCAGAAACAAAAAAAGTTTGCAAACTCTGTACTTCTAGCTGTCAAGACATTATTTTTGGGAGCTGAGGTTACCTCTAACGACGAAACCAAAGCCAGCTATTAAGCAACCAGAATGCTACAGTAATTGAATACATGACCATTTCTCTTTTGGCACGTTCTTTGTTCTCCTCTTCTAGAAGTTGCAGGCGTCTATTTAGTTTGATTATCTGTCGTCTTAATGAAGCTGCATCTACAGTAGTCATGTCATCCGAAGTTCCTTCAATCGCTGTATCTATATTTGAAATGTCATTCCTGATTCTGTCAGGATTAGAAGTGGCAGCAGGAGACCCGCCACCCGACATGGGTCTGCGACTTTGATCTAGCACATCGAAGATATGGTTGTAAGTCCTATGACTAGAAGATTGGATAAGTGACAAAATGCCACTAGCAGAACCAAGATTAGCTCTATCTTCAGGTAGCATCTGGACAGGACAGATGGGATCCTGTTGTGTTGATGGTGTCACAGTGGAATGATTTCTAACTATTCATTTCCATGAATAGCATATTCACTCATAGAGGGCTCTCTTTTTAATTCACTAACTGCATGGATTTCTTCATTTTGAGGAATTAGAAGTCTTTCTAAATCCAGAAATCTAGTGCTCTTTCACTTAATATGAGAACATGAGGTGTAGTTATAGTGCCAGAGGTTTAAAGGTAGTTGACTGAACAAGGTCAGGATCTGCTGGTCTTGAAAACAGAATGTCCTCATGGTTTCCTGCCATGACAACGTTTTCTGGAACACTAGCATTTGGAACTCCTTGGAATTCTTGTTCCAGGTCAGCATTTGATGGTGTTACTGTTAATTTTTCTAAGACCCTCATTTGCTGACTAATAACCTTGGTGTTTTCCATTTGGTACTGAATTTGACTAATTTCAGCCATCTTGGCAGCAGTGAAAGAAGGAAATGCTGCCCTGCTCACCAAATGTGTTCCAGCTACTGCGTGCTTTTGGGACTATCAGCTCTTGTCCTTCCTCTTAAATTTTTTAATTTGCTTCGAGGTACACGTGTTGGATTTGGAGAAACTTTGTGCCCCTAGTGTCCCTAGTGAGGGCTTCTAGAATGGGGCTGGATGTTCTCAAAGGTTACTGGCTGAGCATAGGTAGGTGCCGGGGCAAAGGGCCTGCTCAGTTAGTCTGTAGCAGGCTAGGGAGTTTGCTGCAAAACCTAAGTGAAAATGAGAACACATACATTGCACACATATTGGATAAACTGCTGAAATGTAGGGAATTAATTTAATCTGCATTGGTGCTTAAGGTGATCAGTGACCATGAAATGTTAGGTGAATTGATTTTCCTAAATCTGACACAAGGGGGCCGAGGCTGTAGCTCAGTGGTAGAGTACTTGCCTTGCAAGTGTGAGGCACTGGGTTCGATCCTCAGCACCACATAAAAATAAATAAATAAAGCTATAAAAAAATCTGACACAAGGAGAGTTACATGTAGTTCCTTTAGATAGTTTGCATTTTCATATAAATTTTAGAACCAGCTTTTTTATTTCTATAAAACAACCTAGTGGGTTTTTGTTTGACATTATATAGAATCCATAAACATTTGGGGGCTATTCCTCTCTCCCACTGTACTCACTATAACTGCTTTTTCTATACTGCATAACTTTTTGTTTCCCCTGGAATAATTTTCTTCTTCTTTTTAAATTTTGCTTAGTTTTCTATGTACCTACAAATATTTCACCCCCAAGATTCTTTTCCATCTCTAACATCTAATTTGAATACATTAGATATTCTTTCATTTTTTTCAGAGAAATCTCTCACATGATTTCTGACCTGCTTAAATATGGACATCTTGTTCCATAGACCTTGTTGAATACCATCATCCTAGAAACTCCCTCCATCACCATCTTGGATTTTATTTTATTTTATTTTCCCTTCTTCTTGACTTGATTTTCATATTTCCTTATGTTTTCTTTTTTCTTGGTTCACTGTATTTTTGGTGAACACATCCAAGAGCACATAGGATGTAAAATTTTAGATTGTATGTATCTTTATTTTGCCCTCATACTTAATTCTTAATTTCACTGGATATAGAATTCTAGGTTGGAAATTATTTTTCCTTTTGATGACATTGTTCCATTGTTTTGAAAATATTACTGGGCAAATAAAATATCATAATAATCCATAATCCTTTATATAAAATCTGTTGATTCTTGCTGTTGTTTTTTTCCACCTCTTTCTCTCTGAAAAGTTTTAAATCTCTGCCTTGATATGAATCTGTTTGCTTCCTTTGTGATGAAAGCTTTAAAACTAGAGATTTCAGTTTTTCAATTT
This sequence comes from Xerus rutilus, assembly GCA_028644305.1. NCBI lineage: Eukaryota > Metazoa > Chordata > Mammalia > Rodentia > Sciuridae > Xerus > Xerus rutilus. The sequence goes on from JAQQSJ010000067.1 coordinate 1,020,924, forward strand.
TGGGAAGGTTCTGGAATTATTTTGTTGATGATGTCTTTCTTTCTGTTTTTCCCCATTTTGTGTTTGGCGAACATAGGAACGGGAAAGCAGGACAGCAGTTGCTCTTTCCCATAAATCTTAATGACCTATTTACCTCGTAAATTATCTGTATTTCCCCACAACTTTAAGAAAACCAAACTACAAATAAAAAAATAACCAAGACTTTTTAAAAAGGAACAATTTGTATAACAAGACATCATCGGAATATCTCAGCATATGATTTAACATACTTTAGTTTCTTTCTACAAAATTAAAAAAGGTTATTCAGATTTGGATCTCTGAATTGACCCTTTTCTTTTTGTCTCCTTTTCCATTTTATGCGATATTTTCTCAGCTTCTATTGAATTTTTATTTTATTTCCATTGGCTCGTGTATTCTGAATGTTCTTTTCCCATACCATCTTGTTCTTTTTTGGTTTTGGGGGGGGAGAGGGGGTACTGGGGATTGAACTCAGGGGCACTTGACCACTGAGCCACATCCCCAGCCCTATTTTGTGTTTTATGTAGAGACAGGGTCTCACTGAGTTGCTTAGCACCTCGCCATTGCTGAGGCTGGCTTTGAACATGCAGTCCTCCTATCTCAGTCTCCTGAGCCGCTGGGATTACAGGTGTGCACCACTACGCCCAGCAACCATCTTGTTCTTGATTCATGGATATAATATCTTGTTTCTCTGAGGATATAATACTCCTTTAAAATTTTTTTCTTTGGAAAGTCTATTCCTGCCTTTTCTCTTCTTGTTTCATCATTTTGTTCACTTTATTTCATGTTACTCCTATTTGATGACCCTTGGCCGTCTGAATACATTATACAGCTTTGTGCACATGAGTAGGGTTTTTCAACTATGGGAGACAATATAATGTAATTGGCTTGATCAATTTAACTAGGAATTATCCAGTCTTCTTTTCCCCTCTTGAATTGATCAGCTTCTCAAGAGCAGACCTTCACATTCTCTTTTGAGCATTTAGGAAGCTGAGTGGAGAATGAAAGCTGTGTCAACAATTAATGTATAAAATTTCCCTTATTTTCTGTATCTTCATTATGTAACTGCCATCAGCTACACTTGTTGCCACACAGTTAAGAAACACATCCTTTTTCTTCCCCACAATGATTAAACCCTCATTATTTTTGCTACATAGTATCAGCCTCTTGATTGGGGTGAATTATTTCAAAACCCAACATCTTTTTTTAAATATATTTTAGATGTTAGTGAACCTTTATTTTATTCATTTATTTATACGTGGTGCTGAGAAATCCAACCCAGTGCCTCACCCATGCTAGGCAAGTGCTCTACCACTGAGCCACAACCCCAGCCCTAAAACCCAACTTCTTTTTAAAAACATTTTCAATGAAACTTCCTATTTTTAACTATACCTAAACTATCATTTTTGCAGCTGCCACAAATTCTCAAACTTAAGGAATTTCTCTTCTTTTCTTTCTTTTTTTGGGGGAGGGCAACCTGAGAGTGACCTCAGTGGCACTTAACAACTGAGCCACATCCCCAGCTTTTTAAATTATTTTTTTTTGTGGTGCTGGGGATTGAACCCAGGGCCTTGTGCATGCAAGGCAAGCACTCTACCAACTGAGCTATATCCCCAGCCCTGATTTTTTTTAAATCTTAAAACAGAGTCTCACTATGTTGCTTAGGGCCTTGCTAAATTGCTGAGGCTGGCTTCAAACATGCAATCCTCCTGCCTCAGCCTTCCAAGTCGCTGAGATTACAGGTATGCATCACCACGCCCAGCCTCCAAGGACTTTCTGAGGTGCAAACTAGGTTGTTTCTTAGCTTTTCTGGTGCCAGCTTTAGGTTCAGTAGAGTTGAGCCTCTTAAGTCAGTTACCATCTATCCATCTGTTTTCTAGCTTCCATAATTTTATTATTGTTGTCCTTTCTCTCTTCCCTTTGTTCTTGTGACTCCTTGGAAGATGTAAATGTGTATATTCAGTTGTTTTTCATTATCCAGAACAGAGCCTTCCCTTTAACTTAAATTCATTATAATATGTATGTGTTTTTGATACATTTATTTCCTCCCATAGCTTCTACTCTCTTGCACCTCAATTTAACCATATGTTGAAATGTTAAACTTCATTCATAATACTCACATAATGTTCTGAACGACAATTACCAATTTCAGTGCAACTGTAGGAAGAAACAATATGTGGGTGAGGGTGTGTACCTACGGGTACACACACACACACACACACACAGATTATATTGAATGCCTACTTTATGTAGGCAAGAACATAATATCTTCTTGGAGAAAGGAGATTACTTTTCCATCCGTTGCCCTAGCATCTCTTGGAAGCTGTTAATGTCATGAAAAGGTGGGTTTTTAAAATATTTATTTTTTATATCTGAGAGGTTTACTTTTTTTGTCAGTACTAAGGATTGAACCTAGGGTGCTTTACCACTGAGCTATACCCCAGTCCCTTTTATGTTTTATTTTATGTTTTTAGATTTTGAGACAGGGTCTTACTAAGTTGCCCAGGCTGGCCTTGAACTTGCAATTCTTCTGCCTTAGCCTCCCAGGTCACTGGGATTCCAGGTGTGTGCCACTGTGTCTGATGAGAAATTCATTTTTTGATTTTTTTAAAGTTTTTAAATTTTTTAAATTCATTTTCTATGCCACAGTACCATGTGGAGGCATTTACAAAAATAATGTGTAATCTTAGAAGGAAATATTTAGAGACATCCTGGAACATTACAGACAAACTTGATAGACAAGTGATGAGCATTGTCAAGGTCTCGTGTGTATGGAAAGGGTAACCGAGCAAGTGCACAGGTATCCTTGGACATTCTCTGTGCCCATTTTGCAATGTCCTGGAAAGCTTATCTCCCAATTAGTCTGCCCATAAGTTTAATGTAATACCCTTTTGCTGAGATGAGTCTAATCTTATGTTTGGTGAAAAGATCATCTAACATTACATTTTAAAAATATTTTCCAAATGTGTGACTTTAGTGTTGGTGAAATATGACAATGTTGATGTTAAAATGAGTCTTATTTTAGAACCATTTGTTTTTCTTATAGCCATTAATATTGCTAGTGATGTCACACTTCTTTAGTCCTGCACAATTATTGATCCATGTAACTAATATAGAAACTTGCAATTTTAAAGAGTTTGTCCTTTGACTTCACATACTGCCAAATGGTTTTTCTTCAAGGAATGTATTTTGGCTTTATGAAATGATGCACAGTAAAACTCTATTTAGTATGGATTTGTTCAGTTACAAGACATTCAACTAATTTTATGAGATGCTCAAGATCTTCATGTGGACTTATTGACAGTGCTTCAAGGACAATCCTGATGAGTGCAGAGAATACTTTTAACACCCAAATGAAAAATATAAGTGAGTTCAAAAAGATCCCAAATTAGAAACAAAGTGAAGAGTGTTTTATCAAGCTTTAAATAGCTAAATAATTCATATCCATTCAGAAAATAAAGCATATAATAACTGTGGCCTAAATGATTAAGCTGAATATTCTGCATTTTAAAAAAATCATAACTTCAAATTGCTATTTAAATAAAAACTTTCTTGCCCCTTTGGTACAGAGATGATTAACCCAGAAATTTTTGCCCCAGCAGTTTGTTGAGCCATAACCATTATGTTTTGTTTGTTTGTTTTGTTTTGTTTCCATATTAGAGATTGAACCCAGGAGCAATCTACCACTGAGCTACATCCTCAACATTTTTATTTTTATTTTGATCTCACTAAGTTGCTGAGGTTGGCCTTGAACTTGGGATTCTCCTGCCTCGGCCTCCTAAATCACTGGGATTATTGGCATGTGCCACCATGCCAGTCTCACAGCCATTATGACAGCTGCCACTAAAAAGGATTTTGCCCATGAGCCAAGGAAAGCTGAGCTCACATGCCCCAAACTGTATTCCTTGCCCTGAAATTCACATTAGCAAGTTTATATGTCTTGCATGTTTAGCAGTTGAATCAAAGTTAAATAATCAGCAATATTATGAGTTTTTGAGTTATTTAGTATTTTTGGCAAATTGGATTTTTCTCATTTGAACTCTTAGCTCAGATGCAAAGAGTTTGGTATATTTCTTCTGTTATCATATTAATGAATAAGCAAAGTTCACTCCCATGTTCTTTCCTACTGGATGGCTGTTACTAAGTTAATATCATTTTTTTTTCTTTAACAATGATTATTATATGTCTTAGGAGTCTGATTCAGAAATGTGGAAAAAAACTTCTCAAGGCCATGTTTTTCAAACATTTTAAAGAGAACAATCCCAGACTCAAATTTTAGGGTGACAGTTTTGGACAAACTGTTCAAACTGCATTTTTCTGCTGCTTTGTAGGAGGATTTCTTGTAACTTCTTACATCTGTTATGTGGCATATATGGCCTCTTGTCAAAGTTACCATTCAGGTTTGTGCTTGATCTCTTGTAGAAATGCCCTCCTCTTTAATGATTGAATCCACACATACTGATTCATCAGTATTCACGTTTTAATTACTTACAAGACTAAACATAGAACTAAAGAAAAAAATTTAACCTGTAGCATACATATTTCAGTTGATGGTGTGCATTTCCAAAATTGTATAATATATTAAGAAAAAAACTTGAATGAAAAGGCAAAATGAGTGTTTTTTAAAATCCAAATCCTGATGCTATTTGCTGGAGGATTTATGGCTTAAAAAAACCCTTCTCCAGGAATTTCACAATCAATTTGCCCTCTGTTCTGCATTGTGCATGTTAGGATATGTTTAACGTCTTTGGGATCCTTCTCAGTATTCCAAGGACCCAGTTTTGTTAGTTTCTCTGTTTATTTCAAGGTCCCATTTTCAAAACAACTTCATAGCTAGGAGGAAACAAAATAGAAAATTAAGTCTAGAGCATAGTATACAGTCCTTTTAAAAATATTTTTCTCTCTTGAACTCTCATAGATTCAAGGATGACAGCAATTTACAGATAGAGATCATCATCCTCATTTTACAGGGCAGGACACTGATTTGCAGCTAGTCAGCCAAGATGCATGTCTGCTTTTGGCAAACCAACTTTAAAGGATACAAACAACAGCATGTATGTATCAAGCTAATATGGCTATATATCTCATTTTGAATTATTTGTTATCTTACAATAAATGTGAAGAAAAGAAAAAATGTGAGTGCTTTTGGCTCTTCAAATCCGTAGGTTCTGCATTTGTGGGTTCAACCAACCACATATTAAAAATATGCAAAAATGGGCTGGGGTTGTGGCTCAGTGGTAGAGCACTTGCCTTGCATATGTAAGGCCCTGGGTTCGATTCTCAGCACCACATATAAATAAATGAATAAAATAAAGGTCCATCAACAACTAAAAAAATATTTAAAAAAATATGCAAAAATATTGCATCTGTACTGAACATGTACAGTCTCATCATTCCATAAACTATAGAATGTAACAATTATTTATACAGCATTTATATTTTATTAGGTATTATAACCTAGAGATAATTTAAAGTATATAGGATGATGTGCACAGGTCCTATGAAAATTAATTTCTATATACCATTTAATATAAGGAACTTGAGCATCCACTGATTTTGGTATTCACAGGAGTCCTGGAAATAACTCTCTCCCCCAGCCTAAATACTGACTGATGACTGTATATGTATATTTACATTTCAGAGGAGGATATTATTACTATTTGGATTCTGCACATTTTTAGTCTACAATCTTAAGAGTAAACACAAAATGGATATGAGACTTGAATGCTACCCAAATTTTATTATAATCATCTTTGAGAATTCAAATTTGCAGATATTAATGCAAGAAACAGTGCCAGGTGCTAAGGAAGTATTGAATTTCCTTTAACAAATAATTCTCAAATCTCAGAAACTAAACACTTAAGTCATAGTTCAATGTAGTCAGCAGGATGGTAGGGTGATCCAGGCTTTATCCAGTCTTGGGTTCCATGTAACAGGTTAACTGAATTCTCACCAAATTCAGCCAGTGATGAAGATGACAGGGTAAATTAGTCACAGCAAGTTATACACATTGGTGTGCTGGAGCTGGTTTGTACAGGCTCACAAGTCAATGGTTAGGTAGCATCTTTTCCCAACTTCAAGTTCAGAGACATCACTTTGGTAGTTTGAACTACCACAGAAATCAGCAAACACTGTAAATTGGGGAGTTTGTGTTTTGTTTCATGTGGTGCTCAACATTTAGGTGCACATAACTGGTTCTATGAGATGCTATTTCATCCAAGCCCCATGCCTCAGTGTCTTGATACAATAAATTGTTGTATCTCCCTCGTAGCAAAGTAAAATATCATCTGCTAAGGAAACTCTGCTTCAGCCAATAATTCAGAGATCAAACTACTTTCATTGGGGCCTCCACTATGTTCACATGGCTTCATAGTCACCCTGTCCACTCACAAACAGGGGATGGGTGGAGAGAACACAGAGAAATCCCATCACTTCTTAATTGCTCAACCCCAGAAATGAGACTAATCACAAGGCCTCACCTATATGAAAGAGAGACAGCAAATGTTTGACAGTGAAGTGGTAGCAGAGGAAGGAATACCTTAAAGGGATCAAAGAACTGAGCACTTTCTTTTGTGAGGCTGAGGAATCCAGGGCCTTGTACAAGTGCTGAACCACTGAACTACATCCCCAGCCCTTGAGCAAGGTTTTCTTTTTTTTTCTCTGGATTTAGAAAGTACTTATTATGTTGAAAAAGCCCTGCTCTTGGCATGTAAATTTGATGATTCCATTGATCAAACAAGTCATAAGATTAGCCCGTATTTGGGCTGGGATTGTGGCTTAGAGGTAGAGCAGCTTGCCTCACATGCGTGAAGCACTGGGTTCGATCCTCAGCACCACGTAAAAATAAATAAACAAAATAAAGATATTTAAAAAAAAAGATTAGCTCATATTCAAGAGGAGAAAGAAATACTACCTTTTCACAGGAGAAGGTGCAAAACCCTATTATGATAGGGCATGGACACAGGAAGACGTGATTCATGGAAGAACACGAGGAGGGATTTAACAGAAGGGCACTTAATCAGTGAGCTACATTCTCAGTCCGGTATTGATTGATTGATTGATTGATTGATTGTTTTGAGACAGGGTCTCGCTAAATTTCAGAGGCTGGCCTTGAACTTGTGTTCCTTCTGGCTCAGCCTCCCAAGTAATTGGGATTACAGGCACATACCACCATGCCAGGTATGGAAGGACATTTTAAATAATCTAGCACAACCTCCTATCAGCAGAATCTCAGCAATTCAGCCTACCCTTTGTTCTTCCACATATACCCCCTGAAGTTGTTTTCTGATTTGTGCTTTCTGTAATGGTGGTCCTCATGTTAATTATAAAGTAATTTGACTGTAGCCTGTAAGAGTTGAAGAGAACCCAGAATTCTTCTCCAGCTTAAATCTGCTGATCCAATCTTAGGTCTTTAATCTGTTTTGCATCCCAGCCATTTATTTATTGGTCATTTCTTCTCTAACACACTACTGACTTCTCCAAAGCAAGGCTTGGGTCTTATCCACCTGTATATCTCTAACGGTGCCAAGCACAGCCTTGTATGTATCTGGTTTCAGTAAATGTTGGTTCAACTTGACCATTCTCAGTTTTGTTCAACCTTTTTCTTTATGATCTGCCCCAATAGAGAAGTATTTGATTATCATTCTGATTATTATTCAAGAGAAGAAAGAAAAGGAAACAACATTGAAGTCTCCTAGAGAATTCTTAAAAACTATTCTTTGTTTCTTGCCACACCATTTCTCACAGGCAAATACCATCCTTCATCTGGTGTCTATACCTGTGGTTAGGCTTCTAAGAGGAGCCTACAAAAGGCCAAATGCTTAGTGGGTAATGCATAAAGGAACAGGAAGAATCAGAGTCAAAACTTTTTAATGTCTGGAAAATGCAAATTCCCTTTGAAAAATACAAAGGAATGAAACCCTAATATTGTAAAATGAGAAAACACTGTGCAAGAAAATGAAAGAAAAAACAGGCTTGCATAGCATTGCCCAACCACACATACCCCTCTGACCCCTTCTTTCAGCCTGAAATGACTATAATATGTTGACGCTATTAGGAAAATTGCCACCATTTTAGCTCTGTTCTACTTGATTCCAGTGCTGCCTCATGACCTGTTCAGCCGAAAAATGTGTGTCAATATGCTCACTGTTAATTCTGATTCATTTTTTGTACCTTAGATGTGCTCATTGACCTTCTTCCACTCTGGTGAGTACCACCTGATCATTCTAAGGCAAGGCAGCTTCAGATGAGTTCAAGTGTATCACCTATACAATCACATTGGATATTCATGTAGTCTTAATTTCTCCCTTTTCTCAACCTTACTTGTGATTTGGGGAATTAGCCAAGCTTCTCAATCTGCTTGTCTATAAAACTGGGCTGTTTCACATAAAAGAGAAAATTGGTATAAAATGCTGAGATTTTCTTTTCAGAGATGACACAGCTTGGGTCAGATTTTAGGCCTCTCTCATTCCCACAGGCTGAAAGGAGCTTGTGGAGAACCACAAGTTTCTCTCTGGGACAGAAATAGCCTACCTTCCATCTCCTTTCCAGATTATTCTCTCTCATTGCCTGCAATGGACTGAATGCTTACATCTCCCCAAAATTCATATATTGAAGTCCTAACTCTCAAGGTGATGGTATTAGGAGGTGCAATCTTTGGGAGGTGATTAGGTCATTGTTGAGATTACAACCCTTACATAAGAGACCCCAGAAAGGTAACTAGCCACTTTTACCATGTGAGGATACAGCAACAAGGTATCATCTATGAGGAAGGGCATCCTTAGCAAACATTGAATTTGCTAGTGCCTTGATCTTGGACTTCCTCGCCTGGAAAACTGTGAGAAATAGATTTATGCTGTTTATATAAGCCATCCAGTTTATAATATTTTGGCATAGCAGTTCAAATGGAATAAGACACTGCCTGTGTTTTATTTTACTATGTAATTTTGTATTGTTAGTTCTTTTGTTTTTTAAAAATTGTAGTTATTTACATTTGAATCAAACAACTTTATAGTCAATGAATGGGTGTCCATCTATGTGAACTATTTATCATAAACCAGCAAAACATTAAAGAATGATCCATAAAAACTCTAGCCAGGCATGGTGGCTCACGCCTATAATCCAAGTGGCTGGGGAGGCTGAGACAGGAGGATTACAAGTTCAGAGGCAGCTTCAGCAACTTAGTGAGGCCCTAAACAAGTCAGCAAGACTGTGTCTTTTAATAATACATAAAAAGGGCTGGGGATGTGGCTCAGAGGCCAAGTGTCCCTGGGTTCAATCCCTGGTACCTCCCAAAAAGAAACTCTATACTACTACCATACAATCACTGTATTTTAATAGGTTTATTGAGGTGTAACTGATAAAATGTGTTGTACATATTTTACAGTGTACAATTTGATAAGTTTTCACACATGTATATAGCCATGAAACCACCTCCACAATCAAGATAATGAAGAGATTCATCACCTCCAAAAGGCTCTCCCTAGGGCTGGGGTTGTGTCTCAGTGGTAAAGCGCTTGCCTAGCGCACGTGAGGCACTGGGTTCAATCCTCAGCACAACATAAAAATAAATAAATAAAGTAAAGGTATTGTGTCTATCTACAACTAAAAATATTTTTTAAAAAAGATTCTTCCTATCCCTTTATAAGTCCTTCTGCCTTCCTCTTTCCTGCTCATCCTCAGCCTGTTAGGAACAGACACTATTTATTACTCTTGGCTCCCTGTGAGTACTGAATTGCATTGCCTATAAATCTTTTTTGGTGGTTGTTTCCCTAGCCTTGCAAAGTTTCCTTACATGCACATGCTGATCAGTACTCTACTCAATATTCTACAGTGATCCTGAATTTTTTGTCTTTTTTCTACTCTGCAAACTCTAGCTGCCTTTGTCTCCGCAGAATTATTATTATTATTGGCATGGGGAATTGAACCCAGGCGTACTTAACCACTGAGTAATACTTCCAGCCCTTTTTATTTTTTTTATTTTGAGACAGGGTCATGCCAAGTTGCTGATACTGGCCTTGAACTTGCAGTCCTCCTGCCTCAGCCTCCCAAGTCACTGAAATTACAGGCGTGTGCACCACGTCCATCTCCCCAGATTAACTCCAGTTCTTCAATGCAGTGAGTCTTCTGGGTCCCCTGAGCTCCCCCTCCCTGCACTGTGGGGACCTGGACACCCTCTCTAGGCAGTAAACTGGGCAATTATGCCTTGCCTTTGTTTCCTGCCTTGCAGGAATCATTATCTATTTGCCTGCTATCCATTGTCTTAAAAACCATTGTTTTGTATAGTTTGTCCAGTTCTTTAAGATGGAAGGATAAATCTTTTTCCTGTTACTCCATCTTGGCTGAACGAGGAAGTTGCTCATAGTACTTTTGTTTGCTATAAGAATTTTTAAGGGCAATAAAATTTCCACAAATAAACTGTAGGAAAATGTTTTCTCTAAGTTCAGTAAGCAGATTTGGAAGGCAGATTTAATTTCCCAACTTCCTTTTTTAAAAAAATATTTTTAGTTGGACACAATACCTTTATTATATTTATTTATTTTTATGTGGTGCTGAGGATTGAACCCAGTACCTCCCATGTGTGAGGCAAGTGCTCTACCACTGAGCAACAACCCCAGCCCTTAATTTCCCAACTTCTTAAATTCAGGGGCATGAGAATATTAAGAAGACAAATTTCCATTATAATTGTATTTGAAGGAAAATGAATTAATTAAGTAAATTAGAAGTACAGGAATGAAGAGGAATGATTTCAAATTTCTTTGATCTTTTTTCTCCATTTTTAATTGTACTTTCTTTCCAATGTTGGCCCATTCCTGTATGTTTAAACTTTACCACTCAATCCATCCATCCATCCATCCAGCCAGCCAGCCAACCAGCCAGCCACCCATCCACTAATCCATTTATCAGTGTTACTGAGTTCCAGGGCTAAAATCAATTATAAGACAGGGAAGATGTTTCTAACACAAATAAGTGATAAATGTCTGAGGATATACCAATTATCATGATCTCATAATTATATGTTGTATACATGTGTTGAAATGTCACACTGTGCCCCATAAATATGTATGATTACTATGTGCCAATTAAAACTAAAAAGTATTTTGTAAAAAAATGTCAGGAAATTTCCTGGAGAGTGCTCACATATAGTGGGTGGGAGTTTTATTGTTTTAGAAGCCTGAATAAAACACTGAGGTGTTGTGGAGTGTGGAGTCATCAACTTGGGGCATGGCTGGGGAGCAGATCAAGGAAGATTTCTCCCAGGATGATACATTTGAAGTGGCTATTGAAGAATGAGTAACATTTGGCTAGGCAGTGATGGGAAGGAGAGAGCGAGAGGAAGAGAGAAAATGAGTTAGGCTAGGTAAGTGTGGGAAAAAGGTCAGTCCTATTTCTGGACTGGTGAAAAGCTGACTATGGCTGGGGTCTAGAGATTGGAGAATGACATTGCAGGAAATTAGACTGTAGGATAGTTAGGGCCAGGCAGTCTGGATTATAATGTTCCAACAGTCTGAGGTTTCAGAGTATGGAAATGACATGATCAGATGTGGGTTCTGGACTCCCTAGGGGATGCAGGTGGCAAGAAGGCTCTGCAGGAGATGGCTGATGTCATCCAAGAAAGGATGTGAATCCCTGAACTCAGACAGGGAGGATGAGGACTAATCCATGAGACATTTTTGCAAGAGAAACAGTATTTTATAGTGACCAATTGCATGCTGAGAAAGAATGAGAAGATGACTTGAATAAATGCCTCTTGGATTTCCAACTTGAGAAAATTGGCAGATGTCATGTCATTAGCTGAGATGGAGACAAAAGGCAGAGAAGCTTAGGACTGGCTTTTAGTACTAATGAGTTTAGAGTTTATGTGGACCACTATGGTGGAGAGTCATTGCAGGAAATTGAACCTCAAGAGAAAAGTTTCAGAGTCAATGGCATAATGTTATAGAATGATCATAACTGATTTGATATCACATAGAATGAGAAGAAAATAATGACATTCTTGTACTCTGAAAAACTTAAATGCAGAATTTTGTACTTCAAATACATATCAAGCTTATAAAAATATTCACACAAGCTGATTTCTAAGAATCCCAATGCAGGAGATAAAATTCTGCCATAACATTCCCTTAGTGAGCAAAGGGATTTAAGATATTCTCACCAATCCTCACGAATTCTAGAATTTTACCCAGTGTAATAATATTCTTCAGTGAAAATGAAAAAAAAAAAAACCCAGACATGGGCATATGTTGTCACAGACTTTCTAAGCAGTGAATACTAGAACAGAAAAGTAAGAGGGTGGCTAGAAGAAAGTCTCAGGAGTCAGTGCTGAGCCCTTTTTAAAAGAGTTTCTATTTTAAGTGCAGCTCTGATTTAAATATTCCTGGTACTGAATAAGCACAAGGGGGAACTTGGGAAAGCTTGAGTCACCCTCACACCCTTAACTGGATTCATAAACCAAGACACATTCTAACTTGGCCATTTTATGAGCCCATGAAACAGATCTATTTGAGGAAGAAGTGATTTGGGTTGACCTTCAAGCAGTGGAAAAGAAAACACTTGCTACTTCCGGAGAATTTCCTCAGAGGAAGCTTCGCCTCTGACAGTAGAACTCTACTGGCATTTCCCAGTCTCCTAAAATGTCAGAAACATTGGCCACAGCATTTGTATTTGTGAGGACGACATGTTTGAGCATTATTAGTATTAGTGGATGGGCAACTATGGACCACATCCACAGATTTTCTTTTTTTTTTTTTAAATATTTTTTAGTTGTAGATGGACACAATGTCTTTATTATATTGCTTTGTATGTGGTGCTGAGGATCGAACCCAGGACCTCAAGCATGTGAGGCAAGCGCTCTACCGCTGAGCTACAATACCAGCCCCCATCCACAGGTTTTCAATGGGGGGCTTCTGCAACAAAACTTACAACTGAGATGCACAGAATACTCAGTAGAATAAAAGCCTGGAATCTTTTGTATCCAAAATTTACTCTGGAACCCCATTATCACTTTGGTTCGGGAGAAGGAGCTCAAGCTCAAAAGATCACCACCCTTGTCCCAAACTGCACTGATTCCTAAATTCTTACCACCAGTCATTTCCTACTCTCTCTCTCATTTGGGACTTATGTGAAAAAAAAAAAAAACAGATGCTGCCATTGGCATGTAAATTAATCAATCATATTGATTCCCTCATTGAGTTTTGGGTTACGGAATAGGAAAAGAGAAGGTGAGGAGCCCCAAATAAAACTACCTTCTTTCCAGTTTTGCTTATTTATTATAAGTCTATCTTTGGGGATCCCTGATGAAGTATCATCCTAGAAGTGAGAATGCCTTACAAAATACTACATTGTGGCCACTTTATTGGCTATGTAGTATATTTTGTGCTAAGTATTTTATGAGCTTTATGTTAACAAGTTTCCAAGAATTAAGTAGTGTGCCTATTTTATAGATAAGGAAACTAAGAATCCCTGAGGTTAAGTGACTTGACAGTGTTACAGAGACTCAAACCTAGGTCTGTGTAGCTCCACTGTCTTATTTTGTTTAGACTTTTGTTGTATCTTTAATCAGTTGTCCTAAGCTCAAACTACTATAACAGAATACTATAGATTAGGTAGCTTAAACAATAAGCATTTATTTTCTCACAGTTCTGGAAGCCAGAAGTCTGAGATCAGGGTGCCAGTATGCCCATGTTCTGGTGAAGGCTCTCCTCCTGTTTGCAGATGGCTACCATCTTATTGTATCCTCACATGGTGGAGAGAAGGAGAGAAAGAGAGAGAGAAGTGGGGGGAAGGAGATCCATCCTCAATCTTATGTCTCTTTTTACAAGGATACTAATCTCATTCACAAGGGCTCAACCCTCATGACTTAGTCACTGGCAAAAGACTGCTCCTCCAAATACCATCGCATCAGGGATTAGGGCTTCAACATATAAAATGAGGGGGTTACATTTCAGTCTATAACACCAGCCATAGTGATATTTTTATCCATACTTAAAGATAAGACCGCAGCCAGGTGTGGTGGTATACACCTTTAATCCCAGCAACTCCAGAGACTGAGGCAGGAGGATTACAAGTTCAATGCCAATGTCAGCAACTTAATGAGACCCTAAGCAACTTAGTGAGACCCTGTCTCAAAACAAAAAATAAAACAGGCCTGGGAATGTAGCTCTGTGGTAGAGTGCTCCTGGGTTCAATCCCTAGTACCACAAAGAAAAAACTTCAGCTCCCCATGAAATAACTTATAAATGGCTTTCCACTAGTGTTTATTAATTTGCATTCATCTTTTCTTTGTTGAATTCAATCTCCCCTGGGGCCAAATTATACTCCCATTAACTAGTACATACATTTTGCCCCAGGAAAATGAAACTATTTTATATTTCTCCATACACCTCAAACTTTCCAATGTATGTATATTCTTTTACAAAAGCAGAAAAAATGAGGATGGTGGGTACAAACACTGTTTGGTGTTTGTCTTCTGCTCAGCAGTGGGACAGACAGAAACTGAAACATTTTTAAAGGAGAGCTATGTCAGACATGAGAAACATGACACAACATCATGTCCATGAGTATGTCCCCTAAGGATAAAAGGCCATTCCTCTATTTTTCCATAGAATTAGTAAGATTTTGATCCCAGGGGTAAGAAGGGATCATGATGCCCTCATAGCTTGCATTATAGTAGCTTTGGGGATACTGGAGATCAGCACAGGAAGGTATACCATACTCATAGAGGGGATGGTGATTATGTAGCAATGACTAGGGTGCAGGCCCCTTTTGTTGTTTGTTTGTTTGTTTTTGGTACCAGGTATTGAACTCAGGGATATTTGACCACTGAGCCACATCCCCAGCCCTCTTTGTGTTTTATGTAGAGACAGGGTCTCACTGAGTTGCTTAGCACCTAGCAGTTGCTGAGGCTGGCTTTGAACTTGCGATTCTCCTGTCTCGACCTCTCAAAGTGCTGGGATTACAGGCGAGCACCACTACGCCCGGCTGGGTGCAGGCCCTTTTAAAACATCGATAAAGACCAGAATGGGGGCTGGGATTGTAGCTCAGCGGTAGAGTGCTTGCCTCGCATGCGTGAGGCCCTGGGTTCGATCCTCAGCACCACATACAAAGCAATAAAATAAAGACATTGTGTTCATCTACAACTAAAAAAAAAAAATCTTTAAAAAAAAAAGTCCAGAATGGAAGAATAAGAGAGAACAGTATTTAAGCACATGTAAAACATACCATAAGGCCCTGGAAGGAACTGGAATGACTTGAGAGGGGGACAGTTCTGGTGCCGAGGCTAACCTTATCCAGGATTATCAAAGAAACCTGAGTTGCTCCCATTCTGTGGCTTCACCTTCATTCATACAACCAGCTGATGAGGATTGGGCAAAACTGAGTTCATTCATTTGGGAAACATATATCACACACCTAATGCATGTCAGACACTACAGAGCTCTAAAACCCAGTCCCTGCCCTCTGAAGACTTACATCAGGATAACAATTCTACTCTTCATTTGCAAAAGGTTTTGCATTGTATCTTTTAGACTTTCACTCTAGGGTTGTAAGCAATGGTCACACAGATTGTGTTCTATATAGAGATTATGATATGAATGGAAACCCCTAGAATTTTTCAGTGGACAACCTATACAACTGCATATGGTGGCCCTCTTTGCTTAAATATTCTCCACCTAAAACACCTCCTTCTGCAACCCTGCCTTCTAATTCCTTCCAGATGGCATCTCTGCTCTGAACTCCTCTCTATATCCTGACCTGACCACAACCCCAAGTCATTCCTCTTTCCACAGACCTCTTTTGGCATATTTGTCTATAGTGGTGACCTGAAAATCAAACAGGGCCTGCGTGGGCCTTTTCTTGTTTAGTGTTTTCTTCTATTATTGGTTTAGCCCTGTGTTCTTGTTTAGCTTTTCGCTAGCATGTATCTTATCTCTATGACTGGTTTTCAGTGGTAAGGGTAGGAACTATGTCCATCTTTGTGTCTCCCTACATGGCTTAGCACATAACTGAAACCCAACAGGGCAAAAGAAGAAAGTGCTATTTTAAAATGAAAGACTTTTTAAAGAGTGAAAGATGCTAGTTGAAATGGAGTGTCTGTGGAAAAAACCTTCAGTCAATACGTTTTTCGAATTCTTTTAGTTGTTGACTCTCAAATATTTATGCTAATGACAACCAGGAAAAGCACAAATATTGGAAATGTACCAAACCCAAGACTAATTCCAGCCAACTAATTCTTTTCACCAAACCTTCTGTAAGAGCATCTACCATGAAGAGGCTCAGGCAACATTGATCCCTTGCAACTCTCCCTCGGGAGAGTCAAGCTCATTCTTTCTCAGTTTTGGACCATTTCTGGGAGGTCCCAAGTACGGTGATCCAAGGGTAGAGGAGGGAAGGAGAAAGATGGGGAAGGAAAGGGAAAAAGGAAAAGATTGGAAAATGAACAAAAGCATAATCAATTGTTGACAGAGTTTGGATTTAGAAACTTCAGATCAGTTAAGATAATTTGTAGTTATTACTTAAATGATTTAATTCTGATTGATTTTACTTAATGATTTAGTGAAAAGACCGACAACTTCTTCTACAAAAAGAAGGACAGAAGGAAGGAAGGAAAGAAAGGAAGGGAGGGAAGGGAAAGGTAAGGAAGAACAGGAAAGAAGGAATGCAGAAAAGGAGGACAGAGAGGGAGAAAAAGGGAAGGAGATAGAACAAGCAAAAGGGTAGGAGGAAAAAGGGATCTTCAAACAGACCACAGTTTGCCTTTCTGGCATTTTATTGAAGTTCAATATGCTTTAATTGACACAGGAGTCTGGAATGCTCTGAAACTCTGACTAAGGGAATGGCCTCCCTGGGTAATTTAAACTTCCTTTCTCATTCATAACCCCAACCACAAGGTTAAACTGGCACCCTATTCTTTTTGAATTTCATGAGTAAAAAATGCACTGAAAACCATTTCTGTAGCCAGAATGAGTGCTATTTCCTCCACATCTACTTTCTGACAAATAGAACATCCTAAAGCAGGTAGCTGACTAAGTCCTTAGTCACAGAAACAGAAGTTTTTCATCTGGAGTCAGTCTTTTCCCCTCTGGGTTGGCAAGGCTGCCTCATCTACTCTGGGACACTGGAACTCCATGAGTAAATTAGAAACCCAAGTTCAGGGGCGTGAACTACTCAGTGAAAAACCCCAGCATCCTGAACACTTTGCTTGTAGCATCACACAGAACATTTAGGAAAGAAAATGCAAATACTTTGACAGAGACTAAGAATTAGCAGCCTTTGTGGTCTGATACTAGGGAGTCTGGGAAGGCCCTAATGTCACTTCCTCCCACAGGGCTATGGCCTTCTGGGGGTAAGCTCTAATCTTTCCTCAAAGGTCAAGTGATTAAGGTCCCAACAGAATTGTTACTCACCTCTTCATGTGAATGCACAACTTGAATGAAGGTCAGGAGAGAAAGAGAGACAGAAAGAGCAAGAGGGACAATTAGTTTAGGGGTACATGTCAGATCCCAGGTCAGAAGCCTTGAAGAGCTGGGTGCCTTTGGGAAAGTGATTTAATTTGTCTTGGCACCATTTACATATGACAGTTGACCTAACTGGATGATCTTTGCATCTTTTTTCCCCTTCCTCTCTCTCTTTTTCTTCCATTCTGTACTTTTCCTTTCTTCTTTTCTACAAATATTTGTTGAATGCCTATTATGTGCTAGGCTTTGTTCTAAGCATTGGGAATATAACTGTAAACAATAAAGACTTAAGTCTCCATCTCATGTAGCTTGTATTCTAGTAGGGGAAACAACAAGAAAATACATACAGACTACAGATCTTTGCATTGTTCTGGTACATATGAGTTTTCATTACCACAGTTTAGTTAATACCAGCTCCCAAAAACGCAGTTCAAATATCAGCCACCATCATGTATTAATTGTGAGTAATTGTGTAAAGTACAATCTTTCACCACTAGCTCTCCAGTCCGCAAATTTCTATGTAAATGACAAGTGCAAATTTGGATTGGCGCCGGGTGTGGTGGTGCACGCCTGAAATCCCAGCATTTTGGGAGGCTGAGACAGGAGAATCGTGAGTTCAAAGCCAGCTTAAGCAATGGCGAGGTGCTAAGTAACTCAGTGAGACCCTGTCTCTACATAAAACACAAAGAGGGCTGGGGATGTGGCTCAGGGGTCGAGTACCCTGAGTTCAATCCCCAGTACCAAAAAAAAAGTTGATTAGAGACCAAATACATCATTTATGTTTTGGCAGTCACTGATCAGGCACCATGTATCCGTTTTGTACTTTATATACCAGCAAAGCATGTGTTGCCTCCTTGTCTCCTGGTGGTAGAGAGATACTGTAGACATAATTTTGGGGGCATTATAGATCAAACCTAGGGCCTCACACAGGGTAGGCAAGCACTCCAGAACATGGAGGATCAAGGGTTCCTAATTAGTGGAGCCATCAGTTGACAGGAATGCTCCCACAAAAGCAATGACAAGATTTCCTCACACACCAAGCTGAGTTCAAAAACTCACAGGCCCACAGGTTACAAAGGACATATAAAACAATGAATCTGGCCCAGGGAGACTGGTGAGATAGCAAGCTCATACCCTGCCAAAGAGGATAGTCCCTACAGGGTCCTGTCAGCTGTTGCCAAGAGGGAATGTAGCAGGCTGGGGTTGTGGCTCAGTGGTAGAGTGCTTGCCTTGCATGGGTTCGATCCTCAGCACCACATAAAAAATAAATAAAATAAAGATATTGTGTCCATCTGCAACTAAAAAAAAAATTTTAAAAAAGAGAGAATGTAGCCCCAGGGGGCCAGATCTTCGAGAGAAGCAGGAAATCCAGATTATAATCGTGGTTTCTGAGTAGTGGTAAGTAATTTAAAATGTTCAACACGTCATGCAGGTCACATGTAACTGTGTCTGTGTCCTAGATCATCTTGTGGCCCTTATTTTGTTATTTCTGATCTTAAAGGGCCTTTCCCTCAAAATACCATGCCTAAGAACATTTGTGTAGAGAATAAGTACTGATATTTTTCTCCCACCCACAGATCTTACAAAAGGCAATTACACTTCATTGAAAATATGAGTGTCTTCAAATCTTAGTGACCTTTTAATTTTAGGTTTAATGCACTTTGACCACTTAAAAACCCTGTTTAAGAAAGCTCTTAGAATTGGTAAAACCTTCTGGATTAGAAAGACATTATTTAGCATCTAAGTATCCATAGTTTTCTTAACACCCTATAGAACCTTTTAGGATATGATATCTTCATTAAGCAACTTTATACACAAAATATGAAACATCACCAATATCATTGATTTATAAGACAGGAATTCACTAAAAACTTTATGCTTGTTGCATTCCAATTGTAGAGAATCAAGAAAAAAAAGCAAATCCAGAGAGTATTTTGATTAAAGGTTAAGTACATTGTCTTTGTGTTGAACTTTCCAAAAAGATCTATTGAAATATTTGTAATGCTCAGAGATTGTATGCATGCAGAATTTTTTGTACTTCTAAAATAGCTCCATATTTTCTCCAACATTTAGTTTCTCTTTCCTGCTTCTCATTTGTTTAAAAGAAAAGAGAAGTTTAAATGGGATTTTGTAATTTGAAGTTATAACAAGGGAAAATTATATCAATCTTTCAAGGTTGGTATTTTAAAAAGAGTTTTTGATGTATGAAGGCAATTTAGTCAATTATTTAACTTGAAAACAAAAAGTTTCATATCTTTAAAAAATTTCCTGTGATTGTTACTTTTCTAAAAAGATGAAGAACTTTCTTATAGGACATTAAGCTGCAGTATCTGCTTCCCAGTCTTAGGTTGGAAGGAAATTGAACTGTTTTTCACCCAGAATATTCATCTGATGTAGGTAATTGCTCTCAAATTATTTAATGATCTCATCTAAGAACATCAACATCTTATCTGCTTAGTTGAGTTCTAAAGCAACAATAGCCTCAGAGCTTCAATAAATGTTGGCATAGTTCATTCTGATGGGAAATGGAGCCTGAGCTTATAGGGTGGGCTGCCCAAACTCTCATGCAGGGATAGACTAAGAGGCCTATTTCTTAATTCTTCATAGCAGCACCAGGAAAGGACAGCCTTTCTGTGTTCATCATGTGAGAACATACAGGGGCTCAGAGATGATCCAGTCTAATTTTAAAAAATATTAGCCCTCATCATTTCCTACTTCTGAGATGTTTATTCTGAGGACAAGTGTGATTCCCAAGACCACCACCTCAAGCCTACCTAGGAGGCTACAACTCCATCTTGAAGCCCTCACAGATTCCATTGTATTTCATCAATGAACAAGTGATGTGAGATCTGGCAGTATATATAACACACAGCTCTGGAATCCAAGGAAAATTCTGTACTTTCACAGAATTACAGTTATAGAACACAGAGAAAAATGACCACCTTATGCCACACCTTTCTCAGAACAGTTATAGGACTGATACATGGCTCTAAAATGAACTTCAAACAATTTTATGTGCAGATGGACTTTGGTTTATGATTTTGCTGTTTTTCTTTTGCAGAACAGTGTCTTGTGAGATAGAAGGAGACAAATAGCAACCTGATGTGGTAGAAGAAATCAAGATAACAGGTGTAAGGGTGTGGGGAAGAATGATTCTCTATAATGTCTGAATGAATTAATGCAGAAATCAATGCACAAACTTAAGGAACCAGGTCATGAGGCATAAATAGCAAATTTTTCTCACAGTTTTTGTTATGAGACATTATGGTGGAGAGTTACCACTAGTATTCATTGTCAGAGACCAGGTCAATTGTAAGAGTTTCCTATAATAAACTACCACAAACCAAATGGCCCCAAACAATATAAATTTATTATCTTACAGTTTGGGAGGTCAAAAGTCCATGATCAGTCTAATTAGTCTAAAGTCAAGATGTCAGCAGGCCTGGTTCCTCCTGAAGGCTTTCAAGGAAGAATCCATTCCCTTCCCTTTTCCAGAGATTAGAGTCTACCTGCATACCTTAGCCCACAGCCTCTTCCCCATTTTCAAGACAGCAATAGTGAGGTTGAGTCTTTCTCATACCACATCACTCTAACTCCTGCTTTTCTCTTGTAAGGATCCTTATGATTACATTGGACCCATCTGCATAATCTGGACTAATTTCCTCATCTCAAGATCCTTAATCACACCTGCAAGGCCCCTTTTGTCATGTCATATGTTATAAGGATTAGAATGTGGACATCTTTGGTGGCCTTTATCCTGCCTACTATGCTAACCACATTGTAAACTTCAAGAAGATTTAAAGATGGCAGTTAACATTATGTTTTCTTTTAAAGTATCAACTGTACAGCACCTCTTGGGGGCTTCTGAATTACCTTTTCCTACTATTAAATTACTCTACTATAGGTTCTTGTTTTATAAGAAGGTAAGAAAACAGAAGCCCAAAGAGCTAAATGCTGATATCAAACAAACTTCTGATGTGATCAACATAGGAGGAAGTCTGGAACATGACTTCCTGATGCTGCATGTTTCTTGCCTTTCTTAAGTGCCTCCAGGAAATGTGTCCTAAAGAGATGTCAGAATGATTTTAGCACCATACTGGATGATGTTGGGTGGGGTGAGGGTTGGGGAAGGGGCCGGTGATGAAAGGTAAATGACATTCTACCTATAGTAGACTATCATATGTAGTAGATGAAGAAGCTGCATGATGGCTGGACTCCTGGGCACTATTCTGTACTTTTACAGTCTTTTAAAGAGGATCTCTTCCTTAGTGCATTCTAGACTTTAAGTTGGATGATGTTACTGGGTATCCTTTATTTTATATATACTCAATAAGATATTTGAGGCCACTTATTTCCTTGGTATAGCAATAGTGTTTGAGGACTAGAGTCAGTTTTGGAGTCAGGCTCCCTTAGGCTCATGTTCCAGCTCTAGCACCTACCATTGGCTCTTTTTTGGGGGGGTACCAGGGATTGAACTCAGGGGCACTCGACCACTGAGCCACATCCCCAGCCCTATTTTGTGTTTTACTTACAGACAGGGTCTCACTGAGTTGCTTAGCACCTCGCCATTGCTGAGGCTGGCTTTGAACCTGCGATTCTCCTGTCTCAGCTTCCCTAAGTGCTGGGATTACAGGTGTGCGCCACTGCACCCGGCTACCATTGGCTCTTTGATCACTAAAAATAGCTACCACATAGATATGAGGAGTAAATAAGCAAATCCTCAGAAAATGGTTAGACTTGTGCTAAAACATATCAGATACTAACTGCTATGATGAAGAAGATGATGGTGATGACAGCAATGATGATGATGATGACATCAACTGGCCTTGTGTGAGCTGGCCTCTGCCCACTTCTCCAGTCTCATCTCCTATCATTCTTTCTCCTTACTGTGCTCCAGCCACACTGGTCTTCTTTCTGATTCTCAAGCAGGGCACTAGGGCCTTTGAATCTGTAATTCAAATTCAAAACTCGTCCTCCAAATATCTTCAAGATTATCTGTATCTCATTATTTAGGTCTTGTTACAAACATTATCTTCCAGAAAATTCTCTGATGGCCTAAAGTATCTCCTCTTACTCTTACCAATCTGTATTATCTTTCTCTTTTATTCCTTTAGGGGTTGGTCATTATGAATCTCTGAAATTCCCTTCCCTTTTTCTCCCCTTCCCTCCCTTCTGTCTCCTAACTTCAATCTTCTTTAGTCCAGTGGTTTTATCAAGTCTATTTCTGTACATCCAGCACCTAGAACAGTGCCTGCAATATGACAGGAGCACAATGTTTGCCACTCAGAGACCAACTGATATAGGCTACCATCAGAATACAGATTATAATTTAATGTATCCATTTGCAATTTTTGTTTTATTCTATAAACATTGACCTTGTGGACTTATTTCCCTCTCTCCTCTGTTTCTCTCTGAAATTTCTTCACCCTCCCCAAGTCTTTCTCCTCTTCATCGCAATCCTTCAGGGCTATAAGGTGGGATTTTCCCTCTTACAAGTACTTTTTTTTTGGTACTGGAGATTGAACTCAGGGGCACTCGACCACTGAGCCACATCCCCAGCCCTATTTTTGTGTTTTATGTAGAGACAGGGTCTCACTGAGTTGCTTAGCACCTCGTCCTTGCTGAGACTGGCTTTGAACTCACAATTCTCCTGTCTCAGCCTCCCTAAGTGCTGGGACCACAGAAGTGCACCACCGCACCCGGCTCCACACTCATTTTTGACACTATAGGGTGATACTGAAATGTTCCATAGTGGCTCTGTAAAAATCCCAAAGTGCTGGGATTACAGGCTTGTGCCACTGTGCCTGGTTACTTATTTTTTTTAAATAGAGCACTCTCAAAGTCCAAGAAACCTAGAAAAATCTCAAGAATGAATCACTACTGGTGAAAATTCAGAGGCCATTGTCAGTTGATAGGAATCTATTATGGGTCTCTTTGCCTTCCTAATCAAAAGTATAATTGCACGATTGCTTGTGGGCTCATGGAAACCCAACTCTGTTCTATGCCCAGCATTTGGCACAGTGATCTATGCATACAACTAGCACTCATAATTATATGTGACACGAATGTATTTTCTCTCACCTACTCATAAAATCATGAGAAAGAAATGCAATCAGTAGCGATTAGGGAAGAGCAAAAGAATCCTGCCATTAAATCCTGGAAGACCTCCTCACCTGCCCTAGACTCAGACTAAGGACCAGCTGATTTGACAGTGGGGAAAAGGCCAGATGGGGTAGGCTGAGAGAGTGCTCTGTTCCTAGGACCTGTCTCCTGGGATTTGGACTTTGCAGAACCACTGAGATTCCAAGGTCAGTCAAAAGCTGTCATCAGGATCTGACAACATATCTTGGTGTTTCCTTTGAAAAGAGGAGAAATTCCATGGAAGTAGACAGAAATCTCAGGGTCATAGAATTTCAAGATCAGAAATGTCTTTGGAAGTCATTAGATACATCCTCCTATTTGCAATTAAATTATTAGCTCATACTAACTGAGTACTAGAGCTGGGAATCAAACTCAGGACTCCTTGTTGAAGAAGTAAGAGAGATGGAGTGTCCACAGCAATTTTCTCCTTCTCAATCATCATGTTGGAAGAGCCTGTGAGAGAACAAATATTAGGTTACATTATTTGATACGTATGCCATTTAAAAAATTTTATATACATTATGTATATAATTCTCTAAAGCATTCATCAAAATGTTAACTTATTATAGCTGGGAAAATACAAAAATATCCTTAAGCTTCTGATCTCAAAATCCTTATTCTCAAAATATATCTTTGTTCCCCATATAGTAAATCTTTTTACTGAGTGCTTATTTCACTCCAGTAAAATATTATTTAATAAATAATAATAAATGCTCAGTTACACATTATAACATACAGATTGACGCACATTTGAATTTCAGGCTGCTATGGAACAGTCTAGAGTAGATTTCAGTAGGACAAAATTTTATTGGCAATTGTACCTCTTCTTTTGCTCATTCCTCCTTTCATCTCTGTTTCCCAACATACCTTTTTCCCCCAAACATTCCTTCAGAGACATAGAGAATGTAGTTTCCCTGGGAAATGGATCAGTACTGCTTGGCACTGATTATTAATTACCTACAAAATCTAAGCTCTTAAAATCACCTTGAATAATAACAAAAACTCCATTGACTTTGCAAAGTTATCATATATTTCTTTCCTTAGGAAATCGAAAACTTAAAAAAAAAACCAAAAAACCCAACCTCTGGAGCATAAATGGTTAAAAAGTCAGTTCCTTCTTGTTTTTACAATTCTTAAACATCATTTATTTATTTTCCAGGGGTGTGGAGGGTAGGAGTGCTCTGCCTGGTATTAATTTTCAGAATTTTCAGCGTGTCATTCTTTTGCTTGTGTGTGTGTGTGTGTGTGTGTGTGTGTGTGTTTCGCTCTGTGTGTTTCTCACTTAGAAAAAAACAAAAGATGGGTTTCCTTACCCACCATGGAAAAAATTTAACACATGACCTGATCCTTTCCTGAGAGCATGGAAGACCAAAAACAGGCAGCTTAGATCAGGGTGGTGAGGAAGTTTTGTCATTTCCAGAAGGAAGCATGAGTCACAGTGTGCGACATTTTGGAGGCCTGAATCAGAGCTGTCGAGGAAGTCAGTTCTCGGACAATTTAACTTAGAATCACAATGTAATTTAATTTAATGCCTTCCTTCAAAATCACGCCTTTCTATAAGATGTAGATGTTCCAATTGTTTTCATTCAAGAACAAGGAGTAATTTAACAGTTGAGGAAGTCTTCTAATCCACTTTTGAGATAAACAGGCCTGGAGATTATAATTAATATATATCTTTTAGAGAGGATAAGAGTGGCTAAGAGAGGGAGGGAGAACTGCTGTAAAATCTACTAATGAACAAAGATCAAGTTAAATTATACTGTTAGAAAAATTAAATTATTATGGACAGCTAAGTATTTTCATAAACATCCGTTTCCTCTTTGAGGCCACATGTACTTGAGAAAAATATTTCCACACACTCAAATTTCTCATGGCTGCAAGATTTGGTCCTCTTCGGCAAAGACTTAACACCCAGGAAGGTTCCAGAATGTTAAGGAACATTCCATATATTTCAGAGGAATGCGGTTGTAAGTGGGGTTTACGGCATGAGAATAAATACTGGTTTGGGAGCCTGGAGGAGGTGGGACACTGAGTCAGGGTAGGGAGCAAGTGGTGTATGAAGTGCCTGGATATCAAAGAGGGATGCATTTCCAGGATTGGTTGGGAACTATTACTAAGAGGGATGGGATAAGATAAACAAGGAATGATTTAAAATTAGAAGCACAGAGCAAATAAAATCTTAATATGTTATGATTCCGGGGGCCTAATGATTCTAAGGCCTGATAATATCAATTATAACATGGTCTGATCATCAAACAGATTTGGAGTGAATTCAGATAATTTGGGGTCCTGCCATGCTCCCAGCTCCACCATTGTCTCCTCGATGTCTGATAACTGCAATGGGCTTGCTTTAGTATGATAGTTTCCTGTGGATGGACTCTTCTCATTCCAGAACATTCTTCTTTTCTTGTTCTTAGTCCACAAAATGAGTATTCCTCAAGTCTGTCCCCTGCCCTTCTTATCTTCCACTACTGTCCTGGTTCAGACCTTCTTTCTATTAAACTTAAACTGTTTTCTTTAGGCTCTACCCTGACAGCTCCTAACTTCATCCTTTGCCCTTGCTATATCCACTTCCTAGTTTACTCTTCCCCATGTTGCCCATGTAGCTTGTGGCTCTCTCACCCCTGTTCAAATATGACCTCCTCAGAAAGCCTTTCTGCAACTACTCCTTATCCCCCAATACCCAATCTCCCTTACCCCGTTTGATTTTTTTTCTATAGTGCTTACAGTAAACCTCTAGAATTGTTTGTTTACTTTTATGGAAACATTTCATTTTGTAATACTTTTAACTTATAGAAAAGTAGCAAAAATAGTTCAGAGAGGTCCTGTATGTTCCTTCCTTAGTTTCTCCCAATATTAGCATCTTGCATTGCTATGGTACATTTATCACAACTAAGGAGCCCACACTGATACAATACTACTAACTAAACTTTATATTTTATCCAGAGTCCCTTAGGTTTCCTAGTCTCTTCCAGGATCCCATCCAGGATGCCACTCAATCATATGTCCCTAGCTTCTTCTAATCTAATCAGTTTCTCAGACTTTACTTGTTTTTGATGACTTAGACAGTTTTGAGGAGTACTGGTCAGGTATTTCGTAGGATGTCCCTTAATTTGGGTTTGCCAAAAGCTTTTCTAATAGTTAGACTGGGGGTATGCGTGTTTGGGAGGAAGGACATAGAGGTAAAGGGTCCTTTGTATTACATCATATTAAGGATACATACTCTCAACATGATTTGTCATTGTTCTTTTTTTTTTTTTGGTACTGAGGATTGAACCCAGGGGTGCTAAGCCACATCTCCAGCCCTAATTTATCATTGTTGATGTTGACTTTAATCACCTGAGATCGGATTTTTCCATTGTAAAGTCACTTTTATACTCTTTTCCATACTCTGGAAATAAGTCAGTAGGTATAGCCCATACTCAGAAGTACGGGTTAAATTCTGCTTCCTTAAGAAAGGAGTTTCTACCTAATTACTTGGAATTCTGTAGCAGAAATTCATGTCTTTTCCATTTATTCATTTATTCAGTCATTTACTTAGATAAGTATGGACTCATGAATATATGTGTTTTGTATTCTGGTTTGTATTCTAATACTATATTATATATTTTGTTGCTCAAACTGTTCCACCCTCAGTCATTGGGAATTGTCAGTTGTCTCCTTACATCCTTCTGATGTGACAGTATCTTTTAGTTATTTGAGTACTTCCTTACTTTCTGGAACTGCAAGATGCTCCAAGCTCATCTAATACATTTCCTAACCCAGCCCTAAAATCAGCCATGCCTCTAAAAATTTATTTATTTATTTTTGTAGTACCGAGAATAGAACCCAGGGGTCCTCTACCACTAAGCTACATCCCAACCTTTTTTTATTTTGAGACAAGTTCTCACTAAGTTGCTTAGGGCCTTGCTAAGTTGCTGAGGCTGGCTTCCAACTTCTGATCCTCTTGCCTTAGTCTCCTGAGTCTACTGGGATTACTGGTGTGCACCACTATGCCTGGCTTAGTTCTTTTTATTTTAATTTTAAATTGATAGCTAATAATTCTACATTCTTAGGGGTACACTGTAATGTTTCAGTAATTCATACATTGTATAATGACCAACTCAGGATATTTAGGTTATCTATCATCTCAAACACTTATCATTTCTTTGTGATGAGAACATTACAAATCCTCTCTTCTGGCTATTTTAAATCATATGATACAATATTATTAACTATAATCACCCTTTTATCTAATAGAACATCAGAAATTATTCTTCCTATCTGACTTATTTTTGTACCCATCAACCCATTCCTCCCATTCCTCCATTCCTACCTTTCCTGGTCTCTGGTAACCACTATTTTACTCTCTACTTCTATTGACTCATGATTTTTAGATTCCAGAATGTTACTGGAAACCAAGATCTGGGTGCTTGGTGTGCTTGTTGCTACTTGGGGTCTTTACTTTTAGGCCTTCTTAGATGATGGATCCAGTAAACATATATGTATATACAAGCCCATTGTTGTGATTTAGATATGAGATGTCCCCCAAAAGCTCATGTGTGAGACAATTTGGAGGAGAAATGATTGGATAATTCGGTTATGAGAACTTTAACATAATCAGTGCATTAATCCCTGATAGGGATTAACTTGATGGTAACTGTAGGCAGATTGGGTGCAGCTGGAGGAGGTGAGTCCCTGGGGGTATGCCTTTGGGGTATATATTTTGTCCTGGTTAAATGGAGCTCTCTTTCTCTCTCTCTTTCTTGGTGCCATGTTCCCAGTTGCTTTCCTCTGAGGCACATCCCTAGCCCTATTTTGTGTTTTATGTAGAGACAGAGTCTCACTGAGTTGCTTAGCACCTCACTGTTGCTGAGGCTGGCTTTGAACTCACGATTCTCCTGTCTCAGCCTCCCAAAGTGCTGGGACTACAGGCTTGAGCCACCGCACCCAGCTGAGGCAGAACATCTTGATGGAAGGATCTGGCAGAGGAAAGGTGCTTAGCTCATGGAAGCTGAGACAGAGAGAGAGAGAGAGAGAGAGAGAGAGAGAGCGCCAGGGACAAGATAAAATCCCCAAGGACACACCCATGTCCCACCTGCTTAACCCAGTAGTTGATTCAAATTATTAATCCATCAAATGGCTTAATCCACTGACAAGGTTACAGCTCTCATAATCTAATAATTTCACCTATGAATATTATTTACTGTATTGCCTAACACATGAACTTTTGAGGGGACATGTCATATCCAAATTGTATCACCCATGTATGCATTCATGTCTATAATTATTTATGTATCTATCCATCTCCATTTACAGCAAGATAAATACGAGTTAACATTGATATCTCTGACTCTAGTCCAGTACCACATGGATCATTTCATTCTTGTTTCTTTCCTTGTTTATCTGAAACCTTCTCTGTCAACAGTAAGAAACCTGGTTTCTAATACCCATTTATTTATTTGTTCATCCCACTGTACATGTATAGCACTGTAAGAATTGTTAACATGTACCCCTGTGAAAAGCAACTAACTGGAATACAGTGCTTTTGTACAATGCCTTTGGTTTTCAGTCTCATAGTGTATGATTAAAACACTGTTTTTAAATGTTATTTAGGTCAGTACCCTTTATCCCCAATCTCTTTAGTGAGATTATGTCTCACATTTGTAATGCCATTCGATTTTTTTGTCATAGTCTACATTTCATCCTGGGATCCCCTGACCCCCTGGTTGATTTTTTTAAAAAAAGTTTGCATACATTAGAGTTCATTATATGTGCTGTGAAAGTTCTGTGGGTTTTGACAAATGCAGAACATTATGTATTGACTCATACAATCCAGATTAGTCCCACAGCCTAAAAAAATCCCCTGTGCTTCCCCTAATTAAACATGATTACCCATTTCCCCCCAGTAGAAGATAAACTTCATAAGGATAGGGAGTTTTGTCTGTTTGATTTAACGTTGTGTTATAAGTCTCTAGAAAACCACCTTGCAAATAAATAGTAGGTGTTCAACAAATATTTTTGGAAGAAGTGAAGATCTTTTTCTTTTGAAATCCTACTTCCTTCACCCCCAAAATAAAGCTTCTAAAAGCCCACATTAGAACACATCAGTCCCAGGCTTTTGTACAGGTAGGTCTTGACCAACTTTTGTCATCCAGGATAGGTTATATGTTCCACCTTTTTAGAGTATACCATATGTATAAACTCTACTATATCATGTTCTACCAGGTACTACAATTATTCTCTTCACTTGTCCATCTCCTTGCACTAGGGAGCCAGACTACTTTGGCACCATGTTTCCTTCTGATTGATCTTTAACTCCATACAGATCTTCTCCTTTCTACCTCAGAGGAACTAGAAAAGGAAAGTCTAGCTATTTTGAGTTTCCCTGGGCATATTCTTATGTTGTTAAGTAGAAGATAAGATTTTTGTTTTTGTTTTTGGTACCAGGGATTTAACCCAGGGGTGCTTTACTACTGAGCCACATTGCCAGGTCTTGAACTTGCAATCCTCCTGTCTCAGACTCTTGAGTCTTCAGGATTACAGGTGTGTACCACCATGCCTGGCTGTTTTGTTTCTTTTAAAAATCATTTTGTTTACTTTTATTTAATTTTGCCCATCATAAAACAGAGAAAATAGCATAATGGATATATAGGGATGGATACATTAGGGTATATACCCATTTGTGTCTATTTACCCCTCTTTTCTCTTTGTGACTCATGATGGTAGAACCTAGGGCTCCCAAAATTACTTTAGCCGAGATTCTGTGTGTAGCTGAATGTATGTAGGGAGGGTGAGAGAAGGGCAGGCCCAGCTACGCTCCTCACTGCTGAAGCCAAACTGTTGAACCAGAGCTGGTGTTTTTGCTGATGTTTTTGATGACAGTCAAACTAGCAGCTTACCCCAAAGGCTTTGGAAGTGTCTGCTCTCTCAGTGAGCTCAGGACTCATGAGCACACTTCACTTCTACCACCTTGCTTCAGCACCACCCCTAGATGTGGTTATCTGGTTCCTGCTTGTTACAGGTTATTGTTTTGGCCCTCCTCCAGTCATGCCTCTCACTATGAGTTAGGAATCCATGAGTCCAAAGAGGTACTGAGGTTGTGAACTTCTTTCTAGGCCATGCTCTGAGTAACTAGGACCCTAAGATTCCCTGCTCAGATAGCCCCAAGCTGGTTTCCTGGGTTGATGTAGTCTTCTTCCTTGTTTTCCCAAGGGCAAATGTACTACAGGGGTACCTGACCTTGAGGATGGTGATATGGGTGGAAGTGGGATGTGGAAACCAAATTGTCTGGTGTCCACACGAGTGTGAGCAAGTGCCTTCATACAGAACTGCATTGGCAATAAGAAGAGGGGCTGGTCACAAGCTTAGGGTCTTCACTTGAACTTTAGTCAAGCATACCATAAATCTTAGGTATAGATCTACTTTCTTCTGGTTAAGACTGAAAGTTGAGTTCATTGGAATTTAAGTCCATTCTTAAGAATCTGAATTCGTTTTGTTTCTTTCTGATCACAAGGTCATAAGTCATAAGTTTGGATCACTATGTGTGGTTGGGCCAGTTCAGCATCAATAGTACATGAGCTCTTGGACAAAATGGAGGTGGGCCTAACAGCAAACCTCAGGAAAGCCAAGTGCAATCTTGAGCCACATTGACTGAAAATAAACCACAGCCAAACTTTTACCTTGATGTGAATTGCTTTTTTTTTTTAATACTAGGCTCCCAGACATATTTACTCTAACTCATCAAGGATAGATGCTGTGTCTTAGTCTATATCGAGTCCCTGTCCTTCAACACTGAGTCTGACTTTCAGCAAATACATAATAAATGCTCATTGAACCCCACTGATTCTGTCTGGAATCTATTAAGTGAGATGTCAACATACCCACCTTAATGGAAAAGAGAAAGTCTTCAAACACTCAAGTCAAATGAAACAAATGCTGCAGCATAGACACTTTTCAAAAGATGAAATAAGAATGATCAACAAATATATAAAAAATATTCAACATCTCTAGCAATTGGAGAAATACAAATCAAAACTACACTGAGATTCCATCTCACTTCAGTCAGAATGACAATTGTCAAGAATACAAGTAACAATAAATATTGGTGAGGATATGGGGAAAAGGGTACACTCATACATTGTTGGTAGGACTGCAAATTGGTGCAACCACTCTGGAAGGCAGTATGGAGATTACTCAAAAAACTAGGAATGGAATCACCTTATGACCCAGCTATTTCAGTCTTCAGTATATATCCAAAGGATTTAAAATCAGTATACTACAGTGACACAACCACATCAATGTTTATAGTAGCTCAATTCATAATAGCTAAGCTATGGAACCAAACTAGGTGTCCTTCAACAGATGAATGGATAAAGAAATTGTGGTATATATACACAATGAGATATTGCTTGGCCATAAAGAAGAATGACTTTATGACATCTGCTGGTAAATGGATGGATCTGGAGACTATTGTGCTAAGTTAAATAAGCCAATCCAAAAAAACAAAGGTTTAATGTTTTATCTAATATATAGAAGCTAACCCACAGTAAGTGGGGAGGGGAAGAACAGAAGTTCAGTGGATTAGACAAAGGGAAATGAAGGGAAGGGAAAGGGAATGGGAATAGGAAACATAGTGGAATGAATCTGAAATAAATTTTCTATGTACTAGTATATGAATGCATCACAGTGAATCCTTGGGGTCCTAATTAGAATAAGATATATTCCATGCTTGTATAACTATATCAAATAGATAGTACTGTCATGTATATCTAAAAAGAACCAATAAAATACATTAATTAAATTTTTAAAAGCTGCAACACCATGAAAGGAATCAAAGATTCCATTTCTAGAACGATTGTCCATTTCAACAGGCATTTGACAGACTATTTGGAAAGAAAGTCAGTCTTTATTCCAACATTAACTTATCTTTGCAATGATGAGCTATAGCATACATTCAAGGAGAAATCTACAAAGTATGTACTTTAAGCCATGTACCTCAAATTTTAAAGCTTACCGGAACCACCAGAAGGCTTTTAAAAGACATATATTTCCAGGCTTCACCTCCAGATTATCTGATTTATTAAACTGGTATGGGGTCCAAGAATGTGTGTTTCTAACAAGTTCCTAACAAGTTTCTAACAAGTTTCTAACAAGTTTCAGCTGATGCTGCTGATCTAGGCATCACACCTTCACTGCTTTAAACAAAAGAAGAAATGCATAAATTGGCAAGAAAGACTTTGTTAGGATACAGTGTGAGATACAGAAGAGTTTGGTAGATAATCCTGAAGCAGAATAATGAGAGAAAAAGAGAATCCAGGCTGAGGACATAAGAAACATTAAAAATGGCTCAAGAGCTAACTTGAAAGAGGCTGCCCTGGCTGGAGACAGGACAATTTGAGCTTTGAAAAGGGTAATAATTGCTTTTGTAACCCATCAAATATGTTTAAATGTGTGAGTTCCCAATATTTTAAGGAGCTAATTGTTCACCATCAAGGGATGATAAAGGGAGAAAAATCAAGTATTTATCCTATTTTTATTATATGAACTCTCTGAGTAACAGTTAAGAGAGGTAATGTGTCTTTATAAAAGTATTTAAACTAATAAGAAATAATAGGATTAGAATATCACCATTTTCCAGCCACCCAGTGGATTAGCAGATTCAGGCATTGAACAGCAACAGTTGCTAATATCATAAAAGAGAGACCATCAAATTTTGCGAAAGAAAGAACAATACCAATGAAAGAAAGAACGTTACCTATGTGGAGAAATGTGCCAAATTGCACCATGATTTCATATTGAATCAACAAATTCCAAAGTGTGGGAAATTCCACAGGTTAAATGCCTCTTCAACAGATAAGTCACAGGACAAAACATGATGGAGAAGGAAACTGTGAATTAAGATCTTTCAACTTTTTTTTTTTTTTTTTTTTTTTACTGGGCAAGAGTAAACTACAATGAGCAGACACGTACCCTTCAGTGAAAAAGCTATTAAAAAAAACAAGTCAGAATAGAAGTTATTTTGCAGGGAAATAGGAGTTGACATTGGGGACAAGGAATAGTGAGAGGCTTCTAGATAAAGATTTGGGTGATGATTACAAGGGCACAACCCCATTGCATTAACTGGAATTTCTCTATGTTTTATTTTATAATGAAAAGGTTTTAAAAGCCAATTATCTGCTGTTGTAGGCAAAACAAAAGAGTGAACTATTTGGGAATATGTTATAGGTGAAAATGTTTACTTTAAAGAAACCAAGATGCCTAAAATGTTTTTATGGACCCAGGTTTACCTTGTCTTATGAGGTAGATGGGGACAAATAACACTGGAGGTAGTGGAGAGGGATAAGTGGAAACCATTCAGGCCAAGCAGAGGCTTCTAGTTTGATTCACTGTGAAAACTATTGACAAGGCAAAGAAACCCAACTTAGTTTTTTTTTCTATTTTCGACGTTAGTGATAAATAAATAAAACTCTGTGGTTGTTTTTCCCATAAGAGAAAGAAAATATTGAATTTTTGGCATTCCTTTTTATTTCCTTTTAGGTGGTGGTCTTAGGATGGAATGCAGGGACTCACACATGCAAGGCAAGTGTTCTGACACTGAGCCACACCCACAGGCCCAACATTCTTCATGTAAAAAGCATGCATGTTTAACTGTCACATCTGTCAGCAGCTAAAGGAACTAGAGCCCTAAGAAGGGAACATAGCTGCTGGAGAAAGGCGGGACAGCATGAAGAGGGGTGATATTACAAATGTTAAAGGCAGACTGGAAGTTTGTGTGTGGTCTTGGTTCTGGTTGCCATATAGTTAGCTGGGGATGAGTATCCTTTGTAGGGCTCCACTCAATACCTACTCAGGGGATGCTCATTGGCCTCTGTGGCATTGAAACACTGCATGTTTATCTGACTTACTATGCTCTTTAACAAGTTCAGTACAAGTGGATTGGTAGTTCCTTGGTCTGATGGACTCTAAATTTGTGGTGTTCAAAGACAGCAAAGGACCGTTTTGCCTCACTATACCACAGTCCAGAAGCTAATGGTCAATCAATTTGAAATGATTGCCCCTTACACTGGTCTTATTTCCACTTTACTGAGAAGTTGACTCTCCTGGAAATATTGTCTAAACTAAGCTTACTTAGTTTAACTAAGCTTAGTTTAAACTAAACTTATTTAGGACATATAATATGTGTCCCCAAATCATCATGGTTTATAGCAAAAGGGTAATAATTTCTTTTTTTTGGTACCAGGGATTGACCTCAGGGGTACTCAACCAATGAGCCACATCCCCAGCCCTATTTTGTGTTTTATGTAGAGACAGGGTCTCACTGAGTTGATGAGTGCCTCACCATTGCTGAGGCTGGCTTTGAACTCGCAATTCTCCTGTCTCAGCCTCCCTAAGTGCTGGGATTACAGGCTTGCACCACTGTGCCTGGCCAAAAGGGTAATAATTTAAGTATTTAATAACTGAAAGAAAAACTGAGGGCTGGAGTTGTGGTTCAGTTTTAGAGCACCTGCCTAGCATGTGTGAGGCCCTGGGTTCGATTCTCAGCATCACATATAAATAAAGAAATAAATAAACAAATAAATAAATAAAATAAAGGTCTATCAACAACTAAAATATATATATCAAAAAAAGAAAAACTGATCACCAATGCAAAATACAATGCACAGCCATGTGTATTTATCATTACTTTTATGGAATTTCATGAATAAAAACTTTAATAATTATCATTATAATTAATGCTTCCTAAAATGTTTCTTTTTAACTGACAAATGATACTTATGCATATTTATGGGGTTCTATGTGACGTTTTCATCTATGTAAGTATCATGGAGCTAATTAACATAACCATCTCCTCATCAAATTATCAATTCCTAATGCTTAATGAAAGGTCAATATGTGGCCAAGCAATGCCTATGACATTTGATACGTATGAATCCATTTAACCCTCATCACAGCCTTGTGAGGAATGGGCTATTATTTTACACATTTCACAGGTGAAGAAACTGAGAAACAGAAAGGGTATGTACTCTGTCTGAGGTCACATAGCCTCCCTTCCTGTTCCTTGTTCCTCTTCAGGCTCTGCACCAGATGAAAACCAGAATGATGTTCGTAAAAACAGAATAAAATTGATGAATGCCTTCCCACTGCCTCTAGGGTAATATGCAAATGCCACAAATGACTGCCTACACTTTTGTCATCTTTCTGCTTACCTCTCAGCTGCAACATCCTGCCATTCCTGCTTCATCTTTCTCTCCCTCCAAGCAACTTCATTCACTGCCTTTAAGGTGTCATTTTCTACCCATACCTTTAAGCTTTCTTGCATGCCAATCCCTCTTCTGGGAACCCCTTTTCCTTGTCCCTTTGCCCTATCTCCTCCTCTTAACTTCCCCACAAATATACACTAGGTTGGGGCTCTGTAGGGTGAGGTCCCATTGGACTTTGCCTCTCTTATCACAGCACACTTTCTGCCTTTCAGTTGGTGTGACTGTGTGTTTCATTGGGTTTTCTGCTAGATTGTAGCTCCATGAGGCCAGGGACCTTGATTCTCTTTTGTGTAGTTTTTTATTTGTTCTTTTTAGTTATACATAATAGTAGAATGTATTTTGACATATTATACACACATGGAATACAACTTCCCATTCTTGTGGTTGTACATGATGTGGAGATAAACTGATCGTGTATTCATATATGAACATAGGAAAGTAATGTCTGCTTCATTCTACTGTCTTTCCTATTCCCATCCTCCGTCTCCTCCCTTCATTCTCCTTTGTCTAATCCAATGAACTGATGTTCTTCCCTCTCCACTTGATTCTCTTATGTACCCCTATCCTTCAAGTGATAGACACTTAATAAATATGTGTTAGATCAAAATGAATGCATGCTTGGGTTTCTGCTGATTGTTATCGAAGGGTTTTTGGAATATAAACCAGAAATATAGGTTCATAATATAGTGATATAATAAGAGTTTAATTATATCAAACCTATACCACAAATTCTGGACATGCAAGGGCAAGACAACAGCTTGGGAGTCCGAGGCTGGGGTGGGAAGAGATTTCTTATTATGGATATAAATAAGAGAAAACAGTATGAGGCAGAATAAAAGAAGCATTATCATTTGATTTTGTGTGTTGAGAGGAGCAGAGTAGGAATGGAAAATCATGTACATTGCAATAGTGACATAAGAACTTAACATTAAAGGCTAGAGAGGCCTTTGATAATAAGATAGTGGGAATGGCAATTTGGAAAGAAGAAATAGCAGGAACTAGGGTCTGGGGACAAGAAAGGCATGACTTTTTTTGGGAACAGTGGAAGACTTTATAAATTGAAGTGCAACCAGATTTCAAAGCCTGTAACATTTTACTTAGCATCTCAGCACAAAGCAAGAACAAAGGATGCAGATGGAGTGTGGCTTAATGAGCACAGGTATTCATTGTAGATAGCACTCTGTGCAAACTGCAGTAAGTCAATTCTGATATTTTCAAAATCAGTCCTGGTTTTACTAGGGAGAAAACTTGTGCTGTCATTTCTACCATCCTTCTCCATAAAGGGACAATCAGAGCAATTTCTTTGGTGGAGCAGATTTTTTTTTATGTCTTCTGGAGTGGGAAATGGAAGATGAGGCTTTCCTGAGATAGGAGAGGGATACAGACATTATTATACACTAAAAAAAAACAAAGAGAAGCAAGGAGACACTTACTGCCTGACCTAATGGTGTCAAGGGCAGGCACACAGAGACATGGTTCTCCAGCCTGTCATCCAGGCAGTCTATAATCTGACACTCAATTGCCTCTCCTGTGTTGTTCTCTAGAACTTGTCTCCATGCATGCTGTGTTATTTGTATATGACATCTACTTCCTTCAATGCCTTCACTCAAAATTGAATGTTTTTTTTTCCCTGATATCCCACGTCTGGACTCTGAACAAGGTGTCCTTGAAATGCCACATGAAGGTTGTCTTTCAGCTTGGAGTTAACCATGCACTCTGAACTCCTAGGCATATTTTACTTATTGAACACCTACAAAAGTCTTGCCTTGTCTTTCTTCATAGCTCAAGAACTTGTAAGAAGACCCAATATTACTTCTGAGACTGTTCTAGTGCTATGTCTTTCATGATAACTCAACAATGAATGTGCCCTCAGCACATTTCATCAAATCAGTGATTAGAAATAAATCTAAATACTTTTTTTAAAAATATTTTTTTAGTTATAGATGGACACAATGTCTTTATTTTATTGCTTTGTATGTGGTGCTGAGGATCGAACCCAGGGCCTCACGCATGCAAGGCAAGCGCTCTACCACTGAGCTACAATCCCAGCCCCTAAATACTTTTAAAAGCCCTGATATTATTTCAAATAATATTATAGAATCCAAGGAACTAGCCCATGTCCATATAAATTATTAATATGGTTACAGGATCCAAATTCAGGGGATGGGCCTTCAGTGCTGGTGTTCAGAAACTCTATTCTGTGCTGCAGTAAGAGTTTATGGTCTACTCAGAAAATATCTTACTCTGTGATTGAAGATGATTAAATTTAAGTTAAACATTAAAATCAGCCATGCAAATTATGAATTGTATCCAATTAAAATTGATTTTCATTTATTTGTCAACTATATACAAAGTGGGTGAGACATCTCTGTCCTCAAAGATATTATACTCTAAACACTGAACTGCAATTTAATGTCTGGCATGAAAAATTCATTGGGTTCAATCCACTTTACTCCAGTTGCTAATAACTTGTCAGTCACTGAAAAGAAGCTGTGCCAGTTTTTCCTCTTTAGGGCCTCTTTGTACTGCCAGACTTGAGATGTCTGGGTGATCTTGTGTCTCTCTGTGCCATTGCTGTTACTGGAAGAAAAGGGTCGTTGGAAGCAAAAGACAAACCAGGTAGAGGCTTTGATCTTTCCATTAAACTCATATGGGGTTAATGAAAGAGCATCAAAATGTGTAAATGTTTGAATAAAGGAATTAAAATGAAGAGAAAAATTAAAGACTGAGGAAAAGCAGAAAGAAATTGGCAGAGAAAGTTCTTTGGAAATTAATTGAAAATACTAAAAAGAAACTAACAAGAAACAACAACAAAAATAGACTTAATTATGGGCTTATTTACAATAGTATTAACCCAAGTGGAACTGTCAATCTATTCAATATCTTGACTTTAGTAGATAATATGCTTTCATGTTCCCCAAATGTTTTCATATGAATGAAAGGCTTTTTCTTTATAAAATATTTCCATGCATGAATTTAACTACTTTAGATATCCCATATAAATGGAATCATATAATATTTGTTCTTTTGTATTTGGCTTATTCACTTAGCACAATATCTTCAAGGTTTATCTATGTTGTATCATCTATTAGAATTTCATTCCTTTTCAAGGCTGCATATATTCCATTATATGTATATACTACATTGTGTTTACCCATTCATTTGTTGATGAAATTTTGGCTATTACCACCTTTGGACTACTGTGAACAATGCTGCTTGTAAACTTTGGTAGCTCTTTGTTCAAGTGAAGTGGTAACTTTTGAACTTAGGGAAGAGAGGCAAAGTGGGCCTTTGGGATGCTTTGGCTCTAGGCCATTGAAACCAACTTTTCTTGGGTAAAAGAACCATTATGGAATCCAGCCCAATTTATTAGAGCTTTAGAAGTTTATAATTAAGTTTTACTTGGCCTCACTTACAAATATTTTTAATTCTATCTTATGAGATCCTTAAAAGGAGAAGAAACGGATGAGTTGAGACAATACTTAAGTGTTCTTAAATCTCTAGCCTGCCACCATCATAATAGAAACATCCACATTTTGTTTCTGGAAGCATATTCTATACATCCTCTTTGAAAGGGCAATTAT
This sequence comes from Xerus rutilus, assembly GCA_028644305.1. Lineage (NCBI taxonomy): Eukaryota > Metazoa > Chordata > Mammalia > Rodentia > Sciuridae > Xerus > Xerus rutilus. Next base: position 1,060,362 of record JAQQSJ010000067.1, read on the forward strand.
TTGCTTCAGTAAAACAATATAGTTGGGGATGCAATGGGGCAAAGCATCTAAGACAATTTCAACTTCTACTGCAATATGTATACATATCCTGTACATCTAATACATCTTTTAGAACCTGAATACATTCATCTGATTTTTTCAAAAACCTACAAGGAAACACAAATTTTATACAAAACAATAAATAAAACTTGGATCCATAATTTTTTTTTTTTTTGGTACCGGGGATTGAACTCACGGGGACTTGACCCCTGAGCCACATCCCCAGCCCTATTTTTTTGTGTTTTATGTAGAGACAGGGTCTCACTGAGTTGCTTAGTGCCTCGCCATTGCTGAGGCTGGCTTTGAACTCGCGATTCTCCTGTCTCAGCCTCCCTAAGTGCTGGGATTACAGGCGTGAGCCACCGCGCCTGGCTGGATCCATAATTTTTATAATATATATTTAAGAAGTACAATGTGATGTTTTGATATATGTATATACTATGGAATAATAAAACCTAAAATAAATAACATAAAGTTCACCATATTTGAATTGTATTTCTACAAGATTTGACTGTCCTTTTGGGGTGGTGTTCTTTATTGGTGTGTGCATATGTGTGTGTATGTGTGTGTGTGTATTTTGTTGTTGACAGCATGTCTCAGGATTTTGATAGTTTCTTTTAAAGTGAGGAAGTGAGGTAGATCACTTAGAGTTTAGATAGTTTCTGTTGAGGTGAATTTTCATAATTTATCCATACACATTGAGTTCCTCTGTTATGGATTAAACTGTGTTGTGTCCCTCCTCTCCCCTAAATTCATAAGTTTAAGTCCTAAGCACTAGTAGACATTGGTCTTGCATCTGACCAGAGGTATCAAGAGCATTCATTGCTTCAAGATTCTCAAACATGGGCTTAGATTAATACATTATAAGAGCCTGGTGCAGAGGCATACGCCTTTAATCTCAGTGGCTCTAGAGGCTGAGGAAGAAGGATCGTGAGTTCAAAGGAAGCTTTAGCAACTTAGTGAGACCCTAGGCCACTCAGCAAGACTTTATCTCTAGGTAAAATACAAAAAAGGGCTGGGAATGTGGCTCAGTGGTAAAGCATCCTGCGTTCAATTCCTGGTACCAAATAAAAAAAATTATAAGAAAACTCTAAGCATGGACTTTCTTATTTTATTTTACTTAATATTCTGTGTGACAAAGTGGGAAGTATGCATAAAGCACTTCTGCTGCATACCAATTGAGTTGTGAGTTGATCTAGCTGCTTCTTTTCAGGGAAGACCACTTTTAAACTTGGATAAATGACTGGCAGACAAATATGGTCATTTGGACTGGGGATTTGGCAAATAATTTCTTGAAAATCAATGAAGTGAGCCTGTTATTTCAAGGAAAACAACTGACAGTATTTGTTGCCAAAGATAAAATTCCAGCTTTCAAGAGAAAATTAGACTTTTGGAAAGCTTATGTCTGCCACCATGAGCTTGCCAGCTTCCTAATACTTAAAGACATTTTCTGAGGAGACTGGTGTTGATATTAGCAAATATGATTTAATTTTTTATAATAAAATATATCAACATTTGGAAGCTCTGCCTTACTTGGTTAACCATATTTTCCGGATGACCAATTTATAGTTTTATAATATGCATGAGAAAAAATATATTCTAAGTGCAAAGTAGACCAATGGATTTAAATGTAACAGAAAGAAAGCTCATTGATATGGTCTAAGATTCTGTGCTGCAATTAATCTTTACGGAACTACCACTTGTCACGTTTTGGTGTAGTATTAAAGAAGATTATCCATTATTATCCAAAGAGGTTATTAAAATACTCCCCTTTTATTTTAAAACTACATGTTTGTGCAAACTGGATTTATTTATATATACTTCTATTAAAAATAACAACAACAACATTGCAACAGCTAGAATGCAGAAGAAGATATGAGAATCCAGCTGTCTTCTGTTAAGGCAGACAGTAAAAAGATTTGAAAATGTGAAATAATGTGACTCTTCTCACTAACGTTTTGCTTTTTGGAAAAGAATTATTTTTTCACAAACCATTTTACTTATGTTAACTTATAATAAGTTTGTTATGGTTATTTCAATATGAATTTAAAAATTAATATTTTTCAATTTTCAATTTTAATTTTTAATATGGTAAGTATTAATAGGTATAGCCAATATTAGCCATAGTTGTTGGAGTCCTTGATAATTTTTGAGAGTGTAAAAGGGTTCTGGACTTCAAATATTTGTGAACATCTGGTACTTGTGACATAGATTACTGTTTCTTTTTAAAATTTTTTATTTGTTCCTTTTAGTTATACATGACAGTAGAATGTATTTTGACATGTCATACATACAAGGAGTGTAACTTCCCATTCTTGTGGTTTAACACTGGTCATGTATTCATATATGAACATAGGAAAGTTATGACTTTCCTATGAAGGTTAGATCGGTGTTTTTAAAAGTAACCTTGGGAAACTCTTAGCTTCAGAAACACCTGGGTAGCTTGGTATAAAATGCAGATTCCTGGGCTTTATCCTCAATTGACTCAATTTTCTTAAAGGGCCAGCCCGTACTTGTTCTTATATTTTGGAATTTCTAAGCAAAATAAAGCTTGAGTTTAATAAACTTAAGGCAGTCTTTTGATTGTGTGGTCAGTTTTTCCATCTGAGGTTTCAGACAATCAAACTGAACATACCACCTGCTTCATCAGGAATTATGCCACAGATGTTCAAATGCAGTGACAAGAGGATATTTTTAGACAATGTTCCCTGCAAAAATGACTTAGGTATGGAGAGAAGTTAACATATGGCAGTGGTTTGCATTTGATATGTCTTCTCCAGTTAGCATTGAGATGTGGGAGGGGGACTGGTTCAATGAGGCTGGGTTGAACACAGAAGAGTGGATTTTGGTAACTAAGATGTACAGAAGCCAAGCTAAGGAATGTGTTTTTTTGAAAAGCCACATCTGGACCCCTGGTTAAAATTCTGCCTGATCTGTTGCTTCAGACAAGATGCCAACCATAGAAAACACATAGAGTATGGGGACTTGGCTATATCTCTGATTTGTCAGATATAGTAACACAAATTCAAAGCACTTTAGCCATATGCATGAACATGTGTATGCATGCACACTCACATTTGTGTATGAGGGGAGTGTTGGGAATTTCAGTATTCACTTGGGAACCATATCTTCCTATGGTCTGTCTCCAGCATAAAACCTGAATTTCCCCCATTGTGAACTATCAAAACAGGCACCTTTGCAGGCCCCTCTAATTGTAACAACTAAGCAATGGCATGGGATAGAAGCTACAGTCTGAAAATTTGTCTTGGGTATATGGCACATGATTTCTCTTGCCTTTCAATGGCATCTGTGTTATAGCCTCTAGGATATTTTTACAAAGCCAAGCTTCTGATAGGGGATTCTATAATACTCAGGGCACTTGTCCTTTTCCTTTGTATTACCAATGGAGTATTGTATCCATCTCTCATCCCTTCTCCAATTCTAAGCTGCTCTCTTTACCATACATATCCCAACTTGCTTTTGGTCTGATCAAAGTGTTATCTGTAGCCAGGTTCTGTGTCACATGCCTGTAGTCCCAATGGCTCAGGAGGCTGAGGCAGGAGGTGGTGAGCTCAAAGCCAGCCTCAGCAACTTAATGAGGTGCTAAGTAACTCAGTGAGACCCTGTCTCTGAATAAAGTACAAAAAAAGGGCTGGGGATGTGACTCAGTGGTAAAGTGCCCCTGAGTTCAACCCCTGGTACCAAAAAATATATATATATATATATATATCGCTAAAATGTCTCCTGAGGTCTGTGCAGCAGAAAACATCAGTGATTTGGTTGTTTTAACTTTTTCTATAAAGCAAAGGATTTGGCTCACAATTCATTTATGTGTTATAGAAGTAAAAAATGCAAGCATGGAACATGGATTTGAGCAATGAAGTCAAAGAAGCAGTATCCAGAAAAATAAGTCTATGGTGGCCAGAAACATTGGAAGGATGAATTAGACTTGTGTAAGCTTAGAATGCAGGTTAATATAACAGGCCACATTTGTGGGTTATTATTGTAGTGTGGTACATTATCCCCTCATACTAGCTGGGCTGCTGGCCAGAGAATGATATGCTCTGATTGCTCACAGCTCCCTCTGGCCTCCCCACACTTTTCACCCCCTTTCTAAAAGGCCTTGCGGGATCCCCCTTTCAGAATTACCCCCAAGCAGCAGAACATCATTCCTTCTTCCCTCCCAGAAAAAAAACATATTTAGACAGTCGTCTCTGGGTCAGGCATTTGTTATGTTTTATCCTACTTAACTCTTGCCACAATTCCATGAAGTAGCAACTATTAGCCCCTTTCCATAAACAAGGAAATGTGAATGTCAGAGAAGTAAGTTCCTTGAAGTTACAACAGCCAGCAAGGATCAGAGTAAAGAATTCTGGGTGTTCAGCCCACTGGTCTGCCCCATTCCTACCCACTCCTACAGCTTCCTCTTCCCTTCTTTTCCTAAACAGATGCAATAAGCCTGCATAATCTGAGCAGTCAGAGTGATGGATGATCAATGTGCTTCCCACAAGGGGAACTTTGCAGCTTGAAGGAGAGATTTTAGTCATGGGAATGATGCTGTTAGACTTACGACAGAGTGGCAAAAGGTAGGGAACATGGTTGAGATTAGAAGGAACTTCCCCAGGAATCTGAAATTGTACTGTGTGGAAGAAGGTCCTGATCTGACACTCCTTGGGCTATGTCTGCAAAACAAATATTTTGTTGGGCATACATGGTATTATAAAACACTCGAGTATTTGTCAACAGTTAAAAATTAGGAGATTCAACATAAAAATCTAACTTTGCAACTTCTCTTGAAAAATTGGAGGATCACTGTGTCTTTATTCTTAGATGGTAACAATTGACTGGAGTTGCCCTCTGAAGAGAGTCAAACTCTCATGTGGTCACAAGTTCTGAAGACCTCCGGTTTATTTTTCTTATTTTGGGGTCACTGTAGGTATTGGAATCTATGACTCCTGAAAGAGAAGGCTTCTTTCTGCTCACGAAAGACTGAGACTGTGAAGGAAACCTAGAGGCTATAATTCTGTTTCTTCCATTTTCCTTCTAGAAAGGAAGAAATGAGTACCTCAGCCCTCATATCTCAAGGCTGGGAAACTTTTCACAAAAATAAGAACTCCATGAAATAAAAAATGCTCTAGTCTTTTGGACAGGGCTCTGAAATCTGATAAGGCAGGATTTTGTTAATCATAATTAAGGTGGTAAGGGTCAAGGGGAGCCACATTTACCAGCATGATTTGCAAAAGAGATTGAAAAGTGTCCAGGTTTACAAAGATGGCAATAGGCCCATGAAATTCATAGGACATCACCTCATTTTATAAGCATTCTTCCTTCCTTTAACTTGGTCTTCCCAGTGTTCACTCATGGAGAAACTGACTCCCTCTGCTGATCCTTGACTGCAACCTGGAGGCCACATATAAAAAGCCATCAAAACCAACATTTGTATTGTAATAATCACAATTACGATCACAGCTAAAAGTCATGGAACTTTTTATTTTATAATAGACACTGTGCTATGTTTTTCCAATGCCACATCTCATTTAACCCTTATGACAATCTTTCAATTAGTGACCATTATTATTCCCTTTCTACAGACAAAGAAACAGAGATCAAAGAGGTGATTTACCTAAATCACATACCTAAAATGCTTTGAAGTCAGAATTCAGGTCCACATAGCCGAGATGGTACCCCTTCCACAGGCAAAGAAGGCCATTATCTATACTCTATTAATTTGTAAAATCTTTTATTAAAAATCCATGGTAACTAGATATGACATGAAGTCTTGCTATTTCTGCCTGCTTCCTTTGTGTAGCCAGTACTTAGTGTTTCTAACTATATATTTTCCTTTGCATGTGACTGGTGAGAGAACAGTTAGAGCCCTATTCATATCTTGGAAATTTAGTACTTTTTGAGTGGAGATCTCAAATGCTGTTCCATTCTCTTGCCTATTAACATGTGTGCTTGATTTGGCTCAATGCTTGATCCCAGTGATCCAGTAACTTATCCCACCCCAAGAACACTTCATTTTACATGCACCACATGGAGACTTTTCAATGAGAGTTTGTCTGATATGTGCCAGGAATTTACTAGTAAGTGGGAAAAACTGAGCAGATCTTGATGCTCTATTGAAGTTCGGGCAATACCAGTGATTTCCACCTTAACTGGAAATGACTTAAATCTTATAAACATGAAAATGTGGGGCTTGCATGTGTCTGAATGATTTTATATCTTATAGCAACATAAATAGAGCTGTTATACTAACAGACAAAATTCTCCTATTTTACTGGGGACTTCATGGGAGGGAGCAACTCCATTTTCTTGTTCTCAGGGGGTTATTTTTTTTCCTAAAAGAAAAACATGATGTGTATTGGTTTTGTTTAGGTGGTAGCAGAAAACAAAAGTGCAATTGCAAGTTTTAAAATGTGAAGTTGAGTGGGTGGCTCTAAAATGTCAGAAATCAACTCAATTAGACATTTGGCTGGAAAACATCAAGATGAATCAACACTGTTTAGGCTGACTTCCTATAGTCTGAAAGAATGTAGCATAAAAAAGTGTATTCAAAGGCATTTGCTAAAGGAAAAAAATGTTACCAAAAGCAGAGGTGGACAGGGTGAGCTTGGGGAATGGAGAGAAAGAATCTTTTTGAATACGGGTCAGAATTTAAAAGGGAGACAGTGATAAAAACAAGATAGCTCTTTTATGTATCCAGGCACAGACTTTACCTCTGAATCACCTGCTGTGAGCAGGTACCCTGTAGATCTACAATCAGTCACTGTTGATACCTCCAACTTTTCAGTATACTTTTTTTGGGGGCACTTTAGTTTCTCTGGTTGCTGGGACTAAGGGAAATAAAATAAAGCAGGAGAATGATAAAAGAAGGATACTAATAAGAAGCTATAGAAAATGATGGACCAGACAGGGTGGATGTGTCAGGAAAAGGACTGACAATTGGAACAAATATAGCTAGGACATGGAAAATCCAGTCTAACTCCAGGCAGGGATTAGAAAATGAAGAGTCTGATCTAGGATTAGCATAGGAGAGCCTTTGCAAGTTCAAGGTAGGGCTTATGTTTATACCTAGATGAGTAGGTTTATTTCAGAAAATATTACCAAAAATGTAGAACTGAAGCCTCTCTGATGAAACCACCAGAGATGAGGTAGGTCAACAGGCTCCAACCATCCAGAGAATATAGGCAAGCTCCTTCTGAGTTCTCACAGATTCTGTGGCAAGGTTAGGAATTTCAGGTACTCAATCATCAGGTAAAGGAGGTAGCCTTCCTTTCTCTTGGGGTACTTTGGAAGGCTCGTCAGGAATTGGGTTGAAGCACTCAAATTGTAATCTTCCATATGAGACCAAGTATTAAAGTATAGTTTTAAGCAAAGACCAAGGCAGGCCAATGCTAATTAGTTATTCAGAGCTGAAGACTGGAAGGGGACTAAATCTGGAGGGAATAACAGCACCTTTCCCTAGAGTATAAGTCCTCTAATGGTGGCAAATGTTGCTGACCCTCTTCCCCTGCCTCTCACATGAGATGTATGGCCAGAAAGTAGAGAGGTGAAATTGCATGGGTTGCAAAAGAGGAGTACTATATGTATAACTCCAGGGATTTAGGGGATATTACAGCTTAGGAGACCAAAACAGGCAAGGAGAAATATGTTCAGGGGGAAATGGACCCTCAACACTCAGAATGGTTGGATGTTTTAGATGCCTTTCTCATATGGATGCTGGAAAATGACCATGGATCTCTGAATTGGCAAGGCTAGACAGAGAGTCAGAAGTCTGGATACCATTTTTAGTCACCATTTATTAAGTACATATTGAAGAAATTGGGGCTGAGATGGTTTAGGCATTCACATCTGAATTCACTCCTTTGGTCCAGCTTGACTCCAGAATCCTGCCTCTTCATGACTCTGTGTTCACTCTGCTCTCTAGAGGTGACTAACAATAAATCAAGACACACATAGCTATGATGAACTGCTATGCATCTGTCAATAGGCCTAGAGGCACAAATAAAATCAAAACGTTATTCTACCTCATTGGAGGGTTGATTAACTGTGGCAGCAGTTGGATCTTCATTTAAAGGCCAAGGTTGGATGGTTACTAATATTTTTAATATATAAGGACTGTGAAGTTTCTCTAATAAAACCCTACTTTCTGCATGATTTTAATTCTGGAGTGATTTGCAAAACTGATAAGATTGAGAAACACCTAACAAGGATGCCACTTGAGAGCCTTACACTGAATTTTCAGCTCTTGAGGGATAGATAAGACTGGGTGAGACCTTAACATTTGGGTGGTCAAAGGCAATGTCAACTGAGGGCAAGTCCAGGATGAAGAGAAGCTGGTTGGGGAATATAGTCAGAGATGGATTAGGGAAAAAAATGAATAGTATGCTTTTATGTGGTGCTGGTTGACTGGAACAAGAAGAGCTTTACATCTTAGGCATAAAGAGAACACACATGGGTATATCTTGTTTCTCTGTTCCCTGAGAGTCCAAATCCCTCAAAGAGTTCTTAGGAAGAATGATTCCTGTATTGAAAATAAACTTGGAAAAGCTCATGATTTAAACTTTTATTGGTACTTATGTGGAATTTGCTGAAACTCACAATAAGGTGCTTTTTCAATTTATTTTTATACCTGGCTAAAAACAGAAGCAGCTGAATTGTGGGCTTTGGGCATGATTGGTAGATAGAATGCTTTTAGGAATTCTATCCACTGTAGAAAATAAATATCCATAACTAAGTTTCCTCCCTTACATTAGTGACCTCTGGTTATAGTAGTGGTAAAAACTCACTGAATCAACTTAATTCATCTGTTTCATGTCATAAATATTTTTAAACACATGTATCTGTATAGAGGTGCAAGTATACTGCAGCTTAGCAATAACTTTAAAATGGCCCAAAATAAAGTTATTGTCATGAAAGTCTGTCACTATATATGTATGTCTATCTTGTTCTGTATCTGAATGCATATCATTAATTATCTATTTTATATCTCCTCTTTTTTTCCTATTTTCCATTTACACACTTGAGTTTATTATCTCTGTTAACTCTAGGTTTATATCACTTCCTTAAAAAAGTTTAATACTCATTCAACTAAGGCGGACTTGATTAGGAGTCGTGTCTTTGATAAAAGTAGCAAGCTTGATAGGAAATGAGTGGGAAAATCACTGTGGGTTTTGGTTGGGGCATGCAATTGGCAAGCCAAAATTTTTCTAGGAATACTCAAAACTGTAGAAGGGCTCTATACATTCTTTGCATATTGAAGGTAGATTGGGAAACTATGGGCTTTTACAGAGGAAACTCAAATAGTTGCAGTAGAAATAAAAGACAAGGCAAACTTGAAAACTGCTTGAACTACACTCTATGTGAAGTGGTATATTATATTATATTAAGGTATACTGTGATAAGAAAGATATATACAGTCATCCCTCCACATCAGTGGGTTCATGGGTTCCACATTTGCGGATTCAACCAACCGTGGATTGAAAATATCCATTAAAAATTAGATCTGTACTGAACATATACTGATTTTTTTCTTATCATTATTTCCTAAATAATACAGTACAACAACTATTCACATAGCAGTTATCTCGCATTGGTATTATAAATAATCTAGAGATTATTTGTGGTTTATGGGAGGATGTGCATAAATCCTATGCAAATAACACACTATTTTACATCAGGGACTTGAATATCTACAGATTTTGATATCCATGGCTGAGGGAGGGGTCCTAGAACAAATCCCCTACAAATATTATAGGATAAGTCTTACGAAGGATTTATATTCAAAATATATAAATAATTCTCAAAATTCAACAATAACAAAATGAGCCATTTAAAACTTGAGCAAAGCCGGGTGCGGTGGCTCAAGCCTGTAATCCCAGCACTTTGGGAGGCTGAGACAGGAGAATCGCGAGTTCAAAGCCAGCCTCAGCAATGGCAAGGCTCTAAGCAACTCAGTGAGACCCTGTCTACATAAAACACAAAATAAGGCTGGAGATGTGGCTCAGTGGTCGAGTGCTCCTGAGTTCAATCTCCAGTACCAAAAAAAAAAAAAAAAAAAAAAATGAGCAAAACAGTTGAACAAATGTTTCAGGAAAGACAATATGGTGGGCAAATCAGCACATGAAAAGATACTATCAGTAGTCATTAAGGAAATGGAAGTTAAACTCACAAGTCAAAAACTGTCACAAGACTCAAAGAAGATCTTTTTTTTTTTTTAAGAAACTGGTGTTTATTTTCTGTAACCTTGTTTTCATTTTGCTTTTAAGTGTCTGCAGAATAGCTCAAGATCATTCAGTGGTTGTTCCTACCCACTCAGTGGCCTGGGCAGTGGGAGCTGCAGACCAGTCTTCAGTGGCTGGCTGGGCGCTACAGTCTTCAGTAGGAAACTGCTGGATAGGCACAGAGGGCACCTGCACACCCTCAGACCAGTCGGCAACCTCAGGTTGAGTAGCAGTGAATTTAGGAGCTGGAGCAGTCCATTCACCCTGAAATTCCTCCTTGGTCACAACTTTTTCAGCAGCAGCCTGCTCTTACTTTTCAATCTCTTCAGGATCTCTGTAGAAGTAGAGATCAGGCATAACCTCCCATGGGTGTTCACGGGAAATGGTGCCACGCATGCGCAGAACTTCTCGGGCCAGCATCCACATCAGACCCACAGAATGAGCTCCCTTGTTGTTGCACGGAATAGCAATGTCCACAAAGCACAGAGGAGAATCTGTGTTACACAGAGCAATGGTAGGCAGATTGACATAAGATGCTTCTGTAAGAGGCTGGTGGTCAGCCCTAGGATCCGTAACCACCAGAAGACGTAGCTCCTGAAAGGCTGCCTGGATCTGGTTAGTGAAGGTTCCAGGAGTGAAGTGGTCAGCAATAGGACTGGCTCCAGTGGCAGCAGCAAACTTCAGCACAGCCCGCTGGCCAGTATTACTAGAGGATATAACACTGACATCAGCAGGGTTTTCAATGGCAACAACGGCAGGAGCTGCTAGAAGAAGCTTCTCCCAGGTCCTCTTCAGATTTATGATGTAGATGCCATCGCTTTTCCTTTTGTAGATATGTTGTTCCATCTGGAAATCAAGGTTGGTGCCACCTAAATGGGTTCCTGCTGCAAGGAATTTGAGGACATCCTCCTCCTTCATTTGCAGGACATCAAGGGCTCCGGACATTGTGACAGTTTCCCTTTAAAGTTATGAGGGGAATCAAGAACAATGGATCCCTCCCTGGGTGGGGCGGAAAGGACAAAGAAGATCTTAATGATAAAGAGATCAATTCATCAAGAGGGTATAACAAGCCGGGCATGGTTGTGTATGCCTATAATCCCAGCACTTTGGGAGGCTGAGACAGGAGAATCGTGAGTTCAAAGCCAGCCTCAGCAATGGCGAGGCACTAAGCAACTCAGTGAGACCCTATCTCTACATAAAACACAAAATAGGGCTGGGGATGTGGCTCAGTAGTCGAGTGCTCCTGAGTTCAATCCCTGGTACCAAAAAAAAAAAAGGTATAACAATTGTAAAGATATGTGAACCCAACATGAGAGCACCTCAACATAGAAAGCAAATACTAATGTAAATGAAGGGAACTATAGACACCAATACCATAATAGTAGGGGACTCCAATACTCTACTTTCAACATTGGATGGATAAATCAAACAGAAAATAGGGAAATATTGGGCTTGAACTTCACTTTAGACCAAATGGGCCTAATAGACATAAATGGAACTTTTCATCCTATAGTAGCAAAATATATATTCACCAAGACAGACCATATGTTAGGCTACAAAGTAAGCCTTAATAAATTCAAGATTGAAATACTATATAGTATTATTTCCATCTATGATAGTATGAAACTAGAAACAACGATGAATTTTGGAAAGTTCACAAATAGGTGGAAATTAAACTATATGCTCCTGAATAACAAATGGTTCAAGAAATAAATCAAAAGAGAAAATTTTAAAAATCTTAAGACAATCAACATGGAAACAAATACCATAACCTATAGGATGCAACAAAAAGTACTTCTTTTTAAAAAAATATTTTTTTCAGTTGTAGATGCACACAATACCTTTTAATTAATTAATTTTTTATGTGATGCTGAGGATCAAACCTAGTGCCTCAAACATGCTAGGCAAGTGCTCCACCACTGAGCTACAATTCCAGCCCCAGCAAAAAGCACTTCTAAGAGGGAAGTTCACAGCAATAAATACCTACTTTAAAAAAGGAGAATGATTCACCCTAAATAGCTGCACATTGTATTTCAAGGAGCTAGAAAAAGAAGAAAAACTAAATCCAAAGTTAACAGATGAAAGAAATTAATACAGATCAGGACAAAAAAATCAAGCAGAGAGCAAAAAACCATAGATAAAGTTAGTAAACACAAGAGTTGTTGATTTGAAGAAAATAGATCACCTAAGAAAAAAAGAGATAACTCAAAAAAATAAAATCAGAAATGGAAGTAAAGACTTTACAATAAATGCCTCAGAAATAAAAAAGCATCTTGACAGACTATTATGAACAATTATATGACAACAAATTGGATAACCTAAAGGAAATTGACAAAGTCCTAGAAAAATATAACCTACCAAGACTGAATTAGGAAGAAATACAAAGCTTGAACCAACCAATAATAAAGAGATTGAAGTAGTCATTAAAATCCTTCCTACAAAGAAAATCTCAGGACCAGATGGCTTCACTGATGAATTAAGGATAATTATTACCAATATTTCTTGAACTCTTCCAAAATATAGAGCTAGAGGGAATACTTCCAAACATTTTTTAGAATATTTTTTAGTTATACATGGACATAGTGTCTTTATTTTGTTTACTTATTTTTATGTGGTGCTGAGGATCGAACCCAGTGCCTCACATGTGTGAGGCAAGCGCTCTGCCACTGAGCCACAACCTCAGCCCCACTTCCAAACATTTTATGAGGCCAGCATTATCTTGATACCTAAGCCAGAAAAAGATACTGTAAAAGGCAATATCTCTGAAAAACATTGATGCAAAAATCCTCAATAAAATATTAAAATGAATTCAACAGCATATCAAAATATTATACATTGAGACCAAATGATATTTAACCCTACCTTTCAAGTCTGATTTTACTTATGCAAATCAATTAATGCGATATATCACGTTAATAGAATAAAAGATAAAAAAAGTCACATGGTCATCTAAATTGATGCAGAAAAAGCATTTGACAAAGTTCAAAATTCTTTCTTGATACAGTTTAGGTATAGAAGGGAAGTTTCTGAACATAATAAAGGCCATTTATGAAAAACCCACAGTTTACACCATAATGGAGAGATACTGAAAACTTTTCCACTAAGATCCAGTACAAGTCATGGATGCCCACTCACGTCACTTCTGTTCATCATAGTACTGAAAGTACTAGCCAGAGCAACAAGAGGAGAAAAAGAAATTAAAGGTATCCAAATTGGAGAGGAAGATGTAAAATGCTCTTTATTTGTAGTTGACATGATCCTTTATGTAGAAACTCCAAAGATTCCACAAAAATGTCACAACTAATAAATGAATATGTTAAAGTACAGGATTCAAAATCAATATACAAAAATCATAGCATTTCTACACACAAATAATGACATAGCTGAAGAAGAAATAAAAATATTTTTGTGATAGAACCAATAAAATACAATACTTAGGAATAAATTTAACCAAGAGGCAAAATATTTCTACAGTGAAAACTATAAAACACTGATGAAAGAAAATGAAAAAGATACAAATAAATGAAAAAATTCTCTGTTCATGGGTCAGAAGAGTTAATACGTTATAATTTCCATACCACCCAAAGCAATGTACACATTCAGTGCAATATTCTCAATATTCATCAAGATCCTGGCCCACAATGCCATGGGTCCTTGGATTGAAACAATGTATTTATTCTTGCTTCTTTTGGTTCATAATAATTTCTTTAATGCTGCTTTATATCACTTCTTGTAAGACTTCAACATGCATAGGATTACCTGTGAATACTGACTTCCAATTGCTCTCTTAGATTTGTTACTGTGTTTTATTGTTTATGATGCCACAAATGCAAGTCTTATCCAGAATATGTGGGAAAATGTGAACATAGCATACATTTCAAGCAACACATTTGCGAATAATCTTTTCTTTTGAACTATTTTTTAAAAATATTTATTTTTTAGCTGTAGGCGGACAGAATATTTTTATTTTATTTTTATGTGGTGCAGAGGATCGAACCCAGTGCCTCACGCGTGCTAGGCGAGTACGCTACCACTGCGCCATAACCCCAGCCCTCTTTTGAACTCTTTAGGTCTTATTACACTATTCCTACAATGTAATGACTTTCCATTTTGATTGTACTTGCCTTCCATACCCTGAAACCAGAGAGGATGAGCAAGGATCTTGTGGACTGGGTGAGAAGTGTGGTCTTATTCATGCAAAAAAAAATCTGTTGCTCCGGACATATTGCTTAAAGATCTACCAAGAGGAGCACAGTATCAGTACATCAGTTGACAATAAGAGAAGATATTAATCATAAAGGCTCAATGGCATTGTAAAGAAACAGTCTCAAAAGCCCTCAGAGGACATAGGAGAACTGCCTGGCACATGGCACAAAGCCTTTGGAAAGGGCTTAGATGGCTGCATTGGATGCCAGATTGGGAATGTGCATAGGCTAAAGGATGCCTGTCACCAACCCTAATGCCTTCAGCTACTATAAATTGGAGGTAACCCTAGGTCATATCATGGATAGGTGAGAATCAATGTAGAAACTCACCCAGGTTACGTCCAAGGCTTGGGCATGGATCATCAGTCAACCCAGAACTCTGAACTTGTTAGAATCATTCTGGGGGTCCAATCTTTTTTTTTTTTTGGTACCAGGGATTGAACTCAGGGGAACTCGACCACTGAGCCACATCTCCAGCCCTATTTTGTGTTTTATGTAGAGACAGGGTCTCATTGAGTTGCTTAGCACCTCGCCGTTGCTGAGGCTGGCTTTGAACTCGTGATTTTCCTGTCTCAGCTTCCCAAAGTGCTGGGATTACAGGCGTGCACCACTGCGCCTGACTCTGAGGGTCCAATCTTGAGTGAGCCTATGGAAAACAAACAAACGTGTACATCAGCATGAATGATCTGCTTGTTAGGCATCCCTTCTTAGAACTGAAGTCCTGCCATGAGGCCCCAGGACAACCTCAAGGCACAAGACCCAATGTTCCTTGGGGCATCTGGTTGACCCAGTGTGCTGAGTAGACAGGTCAACATCACCTTGATGGAAAGAAATAGGGATAGGGGCATGTAGGTACTAATTCAGTCTCTGGGTTCTAAGCCCTGCTTAGATAACACTGCCAGCCCTGGCTGGTCCTAGACACCAGAGGGGACTTTGAAAATTTAAAGTAATACACTCCAAAGCATGGGGCTCTCTGAAGAATCCTACTTGCCCAGTTCTAGGGTAGTAATGAACACATACTAAGTGTTTAACACAACGCCTGGAAAATTGTAAGTGCTCAATATGTCTTAGATAATTTTTGCTCTTTTTAAGTAATAGCCTATGCTTTAATTGAATTTTATAATCAAGTAAGAATTTATCTCTATAATAAACACTGTTGACACTAAAGAGGATGCAGCAGAAATTAGAAAGGGTTCCTAACCACTCCAATAGAACTTCCTTGAACACCATTCCATTAGTAGGATACCATGGTCTATGGTCTCCATTTGGTCAGTGCCCCCAAGAAATGAACAAATTCTTAGGGTTTTACATAAGAATTAGAAGTATTAGTTTCCTGTGGCTGCCATAACAAATAGTTCTGGAGTTAAGAAGTCTGAAATCAGGAGCAATGAACCAAAACTGAGGTATTGGCAGGGACATTATATATCAAGGGGCTGTAGGGGACAGTCTGTTCCTTGCCTCATCTAGCTCTGGTGGCTGCTAGTATTCCCTGACTTATAAATATATCACTCCAAACTTAAAGGCCAGCATCTTCAAATCTGTCTATTCTATCTTCATACTATTTTTTTCTGTATTTGTTTCAAATATTCCCTGTCTCTAAGGACATGCATGATTACATTTAAGGCTATTATCCAGGATAATCTCCCCATCTCAAGATCCTTACTTAATTGTACCTGCAAAAAGTTTTTCTTTTTCCAAATAAAGCCATATTTATAGGTATCAGGGGTGAGAACCTGATATCTTTGGGGAGGGGTCGTTATTAGATCTACTGTATTATGTTAAACTCATGGAAGTTATACATATAAACTAGAATACCAATTTATATAATTACAAGAGAATTAATACTATTAAAAATACTCAGACTTGTGTCATCTTGTTGGCACATTGTCTCCCCTATAGGCAATCTCATGGGAAGACAAATAACTCTCAAAACTTCTGCTTAAGGAGGCATCACAATACAAGACCTTAAACTACATTACAGAGCAATAGTAACAAAAATGGCATGTTATTGGTACCAAAATAGACATGTAGACCAATGGCAAAGAATAGAAGACACAGAGACAAGCCCACATAAATATGGTTATCTCATACTACACAAAGGCGCCAAAAATATACACTGGAGAAAAGATAGCTTCTTCAACAAATGGTGCTGAGAAAACTGGAAATCCATATGCAGCAAAATGAAATTAAGCCTCTACCTCTCACTTTACACAAAAATCAACTTAAAGTGGATCAAAAACTTAGGCACTAAAGCAGAGACATGGCACCTAATAGAAGAAAAAGTAGGCCCAAATCTTTATCATGTTAGCTTAGGCCCCCACTTCCTGAACAAGACTCCTAAAGCACAAGAACTAAAATCAAGAATCAATAAATGGGATGGATTAAACTAAAAAGCTGTTTCTCAGCAAAAGAAACAATCAATAATGTGATGAGAGAGCCTACAGAATGGGAAAAAATCTTTACTGCACACACCTCAGACAGAGCACTAATCTCCAGGATATGTAAAGAACTCAAAAAACTTAATACCAAAAAAACAAATAACCCAATCAATTAATGGGCTAAGGAAATAAACACTTTACAGAAGAAGAAATACAATTGATCAACAAACATATAAAAAATGTTCATCATCTCTAACAATTAGAGAAATGAAAATAAAAACTAATATTTTATCTCACTCCAGTCAGAATGGCAGTTATCAATAATATAAGCAATAATAAGTGTTGGCGAGGATGTGGGGGAAAAGGCACACTCATACGTTGCTGGTGGGACTTCAAATTGGTGCAACCACTCTGGAAAGCAGTATGGAGATTCCTCAGAAAACTTGGAATAAAACTGCCATTTGACTCAGCTAACCCACTCCTTGGTCTATATTCAAAGGACTTAAAATCAGCATACTACAGTGACGCAGCCACATCAATGCTTATAGTAGCTCAACTCACAATAGCTAAGCTATGGAACACAAATTCAGGTTATCTAATTTCAAAATCAAAGATTCTTACAGTTTATCTTTCAGTCCCTATGCAATCTATTGGTGCTTCCCCATATTTGTTCCTCAGAAACTCTGTCCCCCCAAAAAACATGGTTTGAAGTAATCTGAGAAACATATTTCTTTTTGGAAAATCAAAAGGCATATGAATATATAAGACACTGAACCTGGATTTGTGTTCCATATACTTTACTTATTCACTTACTGTATAATCCTAAACAATTTATTTTATTTATTGGAGTCTCCTTTTCTTCATCTATGAAAAGAATGTGGTAGCTTATTTCAACGGTAGCCACTGTCAATTCCTTCCCTCCCTATATACACAAACCATTCTTCCACATATGCTGGTTCTGTGACTCAGTTTGGAAATTATACTGGGCAACTTCCAAAACTAGATCATCACAGGTCTTGCTGTTTCCATTCACTGTGGGGCAGGAGTGAGGGAAATTTTCAATTCAGTCTTTAAGCAAGGAAGCAATTACTCCCATGAGGACCTAGAAAGCTCCAATTTTGACAATAGAATATTGCTTATAGTCAAGAAAATGAAGGTTCAGGACAGAGTATGCAGAGGAGTCAGGGGTGAAACCATCGCTGGGGGATGCTACCTATCATGTTGAGTAGCCAGACACCATCTTGCTTTGAGGAAGCCCAAGCTATCCATGGAGACAGGTTGCAGGTAAAGATAGGGATATCTAGACAAATTAAACTGTTCCAGCTATCTAAGCACTGGCATCAAATATGTAAATGATTTTTCTTTTCCTGCTCTAGCAAATGTGATGTGAAGAAGAATCACAGAAGACAACCAATGGCTGAAACCACATTCAAAGATTTATGGCCCCAGAACAGACATGCCAGCCTTCTTTACTCATTCAAGCCACCTCAGCTGAGACTTTAGTTATTGTGGAGCACAAATGAGTCAGCCCCACTGTAATCTGACCCCAAAATTAGTGAGAATGATACGATTGTTGTTTTGTGCCATTAAAGTTTAAAGTAATTTGTTTCACTGCAGTAAGTAACCAGACAGGTTAAATGAAATAAATAGAAGTGGCATAAAATGGGTGCTCACTAACATTAGCTTCCATCTGTTGTTTTTTTCCCCAAATGATGTTCATTGTGTGGCATACTTGTCCAAGATTGTTGATATTCTCATGAAGATACTAATAATGAGAGAAAATAAAGGCAATAGCAGAAGAAAAGTTAATATTCCAAAAATCTAAAACACCAAAATATGCATATTTATGTAATTAACATCCAGGTAAAGGAAGATCTATTTTTTTTTGGTACTGGGGATTGAACTCATGGGAACTCGACCACTGAGTCACATCCCCAGCCCTATTTTGTGTTTTATGTAGAGACAGAGTCTCACTGAGTTGCTCAGCACCTCATCGTTGCTGAGGCTGGCTTTGAACTCGCGATTCTCCTGTCTCAGCCTCCCTAAGTGCTGGGATTACAGGCTTGTGCCACCATGCCGGCAATTTATTTTATTTTTAAAATAAATTTTATTATGTATATTTGAAGTTTATAATATGATGTTATAGGATATATATAAATAGTAAAGTGGCTATTGTAGTGAAGCAAATTAACTTATCTATCATCTCACATAGTTGCTTTGTTTTCTGACAAGAGCAACTAAAATCTCCTTCTTTAACAAAAATCTTTAATGTGATATAATTTTGTTAACTATAATTCTCATCCAGTACATCATATCTCTAGAGTTATTCATCCCACATATCTAGTACTCTATGTTCTTTGAGTTACCTCTCCTCATTTCTTCCCCTCCCCTCTGCACTTTCCCTCATAACTACCATTTTATTTTCTATCTCTGTATATTTGATTATTTACTTATTCTTTAAGATTTCACTTATAAGTGAGATCATGAAATATTTTCTTTTCTGTGTCTGGCTTATTTCCCTTAGTATAAGGTAAGGAAAGTCTATTTTAAGATTAACCAAAGCTCATTCTAAACAGATTGTAAATCAGCCTCCTCTACTTTCTGTATATTG
Organism: Xerus rutilus; assembly: GCA_028644305.1. NCBI lineage: Eukaryota > Metazoa > Chordata > Mammalia > Rodentia > Sciuridae > Xerus > Xerus rutilus. Next base: position 1,079,821 of record JAQQSJ010000067.1, read on the forward strand.
GCAGCGATATTAAAATATGTCTGAAAAATTTTTTGATGCTCATCCCATTGAGATGTTGGGTCTGTGTCCCTCTCCTCTTGATAAAATGACTGTTGGAGCAACAGAGTATGGCAGAATTAATGCTATGTGACTTTCAAGTTAATGTTATAGAAGGCAATTCGTTAAGTACCATATGATCTGGAATATTTGTTCTTGAAGCATTCAGAAACCATTGGTAATTGACAGTTAGGAATTCAGACTAGCCCATGTGGAGAGACTACATGGAGAGATCTAGAAAATGGAGAATAAGAGATGCTTGAGCAGTCCTTAGCTGCATCAACATTCTGCTTTTCAAGGCTCAATTGTGACAAATCCTGAGATCTGGGGATGTAGTTCAGTGGTAGAGCACTTGCCTAGCATGAATGAGGCCCTGGGTTCCATCCCTGACACCAAAAAATTAAAAAATATATAATAAAACAAAAAAGAAAAGAAAAAGAGAGAGAGAGAGAGAGGAAGAGAGAGACCCTGAGCCAGAACCACTCCAACTGTCTCTTTTGAATCTCTGGCCCACAGAAACTATTAAGACATAATAAAATAATTGTTCTTTTAAGCCAGTAACTTTTGTGGTGATGTGGGAGAATAGCTAATGGATATGGTATTCATTCAAATATATTAGGAAAGTGTTTGTGTTGGGACATGATCACCAGGTGGTACCCATTTTCCTCTTTTTGTGTGATTGTAATTGTGCACTTTTTTTTTCACCATTCAACCATCTGTGGACTTTAAATAATAAATTACTCACAAAGTGAAATGCCTCCATGTGCAGACTTTATCATGTGACAAATTAAGCTAGCTGAAATTGCAAAACCAGTTTCTTCTTATTAAAAAGTCCAAGTACATACTTTCCTTTTTCAATTTTAGAAAGTTTCTACTTGTTAAACAAAGATTCAAATGTGTAATTTTATTTTTTAATTTTTAAATACTGATTAATTGTATGTCTTTTAGTGGATGCATCCTTCCCCTGAATATTAAGACTTCTAACAGAGTAGAATCAAGTTTGAGGAAGTAAGAAAAAAGATTTTTTTGAAGATGATGCTATTGACACTTTTCTTCCTTTTTATTTGGGATAACATGAATGCCTGCAACAGAGAAGACAGAAACAAGGACTCTTAGAGAGATCTATGTATCATCTATCTATCTATCAATTGATCAATCTTCTTCTTCTTCTTCTTCTTCTTCATCATCATCATCATCATCATCATCATCATCATCATCATCTACATGAATTCATAGATATCCCTGATTCTAATGTGGCACCAAAGGGTTCATTCTATCCTCCCTCACCCCCTTGCTTATTCTTTCCCTGACAATGAAAATTCCAGTTTTCATTATCCATAACATAGCTACTTATTTGTTCAACACTGCTTACATGCAAAGCAGTCTCACCATTGCTAACCCTTATCCCTATGAGAAACAAGCTTCCCAACTAGGGTACAATGTTTATCTGTAGATCTTTTTGTCTTTATCCATATGATTTCCAGTCAAAATACTGTTTTCCAAGGCTACTTAGGTCAGCTCTTTTCTGTCATCCCTTAAGAGAGGTTATGTCACATATATGCAATATACTTAGATTTATTCATTACAGGCTGTGTTCCATCCTGTATTTTCACATCTTGACTGAAATTTTAACTTTGCTTACATAAAAGTTCATTTTTTGGGGTACTAGGGATTGAACTTAGGGCCATTTAACCACTGAGCAACATCTCCAATCTTTTTTTTTTTTTTGTATTTTATTTAGAGACAGAGTCTTGCTGAGTTGCTTAGGGCCTCTCTAAGTTGTTGAGGCTGGCTTTGAACTTGTGATCCTCCTGCCTCAGCCTCCCAAGCTGCTGGGATTGTAGGTATGTACCACTGCACCTGGCAAAGTTCATTCTTAATGTTGTTTACTTCTATAAGTTTTGACAAATGCATGGAGTCATATATTTGCCACCATAATACCATACAGAATAGTTTCATCATCTCTAAAAATTCTCTCATGCCAGAGAATTTTGTAGTTGACCCTTCTCCCCTCCCCTAGCCCCTGAAAACCATTGATCTGTCTCTTCCATATCTATTTTGCTTCTTCTAAAATGTCACATAGCAAAATTCAACACATGCTGCCTTTTTTGGAAGTGGCTTCTTTGATTTATCAAAATGCTTTTGAGATTCATCTATGTTGTAGCATGAAATCAGTACTTAGTTCCTTTTTATTGCTGAATTGCCGAGTAGTATTCTACTGTGTTGAAGTACCACTGTTTGTCCATTATCTGAGTTGTTTCCAGTTTGGATCTTTTATAAATTAAGCTTCTGTAAACATTCATATATGGGTTTTCTTGTAAACAGAAGTTTTCAGCTCACTTGGTTAAAGACAAAAGAGTAGGATTGCTCTTTCTAATGCAAGTTTATGTTTTGTGTTATAACAAAGCACTAAACTGTTTTTTTAAAATGGCTATACTGTTTTGCATTCTCAGTAGTAATAAATGAGTCTTTAAATTGCTCTGCACCTCTCCAGAATTTGGTATTGCCAATTATTTCTTTTTGCCAATCTTATAGGTGTACAGTGGTATTTCATTGCAGTTTTAATTTTCATTTTCCTAATTACTAATGATATTCTCCACCTTTCTATGTGCTTATTTGTGACTCATATATTTTATTCAGTAAAGTGGCTGTTCAAGTGGGATTTTTTAATGGTCAAATTGTAAGTGTTCTTGAGGTATTTCAAGTACAAGTTCTTTATCAGATATGTGATTTACAGGTATTTCCCCTTTCTGTGGCTTTTATTTTCATTATCTTAATAGTGTCTTGCATAGTAAATGTTCTTAATTTTGAAAAACTGCAAGTTACCATTTTTTTTCTTTCATGGATCATGCTTTTGATGTCATATCTAAAAACTCATTACCAAACATACATACAAGTTTTTCTCCTATGTTTTATTTTAGAAGTTTTACATTTTTGCTTTACATTTTGGTCTATGGTTAATTTCGAGCAAAATTTTTGCATAATGGCAATATATTATTGAATACTAATTTTACATACTGGAACCTTGCCACTTAGTTATAAATTCGAATAAATTATATTTTAATAGAGACAATAATTTCATTTCACAGAAATAATAGTTTTATTTTTCTTGTTTTCGAGTACTTAAATCTTTAATTTCTTTCCTTAATGTGCTGGCTAGGAGAATTCTAAACATAGGAGTGCTGAAAACTGAGGTCCTTATTTTGTTCTAGCCTTCAAAGATCTGCATTCAACATTTGTGTTTTTGTGTGTGTGCTGAGAATAGAACCCAGGGACTCACACTTGCTAGGCAAGTACTCTACCACTGAGTTATATTCCCAGCCCTCAACATTCTATTTTTCTTTTTAAAAAATATTTTTAGTTGTTGATGGACCTTTATTTTATTTATGTATATGTGGTGCTGAGAATCGAATCCAGTGCCTCATACATGCTAGGCAAGCACTGCACCACTGAGTCACAACCCCAGCCCCCAACATTCTTATGTTAATTATGAGGTTTGCTCTAAGTTTTTAAAAATGTCTTTTATCAAATTAATGGAGTTCTCTTATGTTACTATTTTTTAAAATCAGAAATGGTTTTCTAATTTCATTAAATATTTTTCTCACATTTATTCAGTTGATTATAAAACTTTTTTTTTTTGATACCGGGGATTGAACTCAGGGGTACTTGACCACTGAGCCACATCCTCAGCCTTATTTTGTGTTTTGTGTAGAGACAGGGTCTCACTGAGTTGCTTAGTGCCTTGCCGTTGCTGAGGCTGGCTTTGAACTTGCAGTTCTCCCGTCTCAGCCTCCCAGAGTGCTGGGATTACAGGTATGTGCCATCACACCTGGCTCGATTATAAAACTTTTTATTTAGCATGCTGTTGTGAATTTTTTATTAGATTTTCTATTTTAACCAAATTTGTATTTCTGGGATATATCCAGATTGGTCATGCTACATTATCTTTATTACATATTACAGTGTTCTATTTGATTATGTTTTATTTAATATGCTGCATCTGTATTAATCAATGAGGTAATTTCATAAGTTTCCTTTATTATACTGTCAGTCATGTTTTGCTACCTGATGCGTATATCAAGTACCATAAAAAGAGCTGGAGAATTTTCTCCTGGAATTAATTATGTAAAAGTGTTTGTTCTTTGTATGTTTATTGAAATAACCTGTAAAATTGTTTTCCTTGTGTCTGTGTGAGAAGAGTTTTTTTTAAGTACTGATTCAACATTTTATTTTTGAGTCAAATTTAGTGATTACATCTTCTTCTATGGTTGAATGTCCCCCTCTCAAAAAAAGCATGTGTTGGAAATTTAATACCCATGCATTGCAAGGTGGAGGTCTACTGGGAAGTGCTTAGGTCAAGAGAGCTCCACCCTCATGAATGGATTAATGATGATTATGAAAGGGATTGAGGTTATGAGTTCAACCTCTTGGTCTCTTTCTTGTCCTCTCTTTGTACTTTGCCATGTTATGACACACAAAGAAGGCCCTCAGCAGATATTGACTCATTGATCTTGAAGTTCCCAGCCTTTGGAATTGTAAGAAATAAATTTCTGTTCATAATAAATTACTTAGTCTCGGGATGACAAAGTGGAGTAAGACTTTTTTCTAGGAATTGGATTATCTTACCTAAATTTTGAAATGTATGGGCAAATCATATCAAGTGATTCTTACTTCAGATAATAGGTCCACCAAATTGGACATTATAGAAACCCAAGAATAATCTTAGGTAACTCCATGTCTCTTACTCTCTCCATAGTTAATTCATCAGCAAGTCATGTCAATCTTCCCTCTCAAACCCATCAATTTCCATCCATCTCTTCTGTTACCACCCTAGTCCAAGGTGTAATAATTTCTTTCCCAGCGTATTAGAATAGTGTCCCAAAAAGTTTCCTTGAATCTAATCTTTTGACTTCTAATCTGTTCACCTCAATCCATACAGAGTAATCACTAAATGAGAATTTGAGTATGTAGTGTCTGCCCAAATAACCTTCACTGATGATCCATTATTCTGAGTATAAGTATATACAAATAAAAATGACACAGATTTCAAGGCCCTGGTGATCTGATACCTAACTACCCTTCCAGCCATTCTCTCCCTTACTTCTTGTAGTTCAGTCACACTAACCTTAGTTCTGTGCCTTAAATATGCCACACAATATCTCTTTGTGTGTGTGTGTGTGTGTGTGTGAGAGAGAGAGAGAGAGAGAGAGAGAGAGAGAGAGAGAGAGAGAGAGAGAGACTGGGGATTGAATGAATCCAGGGCCTGGCACAAGCTAGACAATTGTTCTCTACCACTGAGCTACATTCTTTTTCCCATCCCCAAATGTTCCACATTATCTCTGCCACAGGGTCATTGCACAGCCTGTTCATTCTGTCTGAAAGATTTCCTTCTTTTGCATACTTCAGAGCTCAGGTCAAACTTCAGTTTCTGAGGAAAGTCATGTAGAAATGCTTTTCACACTGGAGTACAGACCAGAGGAGGGCTCCAAGGCAAGAAAGGGCAGCATTTATAGAATCTTGTTTTCTTGTTCTTCTCTACATCTTTTCTATATATTAGCAGCTTCTTAGCTCTACTTTCAAAAATCTTACATATCCCCTCATATCCCCAGAGGTCATAGCTGCATACCTGATAGACACAAGTCTTCAGTTCTGCATCATGACTAAGATCTGGTTGACAACTGACTTGAATTTGAAACATGAAGAAAAAATTCCATCTGTTCATTGTTCCCATTGACCTTGGGATAAAGGAGTTGTTATTCTTATAGACTTTGGAGAGTAGAAACTAAGAAGTCTCTTTTTTCAGCCCTTGTGGACACAGAACTCCAAGAGCTCAGGGTTTTGTGGACACAGAACTCTAACAGTTCAAAGTTGGTTCTAAATTTAGAATTGCTGAAGTTGGAGTGTTTGCTCTAGCCTGACAAATACACTATTCTCCTGAGTCTAATATTTAGAGCTTACATATTTTTTCCCATTCACAAAATGCTACAGACTCTGGTTGCTGTTCAGCTTGGTAATTTTAATGGCAATTTTTTAAAGCTTCTAATTCATTCTGATTTTGACCCTCTCCAGCCAAAGGTATGACCAATGTATTATACTTTACTAAAACTTACCATTTTCCTGATGTTATTCTGTCTTACATTTCTCCTGGATACTCTCCAAAATTTAGTATTTAAACTGCCATTTATGGAAACACATTTTGCTAATTGTGCCCCTATTTGGATAAGTCACATGAACCACATTGCTAAGTTGTGACTATAATTTCGGCTGTTGCTGCACTGCCCAAGGCTGGAAAATAAATCGCACCAATCTGCTTCAGAAATGGGAGAATAGAGCAAAATCCTTAGATTTTATTTGTTGTTAACTTTCATTTATGTGCCTTTTCCTTCTTAATGAGAACATTCTGTAAGCAAGAATATAACCATCTCCAGTTTTGACAGGGTATGAACAGAATGAAAATTTTAATGTCCACCTAAAGCAGGCCCCCAACATCCATGGAACATTCTATTCATGATGATAACACCCACATTAGTTACTTGGGGAACTACTTCAGTGGTGCCTTAAGCTGTGTGTGTGTGTGTGTGTGTGCACATGTGATCTATATATACACACACACATATACACACATGTACACACACACATATATATACATATATATAATTTATACAATATTTTCATTATACTGGTTAAATTAAATCTCTGTTACATCTTTCTCCATTCTTTCTTTTTTAAGCAATCGATAGGTCTACATATATATCTGTTGATTATCTATAATACAAATCTATTATGTGTAATACAAAATGTAGTGGTGGCAAGAAGTAGAGCTTTCTTTGAGATAGTGATGAATGAGACTCATTCATGACACATGGACTTTATTATAATCACAGTACATGTATCATCCTCTGATGGAAGGGCTGGACTGTGATGAACTGTGAGCTTGCTTGTCTACAGATGCTGAAGGATCGAGGCCAGATTTCTCCTTTCTTACAGACTAACCCACATAGGTATGCCCGCAACACGGCATCTACAAAACGTGCTGTTCTAAGTAAGAAAGTGGATTATCTGCTTCATTTGGTTGATAGCTGTTATTTTAGGGTGGGACTATCAACAAGTTTCTGATTGCTACAGTCTAGGTCTTAAATTCATATGCTGTACTCAGACTCAACCTGAAAAGACATTACCAGGCTGAAAAGAACCTTTCCTAATTAAAATGTTAAAATCCTGAAAGTCTGGCACATGGGAGGAAGAAATCATGGACAAAGTATTCTCAAAGCTGACTTTTTGCTTGCCAAGTAACCATATACAAGTAAAGGTAATATAAATATATTTTCCCTAAAGGTAAGCTACTGTTACCAATGCCAAGGTAGAAAACAAGACTAGAGTTGTTGAGGCAAATAAAGAAATATGGGTAAGAACAGCACTACTAAAACTAGAGATGGTGCCAAGCTGAAGGTTATAAGTATTACTTCACGTGAGGCTGGAAAGGGTATATTATTACTTCATATTTCAGTTCTGAGCACAGTTTTTATAAACTAGAAATAACATCCTTTATAGATTTAAATTTCAACTTGGCAGTGAAGTTTCTTTTGTTTTTTTTTCTTTTTTCATGCTGATTCACCCAGAACATGTCAAAGAAAGTACCAGTAAAATGTTCATGAATTTTTTAATGAAATAGAAGACTGAAAGATTGGTTTTTGAGGCTTTCCTGAGTGATTTATTTAAATTCTTCTTGAATTGGGAAGATGAATCTGTACTCCTTCAGGCTCTGAAGGTCAGGATAGACCAGCTATGACTTTTCCAGGAAATGAGTAATAGTAAGACCAAGGGACTCATTTCTGGAGGCCTGGAGGAATTTTTCATCCAGAACCTGTAGGTGGGGGTTTTCCCCCAAAAAGGCTTTAGGGAGTTCCAGAGGCATGTGAGGACTTGAAAATGGAATAGCCAGACAAACATAGGTCACCCTGGAGGTTCTGCTAAGCTCTCTCACCTCTCACCTTGGGTTTCCTGAACCAGAGTGTCTGAGCAGGTATGTTCCTTCTTGCCCCTTTCTTCTCTTACTTTCACCCCATTGTCCATCCATTCCTCCCTACCAACCCCAAAGCTTAATGTCCATGTAAAATCTGAGAATTATTGAATAAATGTTACTTAGAATTATCCCTTCCTGGAAAACATGGAAGAAAACTACTGCCAAATGCTGTTTGAAATACTCACACCCAAGCCACAGCCATGGAAAGTTCATAAGAATCATCACTGAGAGGAGGACATCTATACTTTAAATTCTGTGTTCTGTTTAGAGAGAAAAATTTACACTTTCAATGTTAAAATGAAGCTAAGTGGTTTTGCTTTCTTCATTCATTCATTCAACAAAAATTTATCATGTACCTACTATATGTTAGAAATAGTGTGGGAGATATTGTAATAGAAAACAAAGTCACTGTTCATAAAATTTTTATTTTGGTAAAGAAAATAGGTAAGAAAACCAATAATCACAATATAGGTCTATGAAGACTATGAGAAATGGGTACTCAATCAATATGCCATGGGTTATTGAGGAAGGTTAACACTCCTGGGGTCTTGAATGTTGAACAGGAATTAATGAGGAATTTGTGCATGTATATATGCATGCACACATAAACACACACACACATCCATCATATCTGGATATTCATAGCTCTCCTTTCAATTGTTCAATGTTTCTTTTTCCCACTAGATTATAAACTCCATGAAGGTATCACATCTCTCCTGCTTATCAAAGTAGCTCCATAATTTAGCATAGTGCCTAACACATAGGAGATACAAAACAAATGCTACATGAATTAATGATTAAGGAAATGTTATATATAAATATTTAGAGGCAATAAAATCCAGGAAACTGCAAGGAATTTAGTATAGATGTATGTGGAATATAGCAGGAAATGAAACTAGAGAATTGAGCACAGACAAATTATTCAGAGCCTCTGTGCCTCCCTAAGGACTATAAATATTATGGAAGGCCATGGGAAACCATTATGGATTTTAATTAGAGGAATGACAAGGTTGGATTTGCCTCTTTGGAAGACCACTGTTTTTTTTTTTTGCAGTAGGGAGACAGATGACAGATTGACAACCATGAACTCTATGTACCAGTTGGCAGGTTGTCCAAAGTGTTAAGGTGGAAAAGACTCAAGGTAGCATCAGAGGGATGGAGATGAGATGGTGATTTTAAGAAATGCTGATCAACTGAAATTTATAAAAGTTCATTGTGTATGAGTGATAATGTGAAGGATGCAACCCACTGAGAGATATGCCATAGAAGACTCAGAAAACAATATCTTGCTTTCTTATCTGTAAACAGCAGAACTACCTTTGGGCCTCCTTACATTGTGGCCAGAGCAGTCATTTGTGTGCCTTCTGCACAGAGATGATTGGAAGGGCTCAGAGTTACTGTAAGAATGATGCTCCTGTTGGAGGATAGCCAGAGAGTTTTTTCCTCCTGACAACAACTATGTGATGTTTCCCCACACACCATTTCTCTAATTCTCCAAAACCAACTAGATGTTCTACAATTCATTTCAAATCTATTCTCACACCAACTCCCCAGAGTTAGTGTCAGACTCCACAGATTTATGGGCTCAGTCCTACAAGACTGTCCTCACTTCAGATGTCAGTCATTATGTATTGGGTATCCAGAGTACCCATACTTCTATCCAACTTGAGTACAAAGTCAGACATTCTTATAACTCCTCTCCTTTAATACCATGATTTACTAGAACAACTAAAGAACTCAGGAAAATGCTGTACTATTATAATTTATTGTAAAGGATATAAGTTAATAGTTAAGTGAAGAGATACATAACATGAGGTCTTGGAGGGTCCTGAGCTTAGAAGCCTCTGTCACCATGGAATTGGGATGCCCTCCTGGATATGTTTGCTCTCCAAACCCCTTTGTTTATGGTATTTTATGGAGGCTTCTTTAGGTAGACATGATTGATTAAGTCACTGGTCACGTGATTAATTCAATCTCTAGTCCCTTTCCCCTTTCTGGAGGTTAGAAGTGGTACTGAGAATCCAAAGCTTCTAATCAAAGCTTTGCCTTTCTGGTGATCAGCTCTCATGCTAAAGCTATTTAGGGTCCACTGAGTCATGTTATTAAAACAACAAATGATCCTATCACCTCTTTCACTCCCAATATGTCCAGCATTTTTATAGCTTTGTGCTAGGAACTGGTGACAAAGACCAGATACATATTTGTTATTATATCACTGCTAGAGAAGAACAACATGTGTTTGTGCAGTAGATCTGAAAAGCTAGAAGTGGAGCCACATGGCATTCCATCATGTGCAGCCAACCCACCAGCTTGATATTAGAGGAGAGAGGACCATGAAGGGAATCCTTTAGCTGTCAAGGTGCCTTGAAACAGAAAGACAAGGAAACACTGTTTGGGAAAGGTGAGTCAAACTTCTTGAAAGAACTTCTTCCCCTAAGTTTCCCTTTGAGTTATCATTTTGGGTGAATTTTGTTGTTTCTGAAAACCTAGTTTATTTGGTCACCTTCATGGGAAATGAGAAAACTCTACCAATATTGGCATTTTTCTGACAAATCTGGGTCTGCCTCTCTATATTGGCAGTGATTCTCAATTTTTACTACATTATATCCCAGCAAGGCTTTGGGCTTGGAGTTCTCTTCTCCAGTGTGAAGCAAATTGATATATCATGGTCTCCTGAGCAAAGGGTAATTAAGAAGGCAATCAGATTGTGAGGAGAAGAGCTACTAGGATTTTAGAACTTGGGGAATTAGTGGTGGTGCTCAGCTTTAGAAGGGCTTGTTATCACCAAAAGTCACCTTCTAAAGCTCATTTCACAATCAATGTGATTGTGTAGACAGACGAGTGAACACAGGCCACACTTTCATCAGTATTCTCTTTTTCCTGTCTGTGTTGCCCACCTGCTTGCTTCCCAACTTTCAGGAAACAATCAATAGGCTCAATTCTTTGTAGCTGACTTTTACTGGTTATTTCTCATAGCATTTCAGTAAATGGCAATGTTTTCATTCACAGATCTGAATCTGTAATGGAATGTATTTGGAACTTAAGAAGATGAGAGGGAACCTTCCTGGAGCCCTCAGATTCACCCTAGTAGGCACACACCGATTTTACCCATTCTACCCAAATGATCCTGGCACTTAAGACATTCAGAGATAAAGCATAATCCTACACCACCAACTGTAGATCAAATTCCATTAAGGTTAATTTTAAGAGCTGCTCACATTCTTTAGCTCTTTGGAATGGAGGTGTATTTACTGCTAGGTGAATGAGCAAACTTCACACAAACTAAATTTAATAATAGTTGATACAACCAGGGAGATCATCTCAAAAGTTTCAAGCTCCAAAATGTAGGGGCTTCTGTGAGTTCTATTAATTAGATCCCTATTAAATTCTACCTGAGACCTGGGGATAAGGTCAGTACAATGAAAAAAAGCTCAAGTTTACCTTTTTGTTTTCAATTAATTCTTTGTGTTAAATCATTAAAACATGACAATGTTTTAAAATACACTCTATCAGTATATAAAATATGAAGTAAATCTCCCTGACCCCTCTAGATTTTCTTCTCAGAGTCAACACTTAATATTTTTACAGATCCTCCTAGATATTTTATTTTATGCACAAAAGTTCAGTCTTTCTGTAATAAGAAATTTCCCGTTGTTCAGCACTGCTAAAAACAAGTATAATAAACAATATGTTATATTTTGATGTAGTTGACTTACTATTTTTGTAGCACCTCTTCTGTTAAAATTTATTTTTTACAAAATAATTTTTAAAACTTTTTTTAGTTGTAGATGAACACAGTACCTTTATTTTATTTATTTGTTTTTATGTGGTGCTGGGGGTCAAACCCAGTGCCTCACACATGCTAGGCAAGTGCTCCACCACTGAGCCACAACCCCAGCCCCCAAAATAATTTTCTTATACATGCATATAAACAACACAATATTCTTGGATCATTTCATTAAACTTGAAAATTTGGGGAACATTGGATTTTTACTGATAGTTGAGTTCTTTTCAAAACAGATACATATGATTCACAGATATATTTACACTAAATTTAAAGTGAACAAATTAATGAATGTAATTAACAAGAATGTATTTGTAATCTGTCCTTTGACAGAAGCACACTTGTCAGGTGTTTCTTATTCTGTGCTGATGTTTCATTAATGGAGTCCATATTATTTGATACAATACAGTTTCCAAAAATCCATCAGTGTGCTTGGTGTACCTCCTCAAAGCTATGACTGTTTGAGACAGTATGTACCAGGCACCATCCTTTTTGGAAAGAACCACACCAGCTCTAACTATTCTGTGTCACATGAATGACAAATTAGATAATATTGGGAAAACATTACAGCATAGTTAATAGCAATTATCAGATAAGTTTTGTTGATTTTTGAAGAGGAGAACCCCAGGAAAGTGGCTGTGCAGCTTCCTGAAATGCCTTTTAACAAAGCACTTTTAGCCTTTCTGAAGAGCTGGACTCTAAGCTCTTCATTGTGGCTGAATGCTAAGCTCTGTAACTCAGCCAGACCTCCTGCTGTCTAAATCGATCCATTAACTTGATAGTTGCTAGGTTTCCACTTCAACCTAAAATGACTCACTCAGAGACCAGATAGGGCATTTTTAGATGAAAAATTTGACCATTGCAAAAAATCTTATATCAGCAATGGGATATATTCTTGAAAATGATGTAAAACAGTTTAAATGCAAAGTGGGTAGTTACTTTGCCTTCCAAAATGCATGTAGATTGTATCAAATCACATAATGTACTCATAAAGGTGTACAAATATTATACATTCATAATAAACAAATAAATAAAAGTTTGAAAATGCAGTCCCCAAAAGTCAAAGCTTGAAGATTTTCTCCAAAATAATAGGAGGGGATAAAAACAAAGACAAAGAGAGAGAAAGAGAAAAAGGGAGAGGGAATTTCATCAAAACAGAGGAAAGTTCAGTAGAGTAGTTGGAGGGGAATGAGGAGGAGGAAGGAAGGATAGGAAAAGGGAAGAACAGTGGAATCAATCTCACCTAACTTTCATATGTGCATGCTTGGATGTGGCACGGTGGGTCCTGGCAACAGGTGTATCCACAGGATACTAATTAAAAAGAAAAAGTAAACTGAAAATGGATTGAAGAAGTATCTCTGGAGTGGAGAGAGAGGAGCTGTAAGCAGGGTGGGAAATGCTGGGAAAATAATTATAGTGGGTTGTGTTCCATGCTTTTGTGATAATGTCATGGTGTATCCTGGTGTGGTATATAGCTAAAAAGAATAGATTTTTAAAAATGCATGTAGATGACAACATGGTGAGCATGGTAGCACTAGTGTACATGAGGCTATTGGCTGGGGAGATAGCGTTTTCCTGAACTTACATATCCTCTAAAAGGTATTCAACTGGAGAGAAATTTAGGAACTGCTTCTTCCAGTGTGGAGGGGCAGATGAATGGTGTTCACTGAAACATGCGCCACAAGAGCAGCACTTGAACATTATATGAAGTAAGCTGTATTTTTTTTTTTTTTGTTTCCAGTTGCTCTACAGAGGATCAAGATTAGACCTGCGTAGGGCTGAGATTGTAGCTCAGTGGTAGAGAGCTGGCTTTGCATGCAGGAGGCACTGGGTTCGATCCTTAGCACCACATAAAATAAATAAATAAAATAAAGATATTTGTGCCCATCTACAACTAAAAAAAACTAAAAAAAAAAGTTTAGACCTATGTAAACTGAGCAACTAGACATGCAAACCTTGTGTAGGTGTCCCTCAGGAATATAGTAAAAGAGAATGGGGGGCATTGTATTATAAGAATGATGAAATGTGGATTAATTTGGTGTGAGTAAAATAAATAGTCTGCATTGCAAACAATTTCCTATCCTTTTGATGGATCACTCATTTGAATTTGGAAGGAATTAATTCTCAGTAGCTACTATTGTTGAGGATTAAGTCAGCTGGTCTTTGGTCCAGCTCAGAAAATGTGTTTAGATACCATCTGCTGCTTTTTGGCTTTGGCCAATGGTGTTACTGCCTTGTCACTATTTAAGTGTTTGGTAAAATTTACTTTTCTTTGTAGGTTCACGATATGACTAAAGCTCATGACTTTTCACAATAAATATCCATATGATATTTATTCACAATAAATATCCATATGATACTTTCTGAGTTACACTCACTTGAATAACTGATATGTTCTTTAAGTATGGTTTGCATCCTAAGGAATCTTAAAAAGGAACATTTTTTACATTTGAAGAAAAAAGTTTTTGGCAAATGATGTCATTTAAATAGACCTCTTCTATAAATCCTTAGCAAATCCCAGCCTACAGTAGTTCTTCCTTTTATTCATTCTTTTTATTCAATCTGTATTAAAAGCTTATTGAATACTACTATACGCTAAACACAAAGGGTACAGAAATTAATATGAGACCTGAATTCAAAAATCTCAAAAAAGGCCAGTATAAATCGATAAGCCCTGTAACAAAGGTATGGGATAGTCATCTTCATCTTTTTTATTGTTGTTTGTTTTGTGGTACCAGGGATTAAACCCAGGGGCACTTAACCACTGAGCCACATTCCCAGCCCTTTTTATGATTATTTTTTTATTTTTGAGACAGTGTCTCATGAAGTCCTTAGAGTCTTGCTAAGATGCTGAGGCTGGCCTTTGAAATTATGATCTTCCTGCCTCAGTCTCTTAAGCCATTGGGATTATAGGCATGTGCCACTGTGCCTGGCATCTTCATTATTATTATTATTATTTTGGTACCAGGAATTGAACTCAGGAGTACTTGACCACTGACCACATCCTCAGCCCCATTGTGTATTTTATTTAGAGACAGTATCTCACTGAGTTGCTTAGCGCCTTGCCTTGCCAGGGTTGGCTTTGAACTCGCGATCCTCCTGTCTCAGCTTCCCAAAGTGCTGGGATTATAGGCATGTGCCACTGCACCCGGCTTGGCATCTTCATTATTCCTTATGCCAATTTTAATTAAGAGCTGACATTGTACCAGATAGAGTGCTGGGTGCCAGGTGAACCAATCAGACATAGTTTCTATCTTTAGGATCCCATAGCCCAGCTCAGGAGGCAGTCTACAATCTGGTAAACACACTGAGAAAAGGGCTTGAAATGAAATGAAAAAGCTGCTGTCCTATGAAGCATGCTGTGTGGGGGTGGAGAGCTGGAGGGGATGTATACTAAGGGAGAGGGTCAGAAATGATCCCTAAAATAGTAACAGTTAAGCAGTCAGACATGTGAACAAGGAGGGAGAGGAGAAAAGATGCATTACAGATGGATAGAACTGAATGTAGAAAGAGACCTTGAGATAGAACAGAACTTGACACACACCAGAAACCAATAGCAGGCTGGTGTGACTGAATTCGATTTATGCTAAACAACATATCAGTTGTTGAATTCGGGTACTAGAAGAGACTGTGGGAGATGAGGAGAGCAAGGATCAGATGATGCAGGTCTTGAAGATGAAAGTAAAGATTTGTACTTTCAGTGGAATGAACAGCTGTTGAGAAGGGGGTGGTATAGTACTGAAGTTATGGGCTCTGGAACCATACTAGCTGAATTCATTTCCCAACACGACTACTTAATATGTATATCATCTTGGACAAGCAACTTAACTTTTCTTCATTTACGTTGCTCATGTATAAAATGGAAATAATTGTAATACTTATTGTGAAAATTTAATCACTTAGACATGTATTGATATTAGGTGTTCAATCTATGTTAGTGATTAAGCATGGGAGAAGTGGAATCCAATTTACAATTTTTAAAAAGACCACTTTGGCTGTAGTGTGAAGTAAAAAAGAGGAGCTAGGGAGAGAAACAAGAGAGACTAGACTTTGACATTTATCTAAACTAGAGATTGTGAGGGTTTGGACTCTTAATCTCCTTGTTTTTGCTTGAGACCACATTGCCTCTGCAGATGGCTGATGTCACCTGACAGGTAGCTAGGAGGAGATCTACTCAAAATGGTCAGAAATGGAGTTTAGGTGGAGATGGAACAAGTCAGATTCATATCCACTAGGGTAGGCAGTGAAGACATAAAGATCTCTGATGTAGGAATCATCCAGGTAGACTGGACAAGTGTTTAAAATCAGGGTGATCTAGCAAGGAACTAACTGAATTCTCCACAGATAAGTTGAGAGAATTTGGTGGAAGCCAGTTTAGTTCCCTCAAGCATTTCTGAGGGTCTTCTACGTTTATGCCAAGAGTTCTGATGCACATTCAAAACAGAGAGAGTCAACTCTAAACACTAGCAATGACTCAATCTCACCATGCTTAAATGTGACTTTCTTAATAGTCGGAAAGTTACCTTATTCATATTTTTTAAAATAATAGTTTTGTGAGACATAATTGATATAGCATGGAGTTCAATATTTTAAAATACACAATTTAGTGGGTTTGTGATTGTATGGAATCAAAAAACCTGAGGCTTTTATGTATGTCTTCTTTGACTTAGCATCCTGTTCTCAAGGTTCTAGCATATATCAGTACTTTATTCCATTTTTATGACCGAATAATATTCATTTATGGTATAAGGTTTTATGAGGATATATGCTTTCAATTCTTTTGGGTATATAACTCAGATAGAATTGCTGAGTCATATAGTAAGTGCTTAATTATTTGAGGAGCAACCAAAGCACTTGCTAAAGGGGCTGTGTTTTTTTACAGTCCCCCCAGTAATGTATGAGAGTTCCAGTTTTTTCACATCTTCATTTATTCTTTTTTTAAAAAAATATTTTCTTTGTTGTTGAAGGACATTTACTTATTTATTTATATGTGGTGCTGAGAATCGAACTCAGTGCCTCACAAATGCCAGGCAAGCACTCTACCACCAAGCCCCAGCCTCAGCCCCTTCATTTATTCTTGTCTAACTTTTTGATTATAGCTATCTGGGAGATGTGAAGTAGTATCTTTTTGTGCTTTTAATTTTCACTTCCCTAATTACTGATGATGTTGAACATATTGTTTACTGGCCATTTGCTTATTTTCTTTGGAGAAATATCTAATCACAGCTTTTGTTCATGCTTTAGTTCATTTATTTTATTGTTGAGTTGTAAGAATTCTTCATTTATTCTGAGTATAAGCCCTATAATATTTATTATTTACAAATACTTTCTCCTATTATGAGAGTTGTCTTTTAGCTTTCTTTAGAGTATCTGTTGAAACAAAATTTTTAATTTGGATGAAGTCCAATAAATGTGTTCTGTTTTTTATTCTTGTGTTTTTGGTGTGATATCTTAGAAGACTTTGCCTAACCCAAGGTCATGAAGCTTTACTCTTTTGTTTTCTTTTAAGAGTTTTATGGTTTTAGCTCTCATATTTAGGTCTATAATCTCTTTTAAATTTGAAAGCTGCACATAGATGCATAAAAAGCTTTATTCACAATTGCCAAAACTTGGAAGTAATCCATATGTCCCTCAGTAGGTCAATGGATAAACTGTGGTACACTTAGACAATGGAATATTATTCAACACTAAAAGGAAATGAGCTATCAAGTCCTGAAAAGACATGGAGGAACTTTAAATGCATATTACTAAGTGAAAGGAGCCAATCTGAAAGGACTATGTATTGCATGATTCCAACTATATGACATTCTGGAAAAGGCAAATCTATGGAGACAATAAAATGATCAGTGGTTTCTAAGGGGAAGGAGGAAGGAGTATGAATAGGTGGATCACAGGATTCTTAAGGCAGTGAAAATATTCTATGTGATACTACTATAATGGTACATACATGTCATTATCCATTTGTCAAAATCCACATACAATACCAACAGTGAGTCCTAATGTAAACTATGTATATTATGTGATAATGTAATAATGATACGTCAGTGTAAGTTTATCAGTTGTAACAAATGTCCCATGTGGATGTCAACAAAGGTAGAAGTCATAAGAGTATGAATGTGTGAACAGATGATATATGGAAACTCTCTGCTCTTTTAATTCACCTATTAACTTAAAACTGCTATAAAAATAGTTTCTTAACCAAAAATATTAGTCTTCTTGAAAGACCATCCCTTGTATATAAAAATAGATCACTGTGTAAACTATTTAATTTTATCATATGCAAAAATAAATCTAACTCTTACACAGTGTTGCTTATGTGTCAAAAACTGTTTTGTTGTCACAAAACACCTTGAGGTAGATAATTATCCCATTTTACAGAGGTCCAGAGAAGTTAAGCAATTTGTTGAAAGTTACATTGCTACTAAGTTTCTGAGTTGAATATGAATAGTCTGTATGGCTCCATTGTTCACTATGAAATATATCTCAATAGAGTATGTTGGGCTTTGAAGAGTTTCAATATTTTACATCTTATTTCCCATCTGAGCTTATAAGTGTTAGGTCAGATCAGGGTCCAGGATCAGGGCAACTACAAAACAGAGCTGCCGGCCAGACGCTGATGTCACCAGTAGACATGCCTCCTGTCAATCAGTGGATTTTCCTGACCTATCCAGGAAGGACTCTGGCCTTCTCTTCCTGCCCCCAAGCCCTCCCCTTCCTGACCGAGCCTTTTGAAATTCTCTCTACACCGGAGCCCCAGCGCCATTCTCCCAGACACATTCTGATGGATAGGAGAATTCAGCCTGAGAGTGTGTATTTCAATAAAGCCTTGCCAATGGCTTTAATTCATCTCCTTCTGGTAATCTAGTCTTTACAATAAGGACTCAAATGAGGAAATAAAACTATCAACTTTATTACTGCTAAAGCTGATTGGAGAATGAGACTCATGTAGCGGCATTAGGAAATGATGTCTGCCTGTTACAAACCCACTGTTCAGCCACAGGTCTTTCCTGTGGAAAGCCTCAGCTCTCTGAAGGAAGGCAGATGCCAGAGAGAAGAAAGGAAAGAGGTGCACTTGCCCAGTGTTTTCTCCCAATTTCATTCACAGGGAAGTCTGAGTAAGAGCTGGAAATAAGCCAGGAGTGTGACCACAGGAAAGCTGAGAAATAAATATTCCACCTCCAACCAAATAGTTTGTTTATATGTAGACCAAGATATCCTTAAAAATAGGTATGCAATTGGAAAGCGTTCTTTAGTTAGAATTGGTATAAAACAGTGATAAGAACCCTAATTTAGGCATTGAGGCATGGTGGCCCAACACTGCTCAGCCTGGTGTGTGACAGTGGGCTTTCTATTTAATTTACCTCAGTCAGTACTTAATTGCTCCATCCAAAATTTTGCCAATGAAATATCTTCACCAGAACAACTAAACAAAAAAGAAACAAAAACAACAAAATTCTTCTTTTCACTTATGGAAAAAGGAAGAAAATTCTTAACTGATTTTCTTCCACTAGTTTCATTTCCCTAACCTTACCAATCTGAGTCATTGATTACTATTTTCAACCAACCAACCAACTTTCCTTCCTTCCTTCCTTGAGGATTGAACCCAGGAGGCTGTACCACTGAGCTACATCCCCAGCCATTTTTATATTTTATTTTGAGACAGGTTCTCACTAAGTTGCTTAGGGCTTTATTAAGTTCCTGAGGCTGACCTTGAACTTGCAATCATCCTGCCTCAGGCGTCCCCGTCCCCTAGTTACTGGGACTACAGATGTGCACTACTATGCCCAACACATTACTGAATATTTTTAAGAAACCCATAGGGCTTTTTGCATTTTTCTTTCCCTCTTTACCCCATTATTTATGAAGTAAGAAGAAATAAAGGCATGTAGATAGACAAAGTGGAAGGAAAAAAGAGACTGTAGCTCTAACTCTGGAAGCCTCATGATCAGACTTGCTTCCTAGATCTATATTTTTCCCTTCAGGACTGTTACTCCAAAATTTTGAGAAATATACAGTTCCTATAGTTACTGCAAATTCATTTGTCTATGAAAATTGGCCCACCTTGATTAAAACTTACATGCATTGTTAGTGTACTTTCAGATTAGATAAAACAAAGGAGATATATTTTAAGAAACCTTTAATATAGGCACATTCCAAACATTTTCTAGAGAGAGGAAACAATGTCAACTTGAAGATTTTGGAAAGGACCAGACCACCAATTAATGTCTTGTGATTCATGATCAAAGAACTGAGCTCACCATGCTGGCTTCCTTTCCTCATACGTTCCCGTGCCCCACCCTTGCAAAGTTTCCTTTAAAAGAAGAGAGAAAAGTGATGGTTTTTCTTTGAGATAGCCTGCTTTCTGCTCTGAGAATGCATAGCTTCAATTTTAATGTTCTAATAAAGTTCTTCCTCTTTGCTAAAACCTGATGCATCCTTAAATTCTTTTTTGTCACTTGTCAAGAGCAAGGAAATGCCAAATAGAGGTCTCCTCTGCCTCTGGAAAGACCTGCTTGAACCTCATTGTGGTGACACTTGCATCCTGTTATTATTCTTCTTCCCATGCTTTTTATCTGAGGAAACTTTTCATGTTATCTCTTAAGTGTAGCTCATATTTTACAATTTCCTATTGGAAAATTCAATCAACAAGAACAGAGAGAGAAAGTGAGCTAAAGAGTGATGGAAGAGGAGGGATGAAGAAACAAAGGAAAGAAAAAAGAAAAGAAGGAAGGAAGAAGCTACTTTGCAATTCCTTTTTTAAAAAAATGCTTTTATTTTATTTTTATTTTTGGTACTGAGGATTGAACTCAGGGGCACTTGACCACTGAGCCACATCCCCAGCCCTATTTTGTGTTTTATATAGAGACAGGGTGTCACTGAATTGCTTAGCACCTCGCTGTTGCTGAGGCTGGCTTTGAACTTGCGATTCTCCTGTCTCAGCCTCCCTAAGTGTTGGGATTACAGGCGTGTGCAACTGTGCCCAGCTTGTTTCATTTTTAATTGTAAACACACTTGTCATTTGTATATAATTATTTATTTGTATAATTATTTCTTCAAGCCTCTCTCTTGTCTTCTAGGGTGTAAGGGCCATGAGAGCAGAAACCACTCTGGCATGTTCAGTTTCATATATTGTACCTTACCTGGTGCTGAGCATGAAAGTTGGTAGTTTTAAAATGTTCAATAAATACTTCTATTAAAGAAACTTGAACTGTATACATTTCTCATTATTTTAAAAAATTGATGATTTTCATTAGTTTTAAGAATTTGATATTGTTCTCCTCAATTTCTTCTAGGTGAGCCCATTCCATTTAGCCCTAATGTAGTCAATTGACTCAATCATTGCTGTTAAATAACCAACCAATTCAGTTAAAAATACAGACCATTTTTTTGGGTGCACTGATCACTAAGTTGGCTTACTAACTAAGGCAACCTCTCAGTTCATTAAGAGCACCATGGAACCCAGCTCAGGACTGAACGGAAATGTTGTACATAGGTGTAGTGATGCAGCCAGCTCTAGTGAACAGTGCCAGTGAGTCTCTCTATTCAGAGGCGTCTGTGGTCATTTCAAACAGAAGGAGCTATTTGATCACGTTAACCTGGTGAAGATGACAAAGGTACATCCTTTTGATATCCAGATTTTCCAAACTTTGGAGTTTATTCCTCTGAGGAGTTTAGAATTTGTTATACTTGAAAAACTTACAAAAGATAATAGCAACACCCTGGTTGTTGCCTTCTTTGTCTTTCCAACCATGTGTAAACTTCCCAAGAAGCTCTTGTGTCAAAGAAGGCTTGACAGACATCTTTCAGCAATTAACAACAGGCAAGGGAATTTTATTTCTGCTAATTTTTGCTGGGGGCAAAAACAGTAGTTTCAAGACCTCTGAAGGTTTCCTAAACTAGCAGTTGCTGTATGCTAGGATTTTCAATCCCCATGATATTTCCACATTTTTTACATTCATAGGGTTGCTATTTTCTGTTCTTGTTTAGAAGAGTTGTTAGATCTCTAACTAACAAAGAATTTTTCCCCCCACAACCCCAAGCAAATTCTTTGGCACCATTTCTTCCCTTGTTGGATCCCCTACATAATGCTGCAAATATTTGGATCACATGGGAAGCCCTTCCTTAGAGGCACAGTTCCATTCCTATGAAGGCATTTCACAAGAAACCAATGCATTGCTAAGATTTCTATAGGCTTCAATAGGTTCCTTTGCTGTTTTTTCACCACTAAAAAGGAGAATAGGTATGTGATGAGGTGATGACAGCTGTGATGGAGTAAAGAGACAGAACGGTATATGTGCATGCATATACTGTGTGCATGTGTGCACATGCTCCTGTAGTGGGTAATAATAGGGACTCAGGTAGGTGTCAGTTATTATTGTTACTCTTATTATTTTATTAGCCACATGTGAAAAAATGCCTTCTTTCTGAAAAAAAAAAAACCAGCAAAACAATAAAGCCAAAAGCCTTAGGTTCCATCAAAGATGATATTAGCCCCAACTAGTGAATGATAGGTTAACTCTTTAATCCACCTCTTTCCTCTATGTTAATGATGAAATATCTGCCAATATTTGGGAGGAAATATGCAAGTAAATATGGTAAGTATCTGTGACAGCTGAGGACATCTGGGTGCTCCATCAAAATTTGACCTCAAACTCTTGGTGTTTGACCTGAAAACAGAAAAATGCAAAGTTTAGATTAGATGAATAATTGTATACTTGTTTTTTGAAAGTCTCAGACTTAACAAACAACTGTTGCAAACATCATCTAATCATTGGATTCTATTTTATGTGTTCCTTTTACAAGAGAAAGATGTTTTAAGCAATTGTTTCTTTTTAAAAACTGTTCTCTCATCACAAAAGAAAACCTAGCAACTGCTCGTTTATTAGCTTTCAACCTTCAGTGAAAGCACAGCTGAGGGTGGAAAATAAAGCTAACTTTCTCTTCTCTTCTTTTAAAATGAGATAAAAAATAGTTAAGTGATGAATACAAACTAAGTTATTTGTTTTTATGTTTCCCCTTCATTTTATAACTGATTCATGTTAATTCATCCCTATTTTAACCTTTACTTAAAAGAAATAACATAACTTTTCAGGCATTAATATAAATACATAAAGCAAGAAAATAAGTAATTCATCTTTCCATGGTCAGATCCATTACCAGATTAGAGTGGAGTTTAAAAATGTTTGTTAATGAATACTTTAATAATAATAATAATAATAATAATAATAATAATAATAAATATGATCTTTCCTGTAGTGCAAATTAAAACAGAGGTCAAAGCAGATTTTACTTGTTCCAGTTCTTCACATTGCACATGGCAACTGTGATGGTTCTTTTAATTGACAACAATTAAGTTGCATCCTGAGTTAACCGAGCTTACCTCTGTATTCCATGACTACTGCTGGGTATGAAAAGAAATGAGATCTGTCAAATAAAGAAGTCCAGCATGGAGATAAAAATTATATTCTTATCACAAAATAGTCTTTATTCCACTTTCTTCCACTATCTATTTATCTACTTCCTTTTTATTTTTGAGGTCATATGTTTATCCTTTCAGTGACAGTCACCCACCTTCTGGATCTCCCAGAGCTGTTCAGCAACTTTCCCCCTATCACAAGCAAATCCTTTTACACTTTTTCTTCTCTTGTTGATCCTTCTTTTGAAATAAAATTATGCCCCACACAAAGCTGCAAACATTCAGTCTATTGAGGAACCCTTACAGCCACATTTCCATACCTGTGAGGGCATTCCACATCAAAGCAACGCAGCTCCAAGACTTCTATAGATTTTGGTAATCCCATTGCCAAGATTTTCATGAAGAGGGAGGATGTGACACAATAAGAAATATGTATTTGGTCTCTGATTCCATTCCTAGACACAGAGTTCCCAAAATCCTTGTAATTTTTTGAGTGATAAAGGTGTTATAACATGTGGTCTTAGTCTCTAGTTCCTGACACAAGAATTTCTGTAATCTCTGGAGTGACGAGTGTCTTTTTGTATGCTAATGACATGAATGGTGTCTGGGGGCCCCAAGATAGCCTCAGGATGGATGCTGGTCACCAGAAATACTATGGTATGTTTGGAGGGTTGGAAGTTTCAGCCCCATCCCTCAAAATCCTAGGGCCGAAGGTTAAGTTGAACTCCAGCAGCCATTGACTTACTCAATCATACCTACTTAATGAAGCTTTCATAAAAACCCCAAGCAGTAGAGTTTAGAGGACTTCTAAGTTGGTAAGCACATCAAGGTATTGAGAGAGTGGTGCACCTAGAGAAGGCATGGCAGTTCTACACCTCTTCCAATGATTCTCACCTATGTACCTCTTTATATGGCTGTCCATTTGTATCTTTTGTGATATCTTTTATAATAAGCCATTAAATGTAAGCAAATATGTCCTTAGTGCAAATTATCAAAGACAAGGAAGGAATTGTGGGGATCCTTAATTGACAGTCAGTTGGTCAGAAGTACAAGTAACAACTGGGACTTGTGATTGCTATCTGAAGTTGAAGGCAGTCTTGTGAGACTGAGCTCTTTGCCTGTGGGATTAGAATTAAATGGTAGGACACTTGGTATCTAGAAAGTACAAGAATTGGTTGTTGTGGGAAAAGTCCCCCACATTTGATATCAGAAATGTTAAGTATTTTTATTTGTTCTTTTTAGATATATATGACAGTAGAGTATGTTTTGACATATCTATGCAAACCTGGAGTATATATTGTTCTAACTGGGATCCCAGTCTTGTGGTTGTACATGATGTGGAGATTCATTTTTAAAGTTTTTCCTTTCAGAGGAGAAGGAGCGTGTGAGGAGGTGATGACAGCTATGATGGAGTAAAGTGGCAGAATGGGATGCAAGTGTGTGCATGTGCTTGTGTAGTGAGCAGAGTAGAATTTTGGCTGTCAGCAACACCTTTCCTCTCCTCCTGTTCCTTTAGCACTTGGCACAGCCATAAACACTCACCAGACCTCCTATAAACGTTCCAATTCCTGTGCCCATCCTGTCCTTCTATGGATAGAGGCAGCAAAGTTAAACTCAGTTTGAAGGACTGTTATTGCTAACTTACCCAGTCAGGTGTTTTTCAAAGTGTAGTCTTTACATATCTGCAGCAGAATTTCCCAGGGTTCTCAATGAAAGGGTAGATTCCTATTCCAGATCTGTTAAATCAGAAGTGTTGGCTATGGAGTCCACAAATCTGCATTTTAACCAAATCCTCAGGAGATTTTAATGCACAAAAATATTTTAAACTTGCTTCTTCAAAAGTTGGGATATTGCTCATATTCAATTACCAATAGCACATGTTGTCCTAAGGAGTTTGTTTGAGTATTTCAAATTTAATATGTCATGATATTATTTCTTAAAAACTCACTTTTAACAAAATAGAGAGCTAGGGCTGGGAGTGTGGCTCAGTGGTAGAGCACTTGCCTAGTACACGTGAGACACTGGGTTTGATCCTCAGCACCACATTAAAAAAATAAAATAAAGGTATTGTGTCCATCTACAACTAAAAAATTTAAAAAATCTAATGTGTTAAGTCATTTAAACAATGCAAAATTATGTAAGCTACCATAAAGCTAATAGATCTTAGTCTTTTAAACAAACATAATAAAAATGTGTTGCATCTTGTATGGTCTTAATTGTGTTTCCCCCAAATTCACATGTTGAAGCTCTAAATCTCAATGTAATGGCATAAAAGATGGGGCATTTGGACACTAATTAGATTTAGGTGAAGTCATGAGAATGGGTCCTTCATGATAAAATTAATGCCCTTGTAATAAAAGACACCAGAATGTGTACATGCTCTCACTCTTTCTCTTTCCTCCCATGTATGCACAAAGTGAGATGACAGCCATCAATGAGAGTCCTCAGCAGAACCCAATTATGATGGACATCAAGTCTCCAGAACTATGAGAGACTGTCTCTGCTTTTTTTTTTAAATTTTTTTTAAGGGGCTGGGATTGTAGCTCAGCGGTAGAGCACTTGCCTCGCATGCGTGAGGCCCTGGGTTCGATCCTCAGCACCACATACAAAGCAATAAAATAAAGACATTGTGTCCATCTATAACTAGAAAAAATATATTAAAAAAAATTTTTTTAAGTTATAGATGGACATGTCTTTTTTTTTTATTTAGGCTTACATGTTAACAGTGTAAATGATTCATTGTGCATAGATAGAGGATAACATATCAATTCTCTAGTTGTGAGTTGTATAGAATCACAACATATATGCAGTCATACATAAAGTTAGGGTTATGATGTCCATCATATTCCACCACACTTGCTGTCCCCATGCCCCCTCCTCCCTTACACCCCTGTGAACAGCGATCCACCATTGTTCCCATGTCCTTCCCCACTTTATGGATCAGCATCCACTTATCAACGAGTACATTTGGAATTTGGTTTTCTGAGATTGGCTAACTTCACTTAGCATGATATTCTCCAACTCCATCCATTTACCTGCAAATGCCATAATTTTATTCTCTCTTATTGCTGAGTAATATTCCATTGTGTATATAAACCACAGTTTCTTTATCCAGTCATCTATCGAAGGGCATCTAGGTT
>JAQQSJ010000670.1:0-14927 GCA_028644305.1 Xerus rutilus
GCATTCTTATGCTAATGGACTCTGAATAGGCACGCTCATTTTATTCATTAAATAAATATTAATTAAAATATGCCCTGTGGTCATGCCCTGTGATAGGAGATGGAGTTATAGGATGTAGTGTCTGTCCTCAAGCAGCCCATAATTTATAAGATACAGGCCAAACTTAATTGTGAAACCAGCTCCTACCTAAAAATGAAATATTGGAAAGGAATTTGGCAATATGAATCAAAGGCTTTAAATTATTTTTACTCTTTGGTACAATGATTTCTCTTCCAAAAATACATCTTAAAGAAATGATCCAAAATGGAAAAATGTCTTATTCACAAAATGTTCTTCTCTATATATAAACATAGATGTTATTAATTCCAAGCATCAGATTAGTAGCAATACATCCACTAGTTTGAGAGTTATGCAGCTGTGAAAATTGTTTATGAAGAGTTAATTCATAACTCTCGGGAATGTGGTTCAGTGGTTGGGTGCCCTTGGGTTCAATCCCTGTACCAGAGAGAGAGAGAGAGAGAGAGAGAGAGAAAAGCTAATTATAACAAAATGGGTATGACAGATGCTAAATAAAATACAGAAGACTAAGAATATTTGCAATAGTATTAACCCTACGTAGTAAAATAAAGATGGGGATAAATTGCTCTAAATGTTTATAGTGGTTTGGACAGATAGAGGGAGAGGAGAAAGGAGACATTTTTTTTTGATACTGGGTATTGAACTCAGGGGCACTCGACCACTGAGCCACATCCCCAGCCCTATTTTGTGTTTTATTTAGAGACAGGGTCTCACTGAGTTGCTTAGCGCCTCGCCATTGCTGAGGCTGGCTTTGAACTCGCGATTCTCTTATCTCAGCCTCCCTAAGTGCTGGAATTACAAACGTGAGCCACCACGCCCAGCTGAAAGGAGACATTTTTGATGATGCATTTTTATTGGAGTGTGTGAATTATACTAAGCATGGAGTCCATGTGACGTCCTTCTTCATGCATGTGACATTCTTGGATCATAGCTCCCATTGCTCACCCTTTAAGTACATATGTGTACTTAAATACCTGCAAAAAACGTTTCTTAAATACCTGCAAAAAACGTAAATGTCACAATGATTCCTCAAGGTATATATCATCACCATTTTATGGGTGGGGAATAAGGCTCAGGCAAGTTGATGGACTTCTCCACACTGATAGAGCTGGCGGAGGAGGCATTGGGTTTGAACTGAGGGATATCTGACTCCAAAGGTCCTTCTCTTTCCATTAGAGCAAATGGACACCTACCAAAGGGATTTCAGGAGTTTTTATTTTCCTTGTTTTCCCTTATTAGAACTTCGTAATTCTTCTTCAATAAATTTTATGATTTTAAAATTTACATATCACTTAAAAATTAAATACATTGTTCCCAAGGTGTCCCTCTTGCTCAGAGGCATGCACCTGTTTATCTGGGAGCTTTTGGCTCTCTGAAAGGAGTTTTTTTAAAAAATATTCTTTTTAGTTGTAGATGGACACAATACCTTTATTTTATTTATTTTCATGTGGTGCTGAGGATCAAACCCAGAGCCTCATGCATGCCAGGCAAGCGCTCTACCACTGAGCCACACCTAAATTCCTTTTAACAAGGGAAAAACTTCCATTTTGTAATTGGAAAGGTCTCTTAGCCTTGTTCAAATTGAATCCTCTTCTGCTTCCCCAGTTCCTGCCGCAGCATTCCTGGGCCCTTGCCTGCAGGCTCCTCTTGAATGCTGCCCTGGGGGGATCTGTCTATTGCAAGAGGCAGCCACATTCCATGGCTTGGGGAATTCTTCCTTGGATTAGGCTGAAACCTGCCTCCTAATTCCATCCTACCACAGATCATGCTCATTTGGTTTTCTCAGAGAGCCTCCGTAAGTGCATAGAGATAGACCCTGTGTTCCTTGTGGTAGAGTCGCCTGGCTGCCTACCCAGTCTCTATTGTCTCCCCCTGACTTAGAAACCAAACTAGAGTTTATTCAGGTGTATAATGTCCCTAATAAAAGACTGCATGTTCCAAGCTTCTTTGTAGCTAGCTGGGGCAATGCAACTAAATTCTGGCCAAACGGAAATTTTTAGATTTCCAAGATCATTCCCTAGAACGGAGGGAAAGCAAAATGGGCATGACAGATGCTAAATAAAATACTCCCTTCCCTCCCTACTCTCATTTCTTTCTGCTTTCTAACCAAAATGAATACATAATGGCTGGAACTCCAGCAGCTATTTTGGAATGTGAGGCAACCTTGAGGATGGAAGCCAGAGCAGAAAGATTGAAGGAACTTGGGTCCCTAATGTCTCAAGCAGCTACACTTTCTTTGAGGTTTCTTTCATAAAGATTTTTAAACAAAACCTTAAAAAAATCCAATTTCTGATGATTTTTATAGACAGGCAAATAAAATTCCTAAGCAATTAGGAATTCCTAGGCTCAATATCACTAGTTTTCTCAAGAGTCTTCCCATGAGAGGGTTCAAGTCTTCTCATCCTTTGAATATTCTGCTTAGAGCTGTTTCAGTCTTTCCTTGAGCCTCCCCAAAATGAGGCTGTAAACTACACACAATATGACTTAAGATGCAAATAGCTCAGGGCATAGAACATAGATGATACTTCCAAGATGGGGTGTCTGTCCCTGTCTGTGCTCCGTGGTGTCTTTCCCTTCTTTTCCCTTTACTCGGCACTTTCGTTCTTAGTAGCAATAGCTGACATGATGCACGTTCTAAGTACCAAGCACCGAGGTGAGCGTTTGATGTGCATTCTCATTTTACTTAAATTTAGAATTCCTCCTGATGTGCCTGTCTGCCCCACTCTTCCGTGAGCCCTGCAGTGCATCCACTGTGTCTTGTTTATTGGTATTTCCCGGTGCGTAGCATCAGGCGTGTGTGTGTAGCTCATGAGCAGAACTGAGAGATATGAAGATGAGCTTAGACTCAGGCAGCCCTGAATTCGAATCCTGCTCTACCACTCAAGGCTTAACCCTGGGACACTGCCATCCCTGATTCTCATGTAAAGGGAAAGATGAAATGGAATCTGTGGCATTGTGCCAACCGGGGACACGTGTGAATGGTGAGTGCATCTCTTATGGAGAGAGCAAGTTTGGGG
Source organism: Xerus rutilus (assembly GCA_028644305.1). NCBI lineage: Eukaryota > Metazoa > Chordata > Mammalia > Rodentia > Sciuridae > Xerus > Xerus rutilus. The sequence goes on from JAQQSJ010000670.1 coordinate 3,096, forward strand.
ATGGAGGAAAAGTGAAAACACAGAACTGTTGGTCCCATAAAGTAGAAGGCGGCACAGAGGGGACACCACAGGAGAGGGCAGAAGGAGGACAGAGGCCCTCCTTGGGTCTCGATCCACTTTGCTGTCTCCATCCACTTTGCTCCCATCCCCAGATGTTCTGGCCAGACCAAGGGTGGGCAGGGTGTGGAAGCCCGTACCAGTGGTGGTTGCCGACAGCCATCCTGAGCTTTGGCAGCTGGAGCAGCGCCTTCTAGGCCACCAGGGGGCCCCAGGAGCCTGCACTCCCGGGGACCACGGAGTAGGCAGGTGAGAGCCGGGCTGCATGCAGGTGGCCCATTTCCAGCCTGAAACTCAGGAGCCCTCCAGCAGCCCTGCCAAGCCTTTGCTTCCTCTCCAGGGGGAGGGACTGGGTTTTGGCTTCTCAGTACCCTGGGCAGCAGGCGCCATGCCTGGCATACAGTTGGGTCTTAATATTAATTATTTTTTTTTTTTGATGAGAGGTGGTGTGGCTTGAATCCATCCATTGAGGTGAGTGGTGCAAATTCAACTCCACAAGTTAATTGGACATTAATGGCAAATACAATTTAGAGCAAAACACTGCTCTTTCTCAACTAGAAAGGACAGAGGGGGAAAGGACTAATACTTTTTTTCTTTTCTTTTAGAAAATCTTTAATAAAAATTAAGATGCCCAGAAAGCTAAAAAAAGAGAGAAACAGTATGTCTTGCTTAAATTAGCAAAGTAAGATTTTGAAAGAGTCGGCTACTTCATCCAGCAACTTCTTTTCAACTTACAATCTCTGTGATTTAGCAGTTCAACATGGAACTTGCATTTGAATCTTTCCACTATGTTACATATATGCTACAACATGTTGTATTATAACAACACTTTGCATTTCCTGTAAGACATCACATCACTGCTTCTGGTATCCGTTCCAGCGGGCACAATGTGGAAAGGGAACCGCTTTATTCATTTTATGAAGGACTGATACTTATTGAAATTTCATTATGTGCCACAGAGTTTGCTAAATGCTTTTATTGACTATCTCATTTATACACCAGTTTCATTGGGTCAGGATCATTGCCTCATTTTCACAGATAAGGAAATTAATGCTTTTCAAGATTAAGTACTTGGGCCAAGTTCAAACGGAGGCCCTGTGGATTTGCCTCAACTATCTGGAACTTATTCTCTCCTTCAACCATTTCTGCTTAGACCCAGCTTTGTTCTTCTGTCAAGCCAAATGAGAGTTCCCAGCATACCTTGCATGTGAGCCCGAGCATAACAAAAAAATCAACTCTCAGAACTTACTGATGTATTTCAGTTTTGTAAATATCTGTATAATAATGATAATGACCATTAACAGATTTCCTACCTACTATAGAGCAAGGACTTTACATGTGAGCATTCTGAATCCTCCCTAAAACATCATCAGCAGGATGTTAGTTTTCCTATTTTGCAGATAAGGGAGTTGAAGTTCAGAGAGGTTAGGAGTCTTGACCAAGCTCACACAGCTCGAAATAAAGCAAACCCCCACATGTGTGCTTTCCCCACCTGATCACTATGTCCCCTCTTTGCTGAATTCTGATGGAGTCAAAAGAGGAGCTAGGCAGGTGCTGCCTCTGCATCTTGTTCTCAGGTTGGGACTTGCGCTCTGGTCCCTGCTTCCTTGTGTTCCCTCTTGTGTTCCATTCCTTTGCAGTGACTCAGGGGTGGTTGGGGAACTTCCTCTTCTATTCCCCTGCCACTTCTTTATTATGTGGTCACGGACAAGTCACTTTCCCAGGCTCCTTCTCTCTGTCTGTGCTGAGGTCCCTGACGTCTGCCTGACATTTTGGGAGCCTGTCTGTCACATTGCAGTTTTCACAGATGGCAGCACCAGTCCCTGTCCCATCCCACATGCTCGTCCTGAGATGTGGACTTGACATACCTCCACTGAGTGGCCGGATCCATGTCCCCTTCCCTGGACTCCCTTGGACCCACAGGACTTCCTTGACCAATAGACTGTGGCAGAAGGGATTCCTCCTGGCTTCCAAGGTGGGGTCATGAAAGGAGACAGAGCTTCCTCCTGGCCCTCTCTCTTGGGACCTCCTGGCCCTCTCTCTTGGGACATGTCCTTTACGAAGACCTAAAGCTGTGCGTTACAACACATGGGAAGACCTTGTAGAAAGGAAGTGCGAGGAGCCCCAACAGTTTCATCCCCAGCTGTTTGAGCTTCTCAGCTGTGTTAGTCAGCTTTGTGTCATTGTGATCAACACACCTGACAAGAGCAAGAGGAGGAAAATTTTATTTTGGCTCATTGGCTCAGAGGTTTGGTCTGTGGTGGGTTGACTCCATTGCTCTGGGCCCAAGGTGAGGCAGAACATCATGGTGGAAGGGTGTGGTAGAGGGAAGCCACTCCACTGAAGCAGCCAGGAAGCAGAGTAAGGGGAAGGGCCACAGGGAAGATGCACCCTCCTCCAGCCATGCCCCCACTTGCTTACAGTTATCACCCAGTGACTCCATTCAAACTAGCATGGACTGATCAGATCACGATCTAATCATTTCACTTGTGAATTTTCCTGTATCAGCACAGGAGCTCTGGGGGACACCTCATATCCAAACCATAATATCAGCCCAGGAGACAAAGAAGCCAAGGAGTTCTCAGCAAATTCCAGTCCTCAAACTGCTCCAGCTGATGGCAAATGGAACAGAGACGAGTATTCCTGCTGGACCCTGCTCTGTACTTCATATTTTGCAGCCAATTATTGTTGTTTGAGGCTACTGTGTTTGGGGGTAGTTGCAGTGTAGTCATAGTAGCTGGCGTGGGGGAGTGGTGACTGACCCAGAGCATCTGAAGTGCTTAGCACTGTGCTTGAAAAGTCAGGTTTACCCGAGGTCACCGTGGGAAGTCAGGATTGGAACAGCCTCAGGACCATGAGACTTGGGCTTCTGGTTTTCATAAATCAGAATCAGAGTTTTTCAAGTTACTCGAACTCCTCGGGAGGTAGGTTTTAACCAATTTCAAGAGCTACAATCCCACAGGAATGTAAAACTCCGTTCAAAACACACTATAAACTGACTCATTTTCACGAGGCTATTAAAAAAAAGTTGAACATATGCTTAATTTTCTTAGGGCTTCCAAAAACAATAGGAAAGTCTTTCAAATGGAGCCATGTGTGTGTGGAAGATCTGACTAGAATCCAAATCCTCCCTGACTTAGCCTAAGGAAAATTCTTTTGTTTCATTGAAGCCGGAGGCAAAGAGAAATGGTTCCTTGTCAAGTATCCTGAACAGGAATGCCAGCCACTGAGCACTGGGTCAACTAGGGCAGTTTTCCCCTCAGTAACTTTCCTGTCTTTCCAGCAAGGTCTTTTTAATTTTTTTTTTTTTAGTTGTCAACGGACCTTTATTTTATTTACTTATACGTGGTGCTGAGGATCGAACACAGTGCCTCACCCATGCTAGGCAAGCGCTCTACCACTGAGTCACAACCCCAGCCTTCCAGCGAGGTCTTGATGGTGTTAAGTGGACACTTGACTCAGGTGTGATGGATCTAGGTGGGATGGAGGGTTGAGGGAACCTTGTAAGTGAGGAAGCGGAACATTGAACTCTGGCCAGCCTGTTGGAGCTAGGGAGATTTCCAGGGACCCTCTGGTGAGGCCCCTGGTTTCCACAGGTGAGAGGCTGGAACCCCAAGAGTGAACTGCCGGGGAGAGCCAAGAGGCAGACTCTGTTCTGAAACACCCTGCCGCCCACAGATGTCATCTCTCATTTTAAACTTGCCTTTAAAATATCTAAACCCTGAAGGGAAGCTGTGAGCAGATCTCCAGTGTTCTCTCACAACAGAAAACAAAAACACATAAAAATGGTGACCTGTGAGGGGACATCCTCATAGATATGCGTGTACAGATGAGGGAGACCAGGAATATACGAAGCTGCATGTGTAAATCGTCAGGTTAGCATCCATGCCTCAGAGAGAACATTCGGCCTCTGGTTTTTTAGGGACTGCTCTGATATGTGGATGTTAACCCACAAACAAGAGCAGGGAGGGGAAGAATAGAAATTCATCGGATTAGACAAAGGGAATTGAAGGGAAGAGAGGGGGATGGGAATGGAAAAGACAATAGAATGGATGGGACATAACTTTCCTGTGTTCATATATGAATACATGACCAGGGTAACTCCACAGCATGTACAACCACAAGAATGGGATAAATATTGGAATGGATTGCACTCCCTGTATGTCAAAATATACCCTACTGTCATGTACATCTGAAAAAAAGAAATGATCAGGCATATACCCAATGGAAATGCCTCCCTACATTCACCATGTGGAAGAATGTTTACAACAGCATTGTGTGCAAACGGGAAACAATTCAAATATGTATCAATAATTAAAGAACAAAGTAAAAAAATCATCATGTTGCATACCTCACACCTACACAGTTTTATTTGTCGGTGGAACCTCATTAAGGCTGGGGGATCAAAATAAAGAGGAGTAAGAGAGAAACAAAGGCAGTTGATGGACAGAGACTCACAGCGTTTCCTGAAACTCCATGTCAGTGCGCACGCCCACCACGTCACTCCATCAAGGTGCGTCTGAAATACGTTCTGTCAGATTTAATCACTTCACATTGTGTGTGTGTTATTAAAACATCATACTGTACTCCATAAATGTAACACAATCCCGACTTGCCAGTTAAAATTAATATTAATAATAAGTCATTCTGCAGCCTCTGATTTGTCAATTAAGATTAATATTAATAATAAAAGTCATTCTGCAGCCTGTGGGGGTTGAATTGTAAAGCCTAGGAGGAGTCAGGAAGCTGTCAGTTAGGACGGGCTCCATCTCCCTCAGGGACAGCGGGAGCAGAAGTCCTGGGGCCCAGGCCCTGGTATGTCAAGTCTTGGCCCAGCCACACTCCACATTGCGAGCACCTCCTGCATGTGAACTGTGATGCGGGAGTGGGTGGGGTGTGTGCGGAAGGTAGGATGGTCAGTGTGGGTGTGATCAACGGGAAACGCGCCCAGCGAGGGTGGGATGGAGGGTCCTGTGCACCGATAGCCGTTGATGACTCGTGGAGTGGAAGAGTGGCAATATCTCCCTGAGAAAATAGGGAAGGGCAGATCTCCAAGGCTGTGCTGAGGGACTTGCCCTCTCTCCTGAGATTTAAGAAGAGGAATGACTTGCTCACATTCAGTCTTCCAGAAAAACCTTGGTAAGGAGTTAGAGGGAAAAACCTCATCTCTATGGGAGATAGTAGGGCTGACTTCTTGGAAGGAACAGAACTCCTTGTCACTCCAAGTACTCCAGAAAAATCTGGGTGGCCTCCTGATAGGGATGGCAGAGGGAGGCTGGCTCAGACACGCTTTTGACTCTGATAGCAAGTGTTTTCCTTCACTCTGTTCTGAACTTCATTCAGATCTTTGGGTTCCACCTCATTCCAACGACTACTTCTTTTTGTCACCTGTGTACATTGGGTACTGCCTGGGTGCCAGAGGGGGCAGTCCATGGCTACTTAACACAACCTTAATGTGCCGGAGGCTCTGGGCTGTCATGGGTGAGGCTGGGATGTGATTCAGTCTTGTGCTTCAACCTGTCCTTGAGGGAGACGTGGAACCTAACTCACCTACTCCTCTTCTTCACCAGCCACGGCGATACCGTGGTGTCCTTTGAATCGCATCTCTGTCCCTGCTGACCTTTGCTGGTCCAGTGTTCATTTAGTCATATCCTTCTATCCGAAGTGAATATTAATTGCTGTGTTCATTGTTTTCCTTTCTTCAGGCATTTGGATCTCAATTTTTAAAGTATAGAATTGGGGCTGGGGTTGTGGCTCACTGGTAGAGCGCTTGCCTGCCATGCGTGAGGCACTGAGTTCGATTCTCAGCACCACATATAAATAAATGAATAAAATAAAAGTCCATCAACATATAAAAATACTTTAAAAAAATAAATAAAGTATAGAATTGTTCTGCCTCAATGTTCAGACCTTGGGACCCAGTCTCTTTAGCCTTGGTTAGCCAATCTGCTAACCAAATGCTGGAAACTGGCACACTCCATATTTTTTCTAAAAGGCCCTTGACCTTGTGTAGCCATTTACCCTCTCAGGACCTGCATCCTTATGCAAAAAAAAAAAGATAAGAATGTCTTCCCTGCCTTAAGTGGTTTTTCAGGGTGAGTTGGGAGCCGGATGTTACATGAGGCAGAGCGTGTGACATGCAAAAGTCCAGCCCAGAGCCAAGTGTTCCAGTTATGAGCTAAAAGTGGAGCACAGAGCCAGGCAGGGGGCTGGTTGTTGAGGTAAGTCAGCTCCCCCCTTGTGCAGGGGTCTGGGATTCTACTTGGACTGTTCAGCACCCCTCTAGAAGAGTGGAGTCTTCAGCTTGGGCTGATCAAATGAAACACACAAGATACTGTTGTGTAAATTGTGTGTATGCCAGAGGGAATAGCCCTTCCCAGTGACTGGAGTTCTTGAACCTCTTGTCCAGGATAGCTCCTTGCTGGTTTCAAAGTATCTGACAACCTAAGTTGGTCATTGGAAGGTAAGTAAGGGCCTAGCTGGGTGGAATAATCCTCAGTGGGATTCAGGATTAGATAAGATAGGGCTTTAGCCCTATCTCTGTCTTCTGCCTAACTGTAACATGAAATCAACACTAATCCTTGGGCTTTCAACTTCTTTTGTGAGTAAAATTTGGACCATTGCCATGTTGTTGAAGGGGACTAAAGTTGGTATACATTTGTTGTGCAATATATAGCAGGTGCTTAATAAACTATTGCATGCAATTAGAGCAAAGAAGTTGGGTAGATAATATTGACCTAACAGGCCAGGCAGAAAATACAAGCTTTACAGAGGGAGGAGGGGTTGGGATCCCAGGTCAGATGGAGAGCACTCATCCTGTCTAGAGGGGAGAACAAATGTCCTTCCTTTTGGGCACACGTGGCCACAGGGAATGGCAGTCCAGTGTTACTATCAAAATTCTTGAGTTTTATGTGACATATCCCAGTTTTCAAATGTTGAAAACCAATTCTAGTTCAAATAATGATGATGCACATATGGGTCAAAGAAAACATGTCTGTGGGGCTAGTGTTGGCTCCTGAGTCCCTGACGTGTGACTTCTGCTTGCAGCATGCTTTCTGTTTCGCTCAGGGCATGATGTGGCCGAGCAGCCAGCACTGCCCGCAGCAGAATCAGCTCCAGCTGGAAATGGGCCCTGGGTTCAGTGCCTGCTGCTCTGCAGTGCTGGGTACCCAGTAGGTGGGCCTCAGGGGACTTCTGCTTCCTCTGTTGCATTGCTAGCTTGACCCGTCCCCTTCAACAGCAGAGTCTTTCTCCAGATGTGTTAAGAGTCCTGATTGGTAGCACTCAGGTAGCTTTCCAGGACCCGGCACTGAGGGACTCAGGGTGTAAGTTCCTCATAGCCACCTCAGGGTATGTGGGTGTGAGTGCGTACGCGTGGAGAGTGTGTATGGGGGGCAGGGCATGTCTTTGTCACCTTTCCCTATGATGCGATAGGTCCAGTTCCTTAATAACACTGTTTCCTTGGTTCTATTTTTAGAAGATGTCCCTCAGAGGTGAAAACGCAGACATTACCCTGTCACACGTATGCTTTCATTTTACATCTCCTCTACATTCCAGACCTTCAGAAAGGTGAAGAGCTGGGTGGCTTACGTAGGAAGCTTTCTAATACTATCAGGAGATATTTTATTTTTTAAATAATGTTTTACTTCTAAAAATGCAGTATGGGAATCTGTAATTATAACGACTCATATTTCTGTGTTCATTATTTTAATTGAAGAAATATTACTTTAATTATATAAATTTATGGGTTACAGCATGATAATTTGGTACATGTACACAGGTAACATTTTTTTTGAACACTTATTATGTGCCCACCTCAGTTGACTGAAGTATGACCCCAAAGGAGTTCCATGTCCTAATTCCTGAGACCTGTGAATGTCACCTTAGAAGGGGAAAAAGGTCTTAGCCGATGTGATCAGGTGAAGGATTCTGAGTTGGGGAGATAGTCTTGAGTCATCGGGGTGGGTGCTCAATGCCATCACACATGTCCTTACGAGAGGGAGCAGAGGGAGATTTTACACACATCAGGAGCAGGTGATGAGGTCACGAAGGAAGATAGAACGGTGTTGGCCTTAAAGACAGAAGGAATGTATAAGCCGAAGATGCTGGAAGAGGCATAGAAGGATTCTCCCCAGAGCCTGTGGACAGCACAGCCCTGCAGATCTCTCCATTTTAGCACAGGGATTTATGGATTCTGGGACTATGAGAGAACAAAATTATGTTTTTTTGAAACCATCAAGTCTGTGAAAATTTGTTTCAGCAGCCACAGGAGACTAACACATCAGCTCTATACTAAGGATCTGACAAATACACATCATCTCATTTAAAATTTGGAACCAGTCCTTTTTTTTTTTTTGTACCAGGGATTGAACTCAGGAGTACTTGACCACTGAGCCACATTCCCAGCCCTATTTTGTGTTTTATGTAGAGACAGGGTCTCACTGAGTTGCTTAGAGCCTTGCCATTGCTGAGGCTGGCTTTGAACCTATGATTCTCCTGTCTCAGCCTCCCTAAGTGCTGGGATTACAGGCGTGTGCCATTGTGCTCTGCTTGGCATCAGTCTTGATGGTAGCCTATGTATATGTTTGATGGTATTGTAAGCATATATATATGTGTGTGTGATATCATCAACATAGACATATGTTACCATCAAGGTTTGTTCCAAATTTTAAATTAATTTGTGTATTATAAATTTAAATATTTTAAATTAATATGCATATTATATGTTGTTCTGTTTGTGTTGTGTGTTCTCACATGACTTTCCATCATTCAATTAATATTTACTGTCAACTAATATGTTCAGCATTGGTGTAGATGCTGGAGATACATAGATGAATGAAACAGATCACTCCAGTCCTTATTGAGTATCTAATAGAAAAAATGACAGATAGCATTCTCTAAAGTTATGTGGTTAATTGGCATGAAAAATAGCGAAATCAGGGTAATCAAAGAGTGAGCGAAGATGTGTGTTTGATTTTTGGCTGGGGAATCTCTCTCGGGGGAGAGGATCTTGCTTAGAGACTGAAGGAAGGGAAGGACAAGTGTGGAAAGCCTGGGGAACAGCATTTGGGCAGTGGGACAGCTGAGGAGCATCAGCAAGCAGGAAGAATGCCAGGTGTGGGGTGTCATGGGAGCAAACCAAGGACACAGGTGACAAGGTGGTAGGAGAGCACAGGACTGGTCCTGGGGGACAGGTGCAAACCCTAGGAGGAGTCTGGAACTTGCTCTCGTGTAACTAGCAGCCCCTGAAGGACTCCATGAGGTGAACTGTAGAGTGGAGAGATCTTTTAGGCCGCGATGCATAGGCCCCAAAGTAAGATGCAGCCTGGAATCTCTGACAGGATGAGGTGCAAAGAGGAAGCCTAAGGACAGGGGCCTGCGACATGCTGCTGTCTGGTCCCTGTCCCAGCCTTTAGCTCTGACCTCATTTCTTCCTCGCCTCACTTCCATGACTAAGCAGTGAAGAAATGATCGCTTCTTTTTAAAGACAAGAAACTGGAGCTTAGAGAGATAGACTCACTTGGCCACTGTCCCTGCACAGATCTCGGTGGAACTTGGCTGGGAGCCCCAGGCCTCCTGACCCCTGGCCCAGGGCTCTCTGAAACACTGGAGTGTCCCTGAGGGAGCTGCGCCCACCTACCTAGGCTCTGAAGGGTACCCGCGGGGTGGATGGGCATCCTCCTAGGTGCTCCCCCAGAGGAGACTCGTAAACCTCTCCTGAGGAAACAGAAATGCACACTCCCAGGGAGCTGGCAGACTAAATAAAGAGTGCTGCCCACGGGGAGCCCCCACAGTGGAGCCATCTGCTTCCCAGAGCAGCCAGGAAGGATGCTAACGTGGCCCCTGCTGTGCTTGGGGCGAGTTTGTGCTGATCCCTGGGGAGCCCATTGCTCTCCTCACCTACACAGAGCAGCATCTCTGAGTGCAGGGTCCTGCCCCTGACTCAAAACAAAAACAGAAATGTGACTTTCTTTTCTGTTTTGTTTCCTACCTGGAATTTAGTTTTGACTTGGAGCTGCTACTGGGTGTGGGTGGTGGAAGCGTGGTCTCAGCCCACTTGGGCAGCTTTGTCTGGGGAGGCATCTGAGCTCTGGGAGGGAGTCTTGCTGATCTCCAGTGTATAGAGCAGTGGAGGCGGCGTCTGGAGCTCCCTGTTGGTGCCTCAGGCTGATGTTCCTGTCTGAGCTTCAGGCAGGTGCCCATTACTGTGACCTCTCTCATCCCTTTGGGAGGGAGAACATTCTACTGGCTCCCAGCCCACCCTGTTGTAAAGGAAGCTCTATTTCCAGACTCATGCTGCTCTCCACGCTGAGACCTGGGGAATTGCTGAGGTTGCCTCATAGATGTGTCCAGACCCACCACGCAACATTTCTTCCATTTCTATGCTATTCTCAGCCAGGTCTTGGGATGGTCTTGCTGCTGCCCAGGCTCTGCCTGTTCTTGGGAGTTTAAAAATCTGTCAGGACTCAGCTTGGGTATGGACATGACTCCAGTCTCTTCATTTTCTCCTCTGTCCTTGCAGCCCAGGGAAGCTTTCCATGGAAAACTCTCAGGGAACCCAAAGCGTAGTCCATCTTGCCTACACATTCTTCTGATTCTTTCATCTTGTGCTAGAGAGTTGGGCCTTAAAACTGAAATCCCCAAATTGCATCCTTTATTCTGTCTACTTTTTAGTGCTCCACACAATAAAACAGAGAAAATCTTGTTAGCCTTTCAAAATATTAACCCTTCCACTCCATTATAGGGCAGATGTTGGAAGTCAGGCTGCCTGCTTTGAGTCCTAACTAGAAGATGTTCCATTTATTAGTTGGGACACACATATGACCTTGTCTTTGGACTATAAAATGGAAGGTTATCCCTGCCTGCTGGGTTATTTTGAGGATTGTAAAAGACAGTATCGGCTGAACTGTTGGTATAGTGCTGGGCTGCTCTTGTTCTCGCAAGCTGCGCCGATTTCCAGTTTGTGGTCAGCATTGTGTTTCTCCACCTGTGCATCTTGGGCAGTCTCCAGGACCACCTTCAGGTTGAGTGATTTCCTAGAAAGACTCACAGAATCATAAAATCTGGTTTCTAAAGGATAGGATTTATTACAGTGCTGTTGTGTCCCTCCCCCAACTCATGCTGAAACCCTAACCACCAGGGTGATGGCATTAGGCCTGGGTCCTTTGGGAGGGATTAATAATGAAAGCAGATCCCTTATAGACGGGACTAGGGCCCTCATGAAGGACTCCAGAGGGCCTCCTTGCCCCTTCTGCCCTGTGAGAAGACAGCAAGAAGACAGCTGTCCATGAACCAGGAAGTGGGCACATATCAGACACCAAATTTGCCATTGCTATGACTTTGGGTTTCCAAGTCTTGAGAACTGTGAAAAATAAATTTAAGTTGCTTATATACCACCCAGTTTATGGTATTCTGTTAAAGCATCTGGTGGACTAGGACATACAGTGAAGGGACACGGGCTAGAACCAACCAGGAGAAGATGCACACAGCCAGGAGGGATCCAGGTATGAGCTTCTGGTGGTCCTCTCCCAGTGGGCTTGTGCACATGTGGCTGACATTTTCCAGTGATAACATAAGGCACACACAGAGCAGTAAGAACCTGGAAGCTCACCTGAGTCTCTCTGTAGAGATTTTGTTGGGAGTTGGTCATATGGACATGGTTGACTGCCCATGTGGCTGATCTTCTGCACTGAGTGGGTACCAAGTGACCCACAGCGCACCACCATAAATTACGTTGTTAACCTGGGTTATCTGGGATGACCCACAGTCCTCAGA
>JAQQSJ010000671.1:0-14926 GCA_028644305.1 Xerus rutilus
GATTCCTGGGCATTTAAAAATAATTTAAAGATAGACATCTGTGACATTAAAAACTAAATACTATGTTTACATGCCTTGTCCTCTCCAGACTTGTTATGGGGACAAATTCTCAACCCTTATACTTCCTACATTTCAGACTGTTTCCTCTGTGTATATTTGAATCATAATTGTAATTCTCATTGATGTTCCTCAATTAACTGTACAATGAGGCTGAATTACCATGACTTGTTACCACCTCCCTCTCTAGGGCAAAAAAGGGCCATCTTCCTATTGGTAATAGTTGGGCCCTCTTTGGCCCCCATTCACTGCCTCTGGGCTGGGGCAGGATGACTTGATTATGCAGTAACTGCTACTCAGAAACTTGAACAAATTTCATTACAGAACTGACCAGCCTTGGACTCTCATCATGCTGGACTCCCATCAAACTCAAAATTTCTCGACAGCCCCCTTCTTTTTCTGCTAATCAGTAATCTCTCCCAAGCCTCTGTTCCTACCCACAGGTGATGCTTCTACATTCAAGCAACATGACTGACAACCAGAGACTCCCACACCCCTGCATCTGCCTCCCTGCCTGACCAACACCTGAGCCATCTCCCCATCTTGGCACCCCCAATCCTGCATGAAGTAGCCAGACCAAATCTGCTGTCCTATATCATTAAAAAGGCCGGGATGTTAGGTCGGTCCAGGGCCCAGGATGTCCAATTAGGGGGACCAGTCAGGGCAGCTGCGGAATGGAGTGGCCGGCCAGATGCTGACGTCACTAGTCAATCAGCGGGTTTTTCCTGACCTATCCAGGAAGGACTCTGGCCTTCTCTTCTTGCCACCAAGCCCTCCCCTTCCTGACCGGTCTTTTAAATTTTTCTGTACGCCAGAACACGTGCGCCATTCTCCCATACACACTCTGATGGACGGGAGAGTTCAGCCCGAGAACGTGTATTTCCAATAAAGCCTTGCCCAGCGGCTTTAATTCGTCTCCTTTTGGTCCTCTGGCTTTACAGTAAACAGTGACAATAAGGAGCAAACTGGACCCCCTGGAAATAGCAAGAGAAGGAAGAACAGAAGCGGGGAGCACAGAGAGACGTGGGAAGGCGGCCAAGGTTTGCACCGGAGGGCAGCCTGGAGTTAGGAGTGGCCTCAGGGGTGCTGCCAAGCAGAGGCCCTGCCCAGCCACAGCAGGGACAGGGCAGGAAAGAGGACACAGGTTTCCATGCCTGGGGCCTGGCAGAGGAGAGGCCTGGCCTCTGCCCTGCCACGCTGAGGAGCAGCCAGGCCCATGCGGACCCTGAGGCTGCCTCTGGTAGGAGATCCACGCTGGCTTTGGATTCCGTGTGTAGCACCCGAACCAGCAAAGTGTGAGATGTGCCTGCACAGTCCCCAGGGAAGAGCATGGGCCAGGAAGTTTCTGCCAGAAGGAAGTTTGAGAACAGAGGGTGACTGCCATTCAGACAGAACCATAAAAAGCACTTCTGGAAATGCCCACCAACCCACGGGCTGCTGCTGAATATACCTGCCAATCGACAGGCTGCTGTCTACACAGGTTCTTTTTTCAGAAACTAATCTAGAACTGATTTCAGGACTTCGAGGAGGTGCAGACACCCCAGGGAAAGGCCAAGTGTGGGCCAGGACCAGGTGAGGTGGCCCAGGCTCCAGGCTGTGGAGCACAGGGACAGAGCAGGGCCAGGTGCTGTGATGGCCTGTCCGGCAGGTCACCTGCACCCCAGCTGCTCGACCCTCCCACCCCAGAGCTGCCTGGAGCCCCTCCCAAGACGCTGGCCCCTCCCCCTGAATACATTCCGGCCTTAGAACAAAGGGGCGCTGGGAGCCTGAGGCCTGAGAGCCTCTTTCCCTATCATGGAAGTGAACCCAAGGTCCTCCCAGAGTTCCCTGCAGGGTCAGGCTGAGACCTGGACTCCTCCCTTCTGCTGCCCCCAGGTGGCCATGTTCTTAGGAAAGAGCTGACCTCTGGTCCTTGGCTGAGCCTTTAAGAACTAGATCTAAGATGACATCTAAGATCCTAAGGAGCCTGTGGTCTGGCCTGAAATCTCTCCCAAAGCACCTAGTCCAGGGCCCCATGAAGGCTGTCACCATGTCCCTGGGTCTCAGGTTCTGACGACCTGACCCAAGGAGGGGAAGCCCAGGCAGGCAGCTTGTGGGACGTGGTGGGGACCCCAGCACACAGGGAGCCAGGCGGGGTGATGCTGGGGAGGCACAGACACAGGAAGACCCCGCTGCTCCTTGGGACCTCTGCTCCACTCCAGCACAGGGTCCAGGCCCTGCTGGCTGCGGGTCCCTCTGCACATCTCCCAGGTAACAGAGCAGCCCAGCCCAGCCTCGCCTGGTGGGCTGCAGCATGGTCACCTGAGTGCAGAGCTGCCGTCCACCCTCAGTAATCAGGGAGCAGGCTCCTGGTCCAAAGAATGTGGCCTGGGGTCAATTAGCTCTAAGGACCCTAAAGACACAGGGCAGGTGGCTATGGTGGAGGGGCTTCTACAGGGAGTGGCTGCCACCCAAGAATGTCACAACCCACCTAAATGTCACTCCAGGCAGACACAAAGTGAGTCAGGGTGGACCTGCAAGGACTCAGGAAATACACCACGCCGCAGCCTCGGGAGCAGAGCAGAGCCACACCAGGGGCATTGAAAATATCCCCACCAGCTGACAGCCTGAAGCTCCCCCACAACTGCAGGGGCCTCTGTCCAGCCGGCACACACGGAACTGGACAACTGGACAAAGAGCTGGCAAGTTCATCTGAAGGCAAATCTGGCCATGTGCCTGCGAACCCCTCGGGATGCCTGGAGTGCACTGTTCCTGCAGAGGCAGCGCAAACAGCCACTGTGAGGCACTTAGAGCCTCCCATCCAGCGGGGCCTCAAGGTGGCAGAGCTGTGGGGGCCCCAGGGTGTGGGGGCACTGGGAAAGGTGCCACCTGATGTCACAGCAGGGCTGGTCGTAGAGGAGGGGTGTCCCCACTGCCCACTGCGGGGCGGGGGTGTTCTGGCAGGCTGTGTCCACGATTCTGAGCCAGACCCAGCAGGGCAGGCCAGGTGGGCATCCATGCAGTGTCTGGCACTGATAAATGCCCCATGGGTGCCAGTCAGGGGCACCAAGCAGTTCTGAGTCACCTGGATGAGAAAGGAAGGAGCTGGACGCAGCCTCGCGCCACCAAGAGCAGAGAAGATTGACGGACGCTGGGAGGAGATGTCAGGAGGGCTCTGCTGCTGGGCTATTCCTTCAGGTGCAAGGACTCCAGAGGAGGGGACATTAAAGACAGAGCTGCCCGAGGGAGCCCGGGGCGGGTCTCTGCCTAGTCTGGGCCCACGCTCTGCTCCAGCACCAGGAGAGCTGGGCGGGGCCCATCTGAGAGTGGAGTCCTGAGCCGGTGCTTTGCCCAGGAGGCACTTACAGCTTGACACCTAAGAACAAAGGACGGGTGCAAACGCAGATGAAGGCACAGCTGAACAAGGATGTTAAGTCCATCAGAAGCAACCAGAGCACAAGGCGAGACCCAGGCTCATCGGTAAGAGCCGTTGGCCCCAAGACCCAGTGGGCTCGGGCCAGACAGCAGCTACGCACACTGTAAAGGTCCACAAGAGGGACGGCGGGGTGGTGGTCAGGAGGTTCTACGAGGGGGACGGCGGGGTGGTGGTCGGGAGGTTCTACGAGGAGGAGGGTGGGGTGGTGGTCGGGGAGGTTCTGCCCATTGTTCGGGTACTTGCTGAGTCAGGCTGCAAGCACCAACACGCCACCGGGGCCGGGACCCCGCAGCTCTCAGTGGAGGACTTGCACCTTCTACATGTCACACTTGACCCATGTTTTCCCACGAGTCCACGGGACACAGGCACACCTGAAGTCACTCCAGCTCGCGTGTCAGGGAAGGCAACTTTTGAAGGGAGCTGTTGGGCAACGTTGGGGTGAGCCGTTGTGCCCCCTGTGGCAGGGCCTGGAGAGGAGCCTCCAGATTCCAGGCACGGGCCCCTGCGACCTGTGACTGTGCTGATCAGTGACAGCCAACAGCCAGGACAGCAGAGGGCTACCTCTTCAGAGAAGCCAGTGACATTGCTGGGCTTCCCTTTCCCGCCCCAGTGACCTATGGCAGCTGGAGAGTGTCCTGCATCCCCAGGGCCTGATGGTGATGTGAACGCAGAGCAGGCTGGCCAATGTCCTTGCTGTCATGACCACTGAGGTTTGGGTCCCACAGCAGGACCCGCCCTCTGTGGCCAGAGCTGGGACAGTTCAGTGGTCCCTACTAAAATTCTAAATAAGTAACCTGTGGCTCAGCAGATGCACTTCTTAGCAGCCACCACCACAGACACCTGGTGCAGCCCTCTGTCCAAGCTGCCGAGGACACACAGAGAGCCCTTGATAAAGGGAGGATCTGAGGGCCCAAAGGCCAGAGCAGAGACCCCCCGAGGTCAGATGGAAACCTGCAGTGTAAACTTCCTGGGCCTGGGCCGCCAGAGCCTGGCCAGAGCCTGAGACCCCGCCTGGTCCACAGAGGACTAATGCCCTGCAGGGGAGCAAGACCCTCTGCCATGGTTCAGGCTGCAGAGACAGAACCAGAGAGTCAGTGCGTTCACACACCACAGCCAGCCCCTCCCTGCAGTCTGCAAGCTCTCCAGCCGCACAGTGTGCAAGACAGAATCAAGGCCAAAAGCTCCTGGAAAGCAGAGCAGAATGCTCGATGCCTGGCCAGACAAGGACCAGGACAGTGGCTCTGGGGCTGGCATTCAAACTCTGCACAGGCCCACGCTGCAGACACAGAGGAGCCGAGGCCACCAGGCCCTCCCCCTACCCAGCCCTCTTAGATTTGTGTGGTCACCCCCCACCTGTGGGGAAAGGAGAATATTGACCACAGAGAGGGAGGCTCCACGGTGGGAACCTTCTAGAGGGTGTGTTTGTACACCTGTCCAGCAACCAGTAAGGAAGATGCCGGGCTTGCCCAGAAGCTGTGACTGTGACCAAGAGCAGACCCCGTGACTCGGATCCGGAAGCAGCAGGAGCCTGAAAATAACCAGGATGAGAATGTGCCCAAAAATGAGGCAGACGGGGGCACCTGTGCCAAAACAGGAAGGTTAGCAAAGAAGTGGAACCTCTGTGACGAACAAACAGAAACCCTAAACTGGGAAATACACCGTCCAACTTCAAGGAAACCCGCAGCTGGACGCACCCTTCGACACAGAGACCACATGTGCTGCCGGTGGCCGCGCGGCTCTGTGCTGCGGTGCTCACGTCTGGCCACACGCCCGCCTCTGCAGGCGCCTGCCACTGTCCTGGGAGAACCTTCCAAAGCCCCACTCCAGGCCTCACTCCGGCTCGCTGGGGTCGCCCGCGGTCACCCTGCTCTGCAGTGCGAGGCCAAGACTCGTTTCTCTAACCTGGGTTTGACGTAGCCCCCACTGGTCACCCTGTCCTTACCTCCCTCACCTCCCTCACCTCCCCAGCCTCTGGGACCCACTGCTCTCTTGACTCCCGTGAGATTGTCTTTTCAAATCCCACACGGGTCAGACGGGGTGGGACTCGCCTCTCTGCGCCCGGCTTCCTCTGCAACAACCCAGTCCTGTCGGAGGTGCAGTCGCCACAGACCCCCTGCTGCTCATGGCTGGGGCTGCCTGCCGTGGTCAGGGTCCTCGCTCCTCCACGTCCTCGTCAAGACTCTTCTTTGTGAGAATGACAACGGTTGTTCCTGGGAGGAGGTGATGTCGTTGGTTTTGATTGGCATTTCCCAGATGATTAGTGATGGGCAGCTGTTTTTCGTGTACCTGTTGGCCATTTTTGTGTCTTTTTAAAAGAAATACCTGTTTAAGACTATTGCCCGTTTGGAAAGCACATATAAAGCTGTTAAGCTGTTTGAGTCCCTTGTATATGCCCGTACTAACCCCTCGTCACATGCATACTTGCAGATACTCTCTTCCTCCGGGCTCTCTTTCCGCTCATTGTTCCCTTGCCTGGGCAGAAGCTTTTTAGTTTGATAGAATCCATTTATCTAATTGTGCTACTGTTTTCTGTGCTTTTGGGTCCTATAAAAAATCCTTCCAATTCCAACATCCCAAAGCATTTCCCTTACGTTTTCTTCTAGAAGCTTCACAGTTTCAGAGAAGGCTATTTATTAAATCAATAAACGTTATCCAACAGACCAAAAGGATGAAGGTCGAAGGCCATATGAGCACCTCCACAGCTGCAGGAAAAGCACCAGATAGAACTGAGCATCCCTCCCTGGTGAGCCCTGAGCAGTCCAGGCCTAGGAGGAAGGTGCTCGGGCAGGCTGCTCTGGCCCGAGCTGCGGGCGTAGGAGGACTGGGAGCGGCTCTCCAAGACCTGGAGCCGGAGGCACCTGCTCTGTCGCACGTGTTCTCAGCACAGCAGTGATAGTCCCACCAGAGCAACCAAGCAGGGGAGAAAGAAGGGGCACCAGGCTGGAAGGGGAGAGTCAAAATGTCCCCGAGGGCAGATGGCAGGACCTCACCCAGAAGCCCCAGAAGACCGCCACACCACAAAGAGCCGCAGCAAGGCGCCAGGATCCAAAGCCAAGAAACAAGAATCAGTAGCATTTCTGCATGGCAATCGTGAGTGATGGAAAAGAAATAAAAAGCAAACCCATTTACAATAGCTGCGAAAATAATAAAATACACAGGGACAAATTCAACCAAAGAGGTGGAAGATCTTCAGAGTGAAAACTATAAAACACGGATGAAAGAAATTGAAAAGGAAACAAAAAAAATGGAAACGTGTCTCGTTTGTGGATGGGAAGGCTCGACGTTATTAAAGTATTCGTAGGAAGCAATCTACAGATTCGACGCAATTCCTATCAAGATGCCAATGACATTCTCCACAGAACTGGAAAAAGCAGCCTTAAAGTGTCTATGGAACCACAAAGACGGAGCCAGGCAGAACGGCAAAGCAATCTCAGGTCAATGGAACAGAGCAGAGGCATCGCTGTGCCCGGCCTCAGGGCACATAGAGTGGCAGTCAGGGGCCCAGGAGCAGCCCCACACCCCTGCAGCCAGCGGGTCCTCAACAAGGGCCCCAGAACACATGCTGAGAGGACCGTGCTCCAGGGCTGGGACAACCACAGAAGCGGGAAGCAGACTCCTGCCTCCCCCCTGCCAAATCAAGTCAAGACCGTAGTGGGACTCAGCCCGAGAGCCAGACCTGCCGGCACTGCAGACTTAGCAGGGACCTGGGTTAAGAACCCCAGTGACAAGGAATCAAAAATATCAAATAACACTGGGGGGAGGGACGGCGTGGGAGACCAGTGCTGTGTGCTGCTGGGGCCCCCGAGGGAGCGGATGGAGAAGCCGCAGGTGAAAAAGTGTTGGGAACAGCCTAACCCTAAGGACGTGGGAATCTGGGAGCCCCAAGCAGGGTCAGTGCAGAGGGAACCACTCCGGGCGCCTCATGGAAACCACCGGAAACAGAAGAAAACACCGGCAGGGTGTGGCTCAGCCGCAGAGCACCTGCCAGCGCGCCAGGCTCCTGGGAGAAAAAAGAAAGAGGGAAGGAAGGAAAGAAGGAACGAAAGGCTTCAAAAGTGGCCAGAGGAAAACTCTTTAAACAGCAAGAGAGAAGAGCCGAGCTCCCACCAGAGAAGGAGGCAAGGCAGGAGGGGTCTGGCAGCGCAGCCCCGGGTCCCGGGCCGGCGAGGACGCGGCAGACACCGCAGGCAGAGCAGGGAGAGAGCCCGTCACCAGGGCTCCACGAAGACGTTCTAAAACCAGCTTCTCAGCTGGAAGGAAAGTAACCCAGGCAGGAATGTGGGAATGTCAGAAAGAAGGAAGGGCCGGGAAGGCTAAGTCCCTCCATAGACAGAGATGGGCACCGGCCGGGCAACGGCAGTGCCAGCCTGGTGCACCAAATGGGTCACATTGCAGTGCAGTGAGTGAGAGGCAGGGGGCAGGGTGGAGCTGGCTGGTCCCCAGGTCCCAGCAGCCCAGGAAATTGGCACCCTCTGGTCTCACGTGGAAGTCTGCACGTTGCCAAGCACGGACACTGCCGTCTCCAGGGTGCTCACAGGTCACCAGTGCAAGTACCGCTAGCAGGTCAGGACAGGGATGTGGGACAAGGAGATGTCCTTAATCTGAAGGAAGGCAGCAAGTGACGAGAGGGGTGATGTATGTCAAGGGAGTCTGTGGACAACAGAGGTCACAGGACAGCTAGCAAGCCAGCCTTCCAGGAACCACGCGCCCACAGCGACGTGAGCCAGGACCCCGGGAGCAAAGCCCAACAGAGCGCCTGGCAAGAAACTCCGTAAATCTAAAGGCGTAAAAAACAGGTTGAAAGAGAAAACATGGGGACTCTGGGGCACACAAACAAGAGCAGAAGAAAGCTCCCGGGAAGGCTGCCCCAACCCATGCCAGAAGAGATGCTTTCCAGACGCAGGCGCAGGCGTGTGCAAGGGAACCAGCACTTCAGGAGGGGAACAGGCAAGAGCTGAGTCAGCTGAAGGGGGACGCCTGCCCACAGAGAAGCCTTCGGCCCTCAGTGGCTGCACTAGTGAGCACTCGTGCTCGGGGATCAGCACTCCCTGGGCAGCAGCCAGGACCCTGACCCCATTGACAAGCGTACAGACCGCTGCACCCTTCCTCCGGCACGGGCAGCGATGGCTAACACAGCCACGTGGAGCAAGTCTCCACACGTCCTGTCCCAACCAACATCGTTCAAAGTGGGCTTGGCCACCGCGGACCCAAGCTGACTAAGAACATCTACACAGTGGAAAGTCCAGCCACTCAGACTGGACGCTGTGCGCCTCTAGAATACAGAGGCAACCAGAGGGCACCTTGGCAGACAAAGACTGGGGCGCACATCGGATGGGTAGGGAGCACAGTTCAAGCAGCGCATGGGGTGAGTGCAGCCCTAGGTCACCTGCTTACAGTGAGGGAAGGCCAAAAGCCAGCCATCTGGCTCCCGTGACTGGAGACCAGAAGCCCAGCCCTGTGAAACAGACCTAGGCCACAGAGACGAGGGACCCAGAAATCAACCAAACAACACAGACACACGTCAGGGGGACCCGGGGAGCCACAATGTATTTTTTTTAAAAGATGAATAAAACCTCCCAGAAAAGTGACCGAGAGAGAAAAACAGAAAATGTAGATTGGCAAAGCCAGGAGCCAACAGACCCTCAAAATAATGAAGAACTGTAAGTTCACTTTAAGTTAGTGAAGTTGATACTTAAGATTAAATGGGAAAATCCTCCTCCCCCCAAAACACGGTTTATCAGAACCAACAGACAATATTTAAGGCAGATACTTTAATATCTGTTCAGTAGCTGCAGCCACGATTAAAATGTTCTCACCGAGAAGGCTGAAGTCCCGGTGATGTCGCTGTGGCTTCCCAGACACTCAGGGAAGAGTGGCACTGGTCTCCTCCGTGCCGTTCCACACCAGCGCAGCCCTGACAGGCCTGGCCTCACAGACGCCGCAGGCGGCTCCCCCCACAACCACACAGAGAACGCTGGACACCGAACCCCACGATGCACAGAAACAACAGAGCATCCAGACCACAGAGGGTCGGCTCTGAGAATGCCAAGTCCATGCCATGTAAACTCTAGTAAGGGACACGGCGCGGGGTCCTCGCAATCAGTGCAGGATTATATAAAATCCAGCAACACACAGCTACGGAAACACTCCTAGCGGTTGGCAGAGATGTGGTGGGTCATCCTGAAAATGGCGAGAATAGCGTGGGAACACAGCGACAGCCACAGTAGCAGGCAGGGGACAAGGACGCCCGCCATCCACATTCAGGTCTGTTCAGCTGCTGCAGTCTTGCAGCTGGCAGCAACCGCCTCCAGGCAAGAAAAATAAACAAACGGGAAAGAGAGAGATCAAAAGCCGACTTCATCTGACGAGAGTCAAGTTAGCAGAGCCACCAAAGTTTCACGCATTATGTCAGAAACTGGAGAGTGAAATATTTATAATAGGAATAACAGCGAGGAGACGGGAGACCGCTACACTGAAAAATGACAGAACAGCTTTGAAAGAAACAGAGTTATAAATGGGAAACACTATGTCCACAGACTGGAAGGCTACAAGGTGCTGACATCACTGTGTCAATGCTGAAAATAATCTGCAACCGGCACAGACCTGATCAGAATCCAAGGCATTTTTCACAGGTTGATGAGGCCACAGCGATGGGCACGCAGGGCACGTGGGATGCACAGATTCAGCGCTGCACTGAACCAGAGTCCAGAGGGTTCCTGCACAAGCTCCCCGTGGGGGCTGAGGCCAAGTGCCCTGGGTGAGAAAACGGCAGACAGAAATGTAAGTGACCAAACAGGAAAGTGTCCCTGGAAAGCAGAGTACTTCCTGTGACCGTGGCAGGCCATTCAGTGGAAAGCACAGAAAGGTCGGCACCAGACTCAGGTAGGCAGCGGCTGGAGAGTAAGGCACACAAAGCCCAGCACAGAAGGTACCCAGGCTGGCTAGACATCCTCCACTGTGCCAGGTACTTCTGTAGGTCACACACAGTCCAGTGCATGGAGAGGTGGCCCAAGGAACTGCTGTGCTGGGGTCGGAACTTTGGTGTCTGCAAGTTCCTCGAAGAACCCGTACTCAGTGTGATCGCGCTCGGAGATGGGCCTTCAGGTAGCGCTGACCTCTGGTCCTGCCTCAGACGTGGGGGCTGTGGTCCTCTGAGCTCTGAGCAGCTGGAAGGAGCTCCCGTCCTGCCCCATGGGGGTGCGGACACTACATGTGCTGGGCCTGGATCTGGACTGCCAGGCTCCAGAATCCGAGCAACATGTTTACATTGCTTACAAACCACCATTGACGCTGTTTAAACAGCTCAGAGGGATCAAGACAACTGCAATAGTGACTCTCTTCCAAGGAGGAGACTCGGACTTGGGTGGTCAGGAATGTCTCAGGTACATATTACTTGCATCTGTTACAATGACAGTGGAATCATGATTGCCTAGAAATCAAAAGTAATATTTTAAATGATCAGCAGAAGGTTTCCAAAAGGGACATTTCCTAAGCAAATAGATGGAATAAACTTCAAAAGGCTAAAGTTGTACACACAGAATTATTCATCATGAAGCAATAAAACTAGAAATTACTAACAAAGGCCACATTAGAAACCCTTACCTGCTGGAAGTTAAAATGCTCTTCTGTAAACATCTGAGGTCTAAACACGATAGAACCTAAATTCCAGCACATCAGGGAGACGTGGAGTTACTAAGGACAGTGGGCGACCACAGTGCTCTCCTCAGAGAGGAAGTTCCATCTTCAGAGTCTGTCCTTCTCAACAGGAGAAGATGGTCAAACTGTCACAACTTTCAAGTGGATGAGCTTTTTGTTTTTTCTGGTACTGGGCAAGAAGCCGAGTAGATGCTAGCAAACATTATTAAATTAGAAAAAAGAAAAGCAAGGCCTGGTAAGTAAATTAAGAGCTAAAAGATAAATAAAAAGTTATGTGTGAAGAATTCAGCACAACAGTCCAAACCCGTGCTCATCTACAAAGAAATAGCTCTTAAACAAAATTCTAAATCATACAAGAAATGAAGCAAATACTGAGGCAATTTCGGAGATGAGCGGGGAATTACTTGCATGATTGAATGCTAATAAATCTGAATGGTGGCAGATAAATTGTACCAGTTGGCATTCAGGCAACTGAACCACACACACAGACCTTTATTTCTGCAAAACAAAACTGAAATAGAAAATGTACCTTCCAAGGAGTCTCTGGACTCAGCCTTGCTTGTTGGTAAGATATTTGTGAACTGAAATTTTAATTCCAAAATGATGTACTCAGTTTTAGACATTTACAAACTTGAAGAATTGGCCAAGTAATTTTATAAAGTAAGCTAAGTCTGAAAACAAAATCTGAGGAGTGAATTATGACCTACTGTGCGTTCTTCAAACTGCACTGAACGCACATCACAAAGAGAGGTTTCCTCTCTCTCATGTAGCTTGCGAACTGTTAGAAAAATCAGCAGAGCCTTCCATGCAGGACCTGAAGCCCACATCATGTAAAGGTCTACTGTGGGTCTCCAGTACGTGGGATCCAGCCTGCAGGGTTCTCCGATCTTATTTGTCCAAGCATCTCCTGGGAACATCTCTGAGAAAGTCTGCTATGGAAAAGTTCATGTCAAACCCAGATGAGATGCTGGCAAAGAAAACCCAGCTGCATGATTTTTTTTTTTTGGTACTAGGGATTGAACTAAGGGGCAATCGACCACTGAGCCACATCCCCAGCCCTATTTTGTGTTTTATTTAGAGACAGGGTCTCACTGAGTTGCTTAGCACCTCGCCGTTGCTGAGGCTGGCTTTGAACTTGCAATTCTCCTGTCTCAGCCTCCCAAAGTGCTGGGATTACAGGCGTGCGCCACCGCGCCTGGCTCCAGCTGCATGTTTGATCAACCGTCTGTGGAGGTTTATGTGGTGCATGAAGAATGACTACATGTAACACTGGAAAGACAATGGTTTAGTACAGTGAAGCTGTGAGTTTCTGACACATTGCTAGGCCCCAGAGAGTGTCTGAATAAATGTTAAAATATCATTCAGGAAATTATGAAATACATTCCTAATAGAAACACCTAGGGATTGGAAGAAGCTCCTATGTGCCTAAAGTATTTCCCATATAAGTGCTTAACATTCTGTACGCCACAAACAGGATAAACAAAATTGCAAAGCAAATAGCAGGACATGAAAATACTCACAACAAATATCCTGAACAAAGAGAGATCCCTTGAAGTCATCGAGAAGCCACCAACCATCATCTCACAAACGTCAGCAAAGATAAGCTCAAAAGTGAAGGGATATGAACCACCCCAAATTATGAAAGATATTTGACTGTATTGTAATAAAAGAGCACAAAATTAAGATGTTGTCATTTTTATCTTTCAGGCTGAACAGCATATGCATTGGAAAACATCAGAAAGCTTGTCTTGGACTCATTGCTTCAAGATAATGAGGGCAAACTTGCATGTGCTTAGCATGCACACTAAGCAGAGTAGCAAGAGCATTCTGTGGGGCCAGTCGTGACCATCTGACCCTTCTCCAGGGAGAAATCTTCAGTCCCATGGGGCAGGGCAGCTGTGACCTCAGCAGAAAGCTGCAAACCCCCTGGCTGGGTTTGGGGCTGGAGACAGAGAGATCAACCCCCAACCCACATACGAATGCTGCTCACATCTTTGACTGACAGATGTGCCAGCAGGAAGGAAACTCTGAAAACCTCAGCACAGAGCTACAGATGAAAGCTTGAAAAAATCGAGCAGATATTTCACTGAGGTCCACAGCAGAGAGGCAGAGTGTGGCATCTATGTCTAGCAAAGTCAATTGCCTTTGAGAACAAATGTCAACACACCACAGAATATAGCAACCCAGTCATTCTACACACATCGACACAATGTCCAACACGAAGCAACAACTGCTGGAGTCATCGAATAAGAGAACAGTTATAAAGCAGTGTGGAGATGAGCCAGGTGTTGGAAGCAGCAGAAAGAAACATAACAACAGCAGCGATTATAAATACGTCCAAGGACTTGAAAAGAAATATAGTCACAATGACTAAACAGATGGGGAGTCTCAGCAGGAAAGTGGAAAAGACATAAAAGAACCAAATGGAAATTCTAAAACTGGAAAGTACCATGGCTGAACAGAAAACTGCACTGGAAGACACACCAGCAGAGAGAAGGCACAAGGGAGTCCAGAGAACTTGAAGCTCAGCCAGTGAGCATTATCTAATCTGGAGGACAGAGGATCAATATTTGATGAGCTGAGACCTCATGACTCACTGCAGCACGGAGCATGAGGCTGAGTTCTGTCTTGTGAATCTGAAGGATGAAACCCACGGACACGGGGGTGAGGGCAGTTGGCAGGATCTACTAGAGTGGCAGAAAGCCAGCCAGCAGGGCTCCCAGGGAGGGGCGCCTGGGAGCGGCCGCTGTGTGGGGGTTCGTGTGGGCCTCCAAGGCCGAGGGAGCCGCCCCCACCCGTCCCGGCCAGGTGCTCGGTGTCCACCACTCTTCACGCGCTCTCTGGTCCACCGAGGTTACTGAGCCTCCTTTTTGGCGGGGGTCTGGGTCCCAGACAGCAGGCGTCTCATGATCAATTTCCTGCATACACAGGAGTCAGCCTGACCTGGACGAGGCCCACTGCACGGAGGCCTGACTGGAGGAGCCCAGTTTCCTGCCTGCCCTCCTAATCCTTCCCCTGCCTCAATCGGAGACCATGAAACAGTCTAATGTAGGTATAGTGGAATCCAAGACGGGCAGTAAAGAAGGAAGGAGGCAAAAATAAAATGTTTTACTGAATAATGAAAATAACTCCTGGAGTCAGTCCAAGGAGCTCAGAAAATGTCAGGCTGGATACATACAAAGTATCTGGATATTACTAATTGCTAAAAACCAAAAGTGAAGGAGAAATCTTGAAACCAGTCAGAGGAGAAGGGCTGGTGGCCTTCGGAGCATGGACGGTGTTGACTGCCGCTGACCACTCCCCAGGCTCAGTGGAGACCCAAAGTAAACAGACCAGCTACCTAAGTGCCAAGAGAGGGAAGGGGTCCATCCGGAGCTCTGCGCCCAGACAAGCCCTCTGTCAGAAATACAGGCAGAACAAAGGCTTGTCCAGATAGAAGAATCGGCAAGACCCAGCCCTAGAGGATCTGAGGAAGCTCTGACGGGGACGCAATCACAGCAGAGGGTCCCAAGCCATGGCAGGGGGCGAGGAGGGCAGGATGGCAAAATCACGGTGAACGCAGGTGGCCACCTCGCTTCCTCTCCATCATCTTCACGCTCCAGCTGTTCAAGGTGAAGGCTGCTTTGGGGGCAAATAACGACACCAACAGAAATGCGTCACAGTGACGGCACAGAAGATGGGCATGGAGCAGCCACGCACCCCCACACTGGCGTCAAGTCAGTGGCTACGAGAAGACTAAGCGACTAAAAAGAATGCAGGGGTACCGAGCAGCACAAGAGGGGCGACAGAAACAGAGAG
>JAQQSJ010000672.1:0-14926 GCA_028644305.1 Xerus rutilus
TCTGGATGCAACTTCCTGAAGATACTAAGGGATGACTATGTACAGTACAGTATATTTATCATTTATCCTCCTAACATGAGTTTTGAGAAGGTTACTTATCTTCTGATTCATAATTTCCTATTGAAGGATATGTTAAGGAGAGAGCACCCCTATAAAAATTAGTCTGAAGAAAATTTTTGATAGAAGACACTGTTAATAGTCTGTTTTTACCAAAATAGGTTTATATAAATCCAAAATTATCCTTTTACCCATCTCTCTCTTAAATATTTTATTCGTAACTTATTAAGAAAATCATCTATTAAACCAAAATATGGTTAGAAGAAAATAAAAGAGATTAAGTTTTCTTTTCTTTACTTCTTTTTTTGGTACCAGGGATTGAACTCAGGAGTACTCTACCACTGAGCCACATCTCCAGTCCTATTTTGTGTTTTATGTAGAAACTGGGTCTCACTGAGTTGCTTAGTGCCTTGCTGTTGCTGAGGCTGGCTTTGAACTCACGATTCTCATGTCTCAGCCTTCCAAAGTGCTGGCATTACAGGCATGTGCCATGGGATTAAGTGTTCCTTGAGTTGGAATTGTCACTATGATATTCTTGATCCCAGGATGTTTGTATTATAGTGAAGTTTAACTTACTGAAGTAGGACCTTTTAGTGAATCCATTAATTCTCTGAGAATTTTATCTAAGGATATTTAGGATTACCATCCATAACCTCAAGGACCTTCTTTGACAAACAACAAAAACAGAAAACAGAAGTTCTTATTTTAGTAGGTGTTATAGAATAATATGTGAATAGTTTTATGCAAAAGTAGTTAGTTTTCCCTTTGCATATATGGGAAAGCTTTAAAATTTTGAGAAATGACTGGCCGTGTAGCTTTATTTATTGTTTTAGTTGGAATATGAATAGTTTGTAAATCTTGTAGAGCAAAACATAATGACCCACGTACTTAGAGCTGCTCCTTCTCTTGTCCTCTAATATGACAGTTTACTCTGAAGAACAATAGGTTCTAACCAACAGGAATAAACTAATAGAAAGTGTGTCTATGCATGTATGGTCTAGGAATAACTGGGTTTCTCTGTCTTTGTTTAATTATTTTTTATATAGAAATTGAAATGTAGGGAATAGTCCAAGTAAAAAATATGTTCTTTTTTTGGGTAAAATTTGCTAAAAAACAGAGAATATTGCAGAAATAAAATATTTAGAATTTTAGGAGGTTGGCATTATAAGATTATTACCTTATGGTAGAATGAATATATAGTAAAGACTAAAAGTTTAATTCCATCTCTGTCATTTACTTACTCTGCAAAACTACACCATTTGCTTATCAGTCTTCTTTCCTATCTACCCTATGGAAGAGTGACATTGCAATAAGACCATATTTGAGAAGTTCTTTGACAAAGAGTAGACACTGAATACATGTAGGCTACTGTCTCTCAGTGAAATGATTCATGTCCTACTGGAAGGATCAACCAGCTCTGTAAAATTTTAGTGACATAGTTGTTATAATATTTTACCCAAAGTAATATTTTACCCAAATTTAAGATTCAAATAATATATAGCTTAAAAGAAGATAAATACATTGGAATATAGAAAATTTTTATCATCATCAGTAGCAGCAATGGACGTATTATACTTATTAGCCATTATAGATAATGTTTTTATTACTATGTAAAGTGTGATTGAAAATCATTATTGTCTACTTTTCAGAAGTAATCAGGTTGAAGAACTTTTAAAAAGATAATTTTATTACTGCTATAAGAAATATTTGGAAATGTTTGTTGGAAATTGGCCAGTGAATCCCAAAGAAATTGTAGAGATAATCAGCCTTAGTTAGATGCCTTATTTAGTTTTCTGGAATCTGTTGCATGTTCATTCAGTTTACAGATGGCTTTAATTTGTGGTGGTTTAAGTAAAAAGAACTGAGGTGTTCAATTATACAAGAAAGTAAGCAGTACTATATCTGTCAGAAATTAATGTATTGTTCATATAAATATGGTATGGAAATTTTACTCTTCTAAACAGTAAATATATCAACCTAGTTTCAGAATATCAGGGAGGTATTTATGATACTTTGGACATCTTAGGAAAATAATTACTGATTCCTATCAGACTGTGCCTTGATTATTAAAGGTTGTATATTTAAAAATGGGAGTATAGGTACACTGGGTACACTGGCACACACCAGTAATCCCAGTAACACTGGAGGCTGAGGCAGGAGGTTGACAAATTTGAAGCCAGCCTTAGCAGTTTAGTGATGCCTTAAGCAAAGTAAAATGAACTTTAAATGTTGCTCAGTGTTAAAGCACCCCTGGGTTCAATTTCCAGTACCAAAAAAAAAAAAAAATAGCATAGACATTGATTGTAGAGTCTGAACATAAATAGCTCTGAAATTATCAATGTCATTTTTTTTGTGATGCATCTTGATATAGATTATTTGCAAATCTTGATCAAAGTGAATCTTTGGAATATATTTCTACCTTTACTAAATGTGTGTGCTAATTAAACTTGGAGATTTATAAATACATTGTAATAAAGTAAAAGCAGGACAGTTCTAGTTCTAGACACTATAAATTATCTATCTCTTAAAAAAAAAGATTTGTATCTCTTACATTATATAATGACACAATTACAGTATTCCTCACATCTGGTAGGTCTCACAGGTTGTTTTGATACTCATTAGCTGATATTCTGCTGTCTTCTCTTTAAAACATGCAATATATTGTTTGTTTTTAATTTTTCTTTTGGTTTTCTAAAAAACACTCCACATCAAATATGCAATTTGAAGCAAACATTTAATTTTGAGAATATAGTGAAAAATTTATTTACCCTTATGTATGACAAAATCATGTACATGCTTTATTGGAGAGGCTGAACATTTTTCCAGTCTTTTTAAAAAATCTAATTATTTTCTTCATGCAAGTGAAGTTTGAAATGGCTGATACTTTTTAAATGGACTGCATATTTGTAATCTTTTAAGAGATCTGTTAAAAACTAATATAGTGCTTTTAGAGGTCTGTGTGTATTTCTTCATTTAAAAATGCCAACATTTGAAGAATCTTATTTTTGAAGAGTCTTGAGTTTTCTGCAACTTTGTCTTTTGGTTCAAAATTACTCCCTTGGATACTCCAGAATAAGGATTGGGTGTTTTATGGAAATATTTGAAGTATTTATTAGTGATGTTAAATTTTTCCCCAAAATTTATAATAAATATAATACACATATTCTTTGCCCTGACTTCTGCTATTTTGTTTTAAAATGATAGATAAATACTCTGTAATACCTCCTATAGTGTCATAAGACACTATTTAGTTTGTTATGAAAATGATTGAATGAATGCCTTGATATGTTCTTGTAAAATACTAAACGATAATGTTCATGTTGATGGCAGTTAAACAGGCCATCAGAAATCTTGGATGATGTCTTCATTCATAACCAGTAGGTACTCCAGGGCTGACTTCGTGTTATTTTTCTTTTTTTTCTTAATGCTCTACCAATGTAAAGTATAACAAATTGGTAACAGGCTTAAGGTTTTTGAATTTTAAAATTATTTTAGTGGGAGACTTTAGAATCAGTAGCATAATATTAATTTCTTCAGTTACCTGTATGTGTGTTTGTATATGCACGTGTATGTGTATTTATGTATAAAATTTATTTAATAATAAGTATATAAAAATGAATTTATATATATGCATTTAACATAAATACATCTCATTCTGTTTATTTCCAGAGAATTTTTTTATAATACACAGTTATTTAAAATATTCTCTTTATGATTAAAGAACAGAAGCTTACAATTATATAAATTGTAAGAAATAGAAAACAAAATCAAACAAAACCTTAATATTCATGGGCATTGTTATTACACTTACATGTGTAATTTAACTGTTAGTGTATATTCTAAATATATGGAAAAATATTTTGATTGGTTTATTGGTCGATTGGCTTGAACTCCGATTTAAATTTCTACGTTATAGAGACTTGACTGTCCTGAACATCACATATGTAGGAGTTTTGGAAAAGAGACTACGAAGAAGTATAGTTTGAATTTTGTTTTCATTTTCTTCCATATAATTATGTCATTGATAAATACAGTGTGTTAGAAAATGACCACCAAGGAAAACAGCACTGTACTTTCTTCCCCCTTACTTTGGAACAACTATGAAACTATCATAGCCTGTTGGATCTGGCTCAAGATATTTATTGTTCAAATATAGATAGAGGAATAAACAAACCATCCTTGGTAATAGCAAAGATAATTGGCCAGATGGACTTCCATCTCCACACCTGGATCCCTACCTGTGCCTAGAACAATCAAACTGCATTAATGATGACATTTGCACAATTTGATGTTATAATTACATGTAGGGGATTCTAAGGATGATTTATTACTCTGTGTAGCAGCTGCCAGAACTTCAACTCCACTCCACATAAATTATCTAAAAACACCTTTGAAATTAAAGAAATAAAAATAACCATTTGACATAGGGATAAAAAACTCAAAAAATTAAACATTAATAATAAACATCTATTATTCTTTTTTTGTTCTAATCACACCAAAACATGTAGATAGCGAAATATCAGTATTCAAAACATGGTAACTCCCGTTTAAGCAAAATGAAAAATAAGAAATAGCTTGTATGCATGCAGAAAAAAATAAAGGTAATCTTTAGTGTGGTAGTTAGTGTATGGATTTTCTTCCTTGCCTGATTTTTAGTTTCCCCTTTTATTAGTAACATGATGGGAAACTAATTAATAACATGATGGGAAACTCCCTACTGGATACCAATCAGCCATATCATCCCTCTTTCTACAGAAAGGGCCTTTGAAATGAACTCAGCCATATTATCTGTGCTTTGAATCTGGTGACATGAATGAGAGAGGAATCATCTACTATAGTGGTGGTAGGGGCAGTGAGTTCTGAGTAGACTGCACCTGCTTGGGATTGTTCCTGGTTTCTGCACCGCGTTTCCAGAGCTTCCTTAGCACCTGCCTGTTTCGTAGCTGGTTCTCAAGCCTCCAGACAATTCCAAGAGCTGAGATATATGTTTCTAATGAATTTCCAATACATTGACTTTTCTGAAATTAGCCAGATTCCATCCATTTCTGTTATTTGTAAACAATTATGTTAAGCAATGAAATTTTAAACTTATTACTTAATTTGAATTTTCTTCTGTTATTTCCACGGGATAATACTGATTGCCACCTGCAGATTTATGAAACAATTAAGAAATTTTCCGTTTAACTATCCATCTATTAATATGCATGTACAGATTTTCTTTTGACTTCAATTCCTTTCTTTTTTTACCTGTAATAAAAAAACATACATTCAATCTGTCCTATTAAACTTTGGTACAGTACAGTGGAGTTAACTATATGCCCAATGTTATACCGCAGATCTCTAGTACTGTTCCATCTCGCATGACTGAGACTCTGCCCATTCCACTGCAATTCTCCATTGTCCCTTTGCCCTAGCCTCTGGCATCTACTGATCTGCTTTCTGTTTCTATGAGTTTGACTGTTTTAGAAAGTTCATGTAAGTAGTATCATGCATTGTTTGTTCTTCTGAGATTAGTTTATTTCACTTAACATAGAGACTGAAAGGTTTATCCATGGTGGTACACAACAGTTGGCTTCTCTGTAAAGTATGATTAATACTCAGTTGTATGTATATTCACTGTTTTCTTTATCCATTCATTAATAGATGAGTATTTAGGTAGTTTCCATCTCTTATTTACTGAGAATAATGTTGCAGTGAATATGTGAATGTTAATATCTCATTGAGTTTGTTTGAAACTTTTTAGACGGATATCTAGAAAAAGAACTAGTGGGTTATATTGTCGTTCTAGTTTTAATTTTTTGAGGAAATGCCATAGGGTTTTTCAAAACAGCTGCACCATTGACAGTTCTACCAATGCTGCACAGGGGTTCTAATATCTCCACAGCCTCTCCAACACTTGCTAATTTTTTGTTTTTGTTGTGTTTGTTTTTGGTTTTATTATTTTGTTTTTTTTGGTTTTTTTTGTAATGAATATCTTAATAGTTGTGAGCTGATATGTCCTGGAAGTTCTTATTTGCATTTCCCTGATGATTGCTGATATAGAACATCTTTTCATATATCTGTTGGCCTTTTATATGTCATCTCTGTAGAAATAACTATTAGAGACATTCACCCATTTTTAAACTGAGCTGTTCAATTTTTTATAGTTGGAAGTCCTCATATACTTTGGATAGTAAACCCTCATCAGAAAGAAGGCTTGTAACTATTTTCTCCCATTCTGTAGGTTGACCATTCATTCTCCTGTTTTCACTCACTACCCAGGAAACTTCTAGTTTAATGTGGTCCCAATTGTCTATTTTTTCTTTTGTTATCTCTGATTTTGGTATTATATGTGGGATATTATTGCCCAGGTCAATGTCCAGGAGCTTTTCCATGATGTTTCCTCCTAGGAGTTTTAAGATTTCAGTTCTTATGTTCAAGTCTGTAATCCATTTGAATTATTATTGTGTATTGTTGAATAAATGGTTCAATTGCATTCTTTTACTTGTGAGCATGGAGTTGGCCATAGAAAATGTTGAAGAACTATCTTGCCCCTATTTGTAATCTTAGCACCTTGTCTAAGATCATTTCACTATATATATGTAAGTTTATTTTCAGACTCTGTTTTACATTGTTCTGTATATCTATCTTTATGCCACTACCATACTATTTTCATTATTGTAGCTTTGTAATGTACTTTGAAATGGAGAAGCATAAATTCTCCAAATGTACTCTTCTTCAAGATTGTTTTTCCAATTTAGAATAATGTATGGTTCCATATGGATTTTAAGACTTTTTTTATTTATACAAAAAGTGTCATTGGTATTTTGATGGGGGGACTGCATTGAATCTATAGATCGCTTTAGGTAGAATGAATATTTCAACAATAATAAATCTTCCAATCTTCATTTGTAAGTGTCTTTAATTTCTTTCAGAAATATTTTGCAATTTTCAGTATAGTAGTTCTTTGCCTCCATGGTTAAGTTTGCTTCTAAGTGTTTTCTTATTTATATGCCATGTTAATGTGATTATTAATTTTCTTTTCAGATTATTTGTTATTAGTGTATAGAAAATCAACTGATTTTTCTGCTTAAGACTTGTAAATTTGTTGCATTTGTTTTTTAGTTAAAACTCTGTGTGTGTTGGGGGGGTGTATTCATAAGGTTTTGTACATATCATGTTGTCTGTGAGTGAACAGAGATAATTTACTAATTTCTGTCTGGATGAAATTTTAAAGTTTATATTTTGCTTATTTTTATCACTATGAATTATAGTAGTATGCTGAATAAAAGTGGCTACAGTGGGCATCCTTTCCCTATTCATGATATTAGAGGAATATCAATTTTTCATTGTTAAATATGATCTTAGTGTGGGCTTTCCATGGATGTCCTATATTATGTTAAAGTAATTTTTTGTCTACTCCTGGTTTTTGGCTTTTTATCATGAAAGAATCTTGATTTTTGTAAGTGCTTTTCTGCATCTATTGAAATGATCACATGAGTTTTATTAATCTTTCTGTTAATGTTACCAAACTAATACATTTTTATATGTTGACCCAATTGTTCATACCTGGTCATGATGTCTGATCCTTTTAATTTGATGTCAAATTTGGTTTGTTGGTGGTTCATTTGGGGATTTTTGCATTAGTATTCATCTGAGGTATCTGGAGTTTTATTGTAATTTTTTTTTTTTTTTTTTTTTTTTTAGGTACTGGGGATTGAACTCAGGGCCATGTGACCACTAAGATACATTCCCAGCCCTATTTTGTATTTAGAAACAGGGTCTCACTGAGTTGCTTAGTGCCTCACCCACCATTCCTGAGGCAGGCTTTGAACTAGAGATCCTCTTCCTCAGCCTCCTGAGCCACTGGGATTACAGGAATGCACCACTGTTCCTTGCTTATTGTAATGTTTTTGATTGGCTTCGGTATCCAAGTAATGCTGGCTTCATAAAATATGCTAGAAAGTGTTCTCTCTTTGTTTTGAAAGAGAGTGAGTAGAATTCATTTCTTCTTAAATGATTTGTGGGAAACTGCCGTGTAGTAGGTATCTGGTCCCTGGATTTCTTCATTGTGGGAAGGTTTTTGATTATTGATTGAACCACTTTGCTCACTATGTCAGTTTAGATTTTGTATTTCTTCATGACTGATTCTTAGTAGTTTGTGTTTCTAGTCATCCATTTTTTCTAAGTTATCCAGCATGCTGGTGTATAATTGTACGTTGTAATCTTTTAGGATCATTTTTATATCTGAAATCAGCTTTAATGTCTCCTCTTTGTTTTTTGCATGCTCTTTTTTCTTAGATTAAGAAGTTGTTAGTTTTTTTTTTTTAACCTAAAAACAAATCTTAGTTTGTCTGATTGTTTCTATTGTTTTCTGAATCTCTGTTGCATTAATTTCTGCTCTAAGTTTCTTGTTTCCTGCAGCTAATTTTTGGCTTCATTTGTTCTTTTTCTAGTTTTTTTTTTTTTTTTGAATTGTAGAGTTATGTAGTGTGAAATCCCTCTTCTTTTTTGATGTACAAATTTGTTACCATATATTTCACTCAGTTCTAGTTTGCTCCTTTCCATAAGCTTTGGTATGTTGTGTTTTTGTTTTCATTTTTTGTATGTTTTCTTATTTACCTTGGATTTATTTTGTGGAAGCCCTAGTTGCTTAGGAGTGACTTGTCTCCTTCTGTATTCCTTCTGCTACTAATTTCTAATTTTGTTATACTCTGGTTGAAAAAGGGATTTGGTATGATTTTAAGATTTAAAATTTAAAAATTTTTAAGCTTTAAAATTTTTAAGCCATTTCTTGCAGCCTACATGTGATCTACCTCAGAGAATGTTGCATGTTCACATGAGAAGACTGTATGTTCTGTTGTTGAGATATCTGTAGATATTATTAGGTTCATTTAGTCAAAAGAATTATTCAAGTTCTCTCTCAAATTATTGGTCTTTTGTCTGGTTTCTCTATCAGTTATTAAAAGTGGCTATTAAAAAGTTATGCTATTACAATTTGTTGTCTTTTTCTCCATCCCTTCTGCTAATGTTTGCTTCATATATTTAGGTACTCAGATAGTAGATATATTTACATTTAGAATTGTAATTTACATTTATAATTTTATGATGTCTTTACTTGTGTCTTGTGACAGTTTTTGACTTAATGTCTATTTTTTTCTGGCATAAGTACAGACACCTCTGCTCCTTTTTGGGTAACATTTGTACAGAATATCATTTTCCATCCTTTCGCTTTTAGGCTATGTGTTTCTTTAAATCCAAAGAGATTCTTTTGCAGACAGAATATTGTTAGATCTAATTTTTTTATCCATTCAGCAACTCTATCTTAGATTGGGTTGTTTAACCAATTTACATTTAAAGTAATTACTGACAAGAAAAAATTTAGTCTTTCCATTTTGTTGATTGCATTCTGTCTTGTCTCTCTTTTTCCCTCTTATAATCTCTTGGTGTTTTCTATTATGTTTCATAGTTTTTTTTAATATACTCATATGGTTTGATTTCTGTCTCATTTTTCTTTTATGTATATTTTATCGTATTTTCTTGGTGGTTAATAATCAGTTTCCATGAAACATTTATTATAAATTGATAATATTTTAAATTTAATCATATACAATGATGGTTTATGTTACTGATAGCACAGACTGAACCTTTCCAGTTGCATTACACTAAAATATTTTAAGTTATGGTTATTGTTTAAACTTTTGTCTGTTAAATTCTATCTCAGTGTTAAAGGTTATTTATGCACCACCATTGTGGTACTTTAGGGATTTGCCATTTGTCTCAATATTTACCTTTACTATCAAGCTTTATACTTTCATATATTTTAATTTTAATATCTGGTATACTTTGATTTTATATTGAAGAACTTCTTTAAACATTTTTAAAAGATATATCTAGTGGTTATATTAATTTCTTTAATTCTTGCTTAACTGGATAAGTCTTTATTTCTCCTTCATTTTTCAAGAATATTTATTTGGGTTATATAGTATTTTTGTTTGGATATATAGTATTCTTGGTTGGTAGGCTTGTTCTTTCAGCATTTTGAATATATCATCTTAACTCTCTTTTGGCCTGAATGTTTCTGCTAAGAAATCTGCTAATATCTCATGGATTCTCTGTTATATGTGATGTTACGTCTCTCTTATTGCCTTTAAAATTCTCCTTTTGTGTTTGATTTCTAACAAGTCAATTTTAATTTTCCATGATGTGATCTTCTTCAGGTTCATTCTGATTTGTATCTGTTAGATTTCTTGATGTCCATTTTCTTTCCCATTTTTTTGGAAATGTTCTCTCCTTATTGTTTTACATGTATTTTCTGCCCCCTTTTCTTCCTTTTCTCTTGCTGAGTCTTCTGTAATGTACATATTAGATGGTCAATGATTTCCCACAAGTTATTCTTTTCCATTTTTGCTCCTTTGACTAAATATCCTTTGAATAGTTTCAAATGGGTTCTCTTTGAACTTACATTTCTTTCATCTGCCTCATTAAGTCTGCTGTTGAAACTTTATGATTATTTTATCAATTAATTAATTTTATTTTTAAAATCCAAAATTTGTTTAGTTTTTTTTTTTTTAAGGTGTGCACTTTTATTGAACTGGTCTCAAAAATTTGTTTAGTTTTTAAAAACATTTTCTATCTTTGTTGATATTCTAATTTTGTTAATGTTTATGATGATATTTTGAGTTTTCATCTAATTAATGTACATATAGTCCGTGACTTTTGGTTTGACTTGTGATATTTCAACTTCATAATAGTGCAAAAGTGATATTTTTATATTTGTGTGTAACAGAAACAGTACCTTGAATTTTAATTTTTTTCCTAAGGTGGTGATCTGCTGTACAATATTCTCTAGTGATGTTGGGCAATGGTAGCAGGCTGCAGCTTCTAGTCAGCTATGTAGACATGAGGGTAAACAACTAATACTCTGCAGTGTACTCTTGCTTAGCTATGATGTTCTGTAAACAAGGTATATGAAGTGAAGTTTTGATTTTTATTGGTTCTTTTTAGTTATAGATGACAGTAGAATCCATTTTGACGTAATTACGAAAAGATGAAATATATC
This sequence comes from Xerus rutilus, assembly GCA_028644305.1. NCBI lineage: Eukaryota > Metazoa > Chordata > Mammalia > Rodentia > Sciuridae > Xerus > Xerus rutilus. Next base: position 11,099 of record JAQQSJ010000672.1, read on the forward strand.
TTATAATGAGTTCATTGGCATGTAACCCTATTGGAAATCAAGGAACATCTGTATCTCAGTTTCTTTAAGGTCATATTCTCAAGATTTATTTTATTCATTTAGTTAAATTATATTTCATGTTTTTTTGTGCTTTATTACTTTGTATTGAGTTCCATATATATGAAAAAACAGCCACCCCTCCCAGTTTTTACGGATTGACTTCATAAAGGAAAAGACATTCACCAGTCAGAACAGCCAGAGAATCCGTGGTTCTCCCAAATCATTTCTGTAAATGCATCTTCTCTGTACTTGTCTACGTACATTCCCAGTTAACAAGATTTTGCCAGTTTATTTTTATTTTGGAATTTATTATTTTGTTTTCCCTCTGCTATCTGTGACTACAGCGGATGTAATCTATCCATCTCCTTTTTTTCTTACAGGCTCCCACACATTTATATTATGCTAGGTCTTGTCAGCATTTTAAGACAGCTGAGACAGAATTCAGTCCCTGAGATGACCCCTTGAAAAGCTGAAACATTGCACAAACACTCTGCTTTTCTCTTCTTCCTGGGCAGAAGCCATTGTGCTCTATCTGCATGTGTCTGTGGCATTGCTGTTCCTCCAAAGCAGAGTAAAGTCACCAGCTCTTTTATGTTGTTGGTGGTCCCCAGGCATCTAGATCATGCCATAAACCATCAGCACTCAAGACAGGCAAGACAAACTATTCCTTACCCACCCCCTGCTCAAAACACCACAATGTTAGACAACCATGCTAGCTCTTTCCCTTGTCAGAAGAGGACGGAATCTGGGAATTTTCTCCTAGTGTCATAACATAGTGTGAAGGGGAAGGGGTCCTGACAAGGGAATATCACAGATTTGCCTTTAAGGTGTGATGTGTTTCATTTTGCACTTACCTGGGAGGCAGGAAGCTCTTAACTTGTTTCTATACTTTCTAACAAAGGGAATAAATCTACACATTGTTATTGAATCAGTGTCCCTATGGGAAAAGGAAGGCCTGAGGCTTTCTGTTTTACCATATTTCTGTCAAACTTAAATGTCACAATTGTCTTAAATGCAATTATTTTAGGGAAAATAATCTTATACAGCACTGTCTTTAACTATAAAGATTATATTGATATTTAGAATTTGCATTAGTTACTCATTGCTGTATAACAATGAGCCCAAAACTTAGAGGCTTAAACCAATTATGTTTATTATTTGTTACTACAGGTTAGGAATTTAGGAATGGCTTAGCAGGGGCCTTAGCTTCAGTTTTATCACAAAGCAAATATATATTTTTAAAATTTTTTATCTGTTCTCTTTAGTTATACATGACAATAGAATAAATTTTTACATATATATATGGAGTATAACTTCCTATTCTTGTGACAAAGCACATAATTTCAAGATTATCTAAGAATGGATCTGCTTTTAAGCTCATTCATGTGCCTTTGGATGGATTGAATATCTTGCGGACTGATGAGTTAGTGGTCTGGCCAGGTGGTCTGTTCTGTTAATAATAATGATGGAGGGAACTTCTAAAGGTTTCTAGTATTAGGAACAGCTGTTTAATTTAGGCAGATTTATCATATTTAGTGTGCTAATCATAAACCTGTTGCCACATATTTTGATTTTATTGTTTACAACCTCCAATTTTGCAAGAGTTTTATATATAGTACTCTTTGGTTGAGTTTGCAGCACATTAAGACTGTATGAAACAATATAATCCCAGATTAGCTATTATAGGAAAACTATAGAAATAAACCTTGGAGCTGATTGAGAAACCTTATCAAATGCTAGATAATATTACACTTACCAAGAACATATAATTTCCCAGACATTATTTGAAGAATTTTACATGATGATATAATTTTATCTTTATAACAATTGTATAAGACCTGTATTATTATTATCTTCTTCATTTTATGAATCAGAAAATTAAGATGTAGGTAGATTCAAAACCTTGCCATCTATCATATAGCTAAGAAGTTGAAAGATCAGGAAGGAACCTATTAGTGTGGCTCTAAACTCTCACTACTAAAATTGTCATTATCATCTCATTCCAGGAGCATGTAAGAGATTGATGGAAATTTAGAATCTCAGGCTTCATCCCAGAAAGATCTTTAAGCAACTTGTAGTCCAAAAGTTTGAGCAGATTTTGAATCCATGCCCTCAACTATTTTATTATATTGTTGAATACATGAAAGTGAAAAAAGTCAGGTGTAGCAATATATTGTAAAGGGTAAGGAATACATGGGACTTGTCATAAAGTTATGCCAAGAAATATATTGTGTCTCTTTTGTTCTCCCACAGAAGTTATTTAGAGTAATAGTCTTAGGATTTTAATTATGAATCCTATGCTTCCTCTGCACATTCACTTAACTAAACTTTGATCTATTTAACTGTAAAGCAGATATATGTGGTAATTGGCACAGATAAAGAGATTTGTATGCAAGTACTTGTGAACTATTGAATACTTAACCTTGATAAATAACATGTAAGAACTGAGGAAATATTAGGGTTCTTTTAATCCTCTCCTCAAATTACTGATGATGAAATTAAAATTCTAAATGGGTAAAAGTCACTAGTTAAATTTCAGATTAAATGGTGATCACTGTGGAAATATCTAAAATAGTTTCACAAATTCCCTTCTAAAAATATCAAGGAAATGGTAAAATTATAAAACAGCACCCTGAAGGGGATTCAGAACTGAGGAAAAAGTTTCCATAGTATTGAGTCTCTGGGTTTGGTGTGTGTATTTTTTTGGACTGGTCAAAAACTGGATAACCAAATAGATGATTTTAGTTAGATGAAACCATTGAAGCTTCATCTGTCTATGAAGGAAAGATACATCTTTCTTTCTATAAATTTATAATTTATTTATTTACTTATTAATTTATTCATGGAAGAAATAATTTTAAGTTGCCAAAAATGATACCCAGTAGAGTACAATCAGTTTGAAATGCTTTTATGACAGTGAAGATGATATAGGTATCAACTAAGCAGCTGCATTAATTGGTCTGATATTGGAAGGTAAATGCTTATTTTGAACTGAATGTTTGAAGCTGTGGTTGTGGATTATCTCTTTAATGACTGAGAATGTGCAGGATGAGAAGGTGAGTAGGCTGTGGATGAAATGACAGATGGGAACAAGTGATATTTAAGAAGAGGAGGATGAGGTGCTTATTGAAATAATAGAGAAAGCATTCAGAAAAGGAGGAAAACCACCAGAGAGAAGTGTTATCAGAGACAATGATGAAGAGAGATTATAAGATAAAATGCATAAGAAATCATACCAAGTGCTTCTGAGATTCAGATAATAAAATGACTAGGTATCAACTTAATTTTATAGATCAAAATATTGATTTATTTATAGAAAATAATTGAAGAGTGGTAGATGAATAACAAATGCATAAACAATCAAGAAATAGAGACGGTATTTGTACACCCAGTTCTTTAAAGCAGAATGGTTAAGAAGTGGGAGGGCAACTGACTCGAGTGAGTCACCTGATAGAAACTTTTTTTCCCAAGATTGTGTTATCAGAAAAATTGAGTAAGTCTGTATGCTAAAAGGAGAATTCTCATTGAGAAAAAGTTGAAGATTAATGTGATGGTAAAATTCAAGCTATGTCCTTATATCCAAATTTCCATCTTTGATTAAAAGTCCAAGGCATATCCATTGGGATTGGAATATTGGATGCTTCCTATTAGAAGAGAGCATCAGTGAGAGTTAGGAAGGGAATGGACAGAAAGAGGGAGGAATCTCAAACTGTGGTATTTGGGAGAGATTTTTTTCAAGAATGAGTTGGCCATGCCAGGTGATCCAAGGGACTTTTTAATTTTTTTTTT
>JAQQSJ010000673.1:0-14925 GCA_028644305.1 Xerus rutilus
AATACTAAACCCAACAGAAATGCACCACCTAGATCTGATTAAAGTGTTCTCCCCTATTTTTCTCTGTATAATAATTACCCTCATTTTACAGAGATATTAATTACTGTCCGTGTTTTATGAATGTCAGAGCTGGGATTTGACTACCATCTGATTGTCATCCCAAAAACATTCAATGATTTACTCAGATTTTTTTTTTTACTTTGCAACACAATTTTTTCTGAAATAAGTCCACCACTTATTTTTATAAATAATATTTTACTGGAATACAGCCATGCTCATTTAGTTACATATTTTCTATGGTTAAGATGGCAGAGTTGAGTAGTTATGACAGAGACTGTACCAGCCACAAATTCTAAAGTATCTACTATCTGGCTTTTTCAGGAAGTTTGCCAATCCCAGCTTTAAGATAATGGTTTTTGACATGCATTCTGACCCCATCCCTGGCACAAATTCTGGCACAGCATCACATCACCTGGAACTAGTTAGAAATGCAAATTATTTATTTTCTCCCCAGACCAACTGAATCGGAAGCTCCAGGGGAAGGTTGGTCGGTCTGTGCTTTAGCAGGCACCGCAGGTGATGCTGAGGCTGGCAGGCATGCTAAAGACTGAGAACCAGCACTTAGAAGGTCATTCGACAAATATTCAGCAGGTACTAGCTAAATACATGAGTACATGATTAACAATATTCATGAAGCAGGTCACTAGTTTACCTTCTAAATGTTTCTCTGGGTATTTAAAAAAAATCAACATCTTCCTTCAGAGGCTATATTTCCTAAGCAAGTGGTATCTGTGAATACAGCCCTAGCTCCCACCATTAAAGAAGCCCCCCAATATCCCAGGACACCAAGCAGAATGTTGAAGGGACAGGCTAGTGTCAGCGCCAGTTAGTGGTACCCAAGCTGACAGTCGAGGTTGCGTCCTCTGCTGTGGAGGGCAAAGAAGATGCTGGGGGACCAGGAGAGCCAGTTTCCCTGCAGAAATGAAGCATCAACCACTGGCAGTGAATGAATGGCAGCTCCCACAGAGCGCCCTGAAGTATGCGTGTGCTGGTGGCTCCAGGGTGGCTATCCTGCCAGTTGACTGTCACTTATTCTCTGCTGATGTGGCACACAGGCAATGTGCTTCACTTATCAGGAAAACCTAAATCTCACTTATCTGACACCCATATAGTGTCTTCAGGCTCTAATGATTGGGAGGTGTAGGAAGAGAGGAGACATGGCTTCCACCTGAGCCATCAAGTCCTAGAGTCCTTCACGCCCTGAAAATATGAGTGTGGCCATGAATTACAACAGGGACAGTGCCACCCTCTGCTGGGGGTCCTCCGGGGTGTGTGGGTGTTTCCCAACAGCCCAGGTCTCTGTTTAGAATGACAGTCTCTTCTACAAAGGATATTTACCAGGATTCTGGAGACCTGAGTTCTGACTCCAGCCCTGGCACAAGTTCTGCGATCTTGGAAAAGCATTCTCACTTGTTTATAAAGCAGAAGTGAAACTGATCTGCCTGTGTCATGGGCTGGCGGTGAGGCTCAACTCGGGGAGCACAGAAGGAAGGTTTTGCAAAATGTCTGGACAAATGAAGAGATCATTATTATATTATCCCTGGATGTAAACTTCAAGGTGCCCAGTGTTTGCCCAAAGTACTTCAGTGACTTGGGCCTGAAGGGAAGGAAAAGGAAAGCAAGCCAATGACAGTTCTCGCTGGTGGTGAGAGTGGAGGCCAAGGAGGCAGGAGCCAGGGGACTTCTTGGGTCCTGTGTTCCCCTTTTCTCCACCCTGTGCCTGCCTTCTGAGGACATCTGCTTGGCAATTGCCCCAAGTGGTAAATTGTGAGCTGCCCGCCAGCCCAGACCATCCCATGCCCCGTCTCAACCATAAGGATGACTCCATGTCCCACACCACAGGCGCAGAAGGCAGGACCATGGAAACTCTTTTCCAATCTAATTAATCTCACTTCATCTGACAAAATAAACCACAGTGCTAGCTAGAGAGCTGTGACTCATGGCGCTCTCAGAGAGCCACTGGAACTGCAAATCTCCCCGGTTCTCTGTGTTCTATCTATGAGCCACTAAAGTGACTCCTTTTACTTCTTTGGGCCCTGAAGGGGTGGGGTGGAAACAGCATTTTAAAATAGGATTTCACAGAGCCCGGTGGATGTCAAGAGAGCCTGGAGTTGCTGAGAATGGGGACGGAAGAGCTGGGCAAGACAGGGAGGCCGCTGCTAAAATTAAAGTTGAAAACAACTACACTAGATAGCTTCTTAGATTGCCTTGCTATTTAAAAAAAAAAAAATTTTATTTTGAAATCATTTAAGACTCAAAAGAATTTGCAAACGGAGGACAGGGTGTTCTTATGTACTCTTCACCCCGCTTTCCCAGAGAGAGCATCTTACATAACCTCAGCACACTCGCAGAAATAGGACGCTGTCCCTGCTACAGCACCATCCTCCGAACTACAGGCACAGGGTTCTACTAGGTTTTACATGCATACTTCCAAGGCAAGGATTTTTATTGCACGGCTTATGAATTAAATATGCTGTGTGCTGGGCAGAGTAAATACTGCCAACTCAAGTAGAACAGCACCAAAGGAACATCTGCTACTTGTTCATGAAATATGTAACCTGCTGGATCTCACGTGGAGGGGCGGGGCCGGGGAGCCTGAAGATCTGTCTCCAGAGTGCAACCAGAAGGCTCTTCTCTAAGGAAACACGTGCCACTTCTGAACCATTCCGGCTAGTTTTCCAGAACAATCCTTTCGAGGCACAGGCCGGCTTAGGGCTCAGTCAAGCGCACAGCCAGCCTGGTCATGGGAGGCTAAAAGGTAGGTTTCCAGGTGAGGCTGGGACCTGGATGGCAAGACAAGGCCAACAGCAGTACCCCAAGGCAGATCTGTTCCCCACGGGCCTGAGAGTCACTAAAGGAATCCCACAAAGACCCCTGTGGGGTTCCGGGGAGGTTGTGTAGAGAGGAGCAGGGAGCTGGAGAAATGGAATCTCATGTCACCTGGGTTCTGAGCAGCCTTGGGGGGGGTCTTCTTATATCTACAAACCCTGACATTCAGTCCTTCAGTAGAGTGGGGACACTCGGTTTCACCCCTGTGCCTTCGCTGTGACGATGGCTTCCACCTGCCTCAGCCACCACATGCGGAGGCTCCACGTCCTGGAGCACCTTAGGAGGTAGCAAGGAAGGCTCCCACCTCCTTCAGGAAGCGTCTCTAGATGTCAGGGCCAAACACACTGTTCCTCCCCCGTCTGACCTTCCAGAGCATATCATTTGACTTTTATATGCCATTTGTCACATTCTGCCACCTACGATGCTTAGGCCCAGGTCGCCTATCATTTTTCCATCTCTCTCATGTCCACATGGACACAGCAGTCTACAAGAGAGTTCCTAATGGGCACTGCTGAATTAGCAACTGTGTTAGAACCAGGAATGAACATTAAGTTTTGAGTATACACTCTGTCTCTGAGCTCCTTGGAAACCAAACCAAGCAGGGAAAAGACATGCAGGAGACTCCCCGAGGACTGTAATGCTACCCTAGTGCAGAAATCTCTCCTGGTGTTCTTGAAAACAACTTTCTTTCTTACAGGTTAGACTTTCACCAAATATGCATGAAAGCAACTCCTACGTCCTTAACAAAATGCAGGTTTATCATGCTTACCTGTGGGTTCTATTTAGTTATCCCATATGGGACTTATGGCAAGTTTGACTGCACTTAATGCCCCAAAGAAATGGCTGGGATTCAGTGAGTCCGCCCTTCTGCCGAGATAACAGCATTTCTGTTTTAGTGAAATACATATAAATATTACTTTTCACTTCTCTAGACACTGGCAGCCTCTTGTTAAATGGGGTATGAAACTTGCTGTCCTGTTCTGCAAGCCTGATAATTATAACCAAAGGGGGAAAACTTCAGTCCAGACACTTCTGCCTACTATGTGGTTGGGGACACGCAGTGCAGGGGGTATTGGGGTTCTGTTCTGACTAAATCACTTTTCATAGGTGCAAAGGAAATCTCACCCACAGATCTAAATCCAGATTTCTTAGGGGAAAACAAACAAACAATGAAAAATCCAAGTTCTATCAAAGAATCCGCTGGCCTGTTTCTCGCTGCTCATTTTGATAATAAAGCAGCTTAAGTAGCCTCCCCGGGGAACACTTCTCAATATCTCCACCACGACTTTTCAAAGACTTTCTTCGTCCTTATTAGTGGCAGCATCATTACCACTGCCCTTTGCCACTGGTTAAAAAGCAACCCATGGACCCACACGGCATAGAATTTTGACACTGCCTGGGCTGCAGGTTCCCTGCATGCCTCCTCTGTGTGGTCTAGAACCATCTGGAAGGAGTATTCTACGTAAGTCTGCAATCACAGTCTTCAAGGATGGAGACTAACCTAGCACTGTGCAGGGTGAAACCTCTACAGGAACTATTGTTACCCGAACCCCAGGGGGCAGGTGGCCAGGGACGCTTTGTGACGAGGAAGTGTCTATGTGAATAAACATCACTTCTTGTGCCCTTTTAATTTAATGAGTAAAATAATGGCAGTGTTTTGGCTAGTGGTCATCCTGCCTGGCATTTTTGACCCATTCGTGAATGCCTCCAAAACACCCTGAAGGTTTCTCTTAGGAGGACCAAAATGTCTGTCCTCAAGGGCTGGGGTTCAGGTTTTCACAGTTTCTGGGAAAGATTGTTTTTAACGGATTGAAGCTCTGGGGTGTGACTTCCTTAAGGGCCCAAAGCACTGTGTGTCTCCCTCAAGCTGCTCCCTCTAAATACCAAGGAAAATTCCCCGCTTTCACCAGCTGACGTGTTCTCATGAATCATACTTGCAAGCCAAGCTTGGGTCTAAATGTCACCCACATGCTGACTACATAAGCAACACCAAGAACTGCTCCAACGGTGAAGCTAGCCTTGTTACTGTGATCTGAACTTTCTCAGGAAGCAGGGGTTTTTAACTCCATGAGAACAAAATTTCCTATTTTAAAACTGTTTGTTAACAAGAAAAAGAAGAGCATTTACCAAAACCAGGGTGATTTTATGTATCCTGAGCATCACTATAATTATGATATTGGCTCTTGTGCACCAATAGAGCTGCTGTGCCCCTCTTAGGCTGCTGGATCAGCCTGGCCCACCCTCCATTTGTATTTTGCCTCTGAATAAACTAGTCTTGCTGAATGAATGTTGCCTTTCTAAGAAAGAGTGAAGGAACTTCCATTTCTGATGATAGGAGTTAATTTTTGATTAGTAATGCCACCTTGTTATATTTTGATGGGGAACAGTCAGTCCTCTTTACAGTGAGGCTAACTTATCAAATGAATCTTTGTTGGTAGAAGGATTTTTATGATCTTTTGTCCAGCTACACAAGATGCTGGCAATTTTAAATGAGAAGCAATGAATTCTTAAAAAAAAAAATCTAGATAAGTCTCCACCAGAAAGGCAATGACTACACAAACTAACATATTTATACTATGCACTACTTTGTAGCAGTTAAATCAAATGAGCTAGGTCTTTTTGTAACAACATGGACTGATCTCTAAGATCTATTGTCTAATGAACAATTCACAGAATGAAACATAAATTAGAATAATGTTTATGTTGAAAACAGAAACAACCCCCTCCCCCCTCGACAAAACAATGATACAGCTTTTCTCTAGATGGATTTGTGAGTAAAAGACCTCTGGGGAAGTGTGGGGAAGATAAGGCTCAGAGATGAAAGTGAAGGGAGACTTTTAACATTATCTGAAAAGATTTAAGCTAAAAAAAAAATGGATTCACACGTTTTCTATATAATCCAACTGACCATGAAGCCCAGCTGAAAACATCTGGGTACATTTTAGCTGCTTCATAAGATGCCTTTGGAGGGAGGGCCTGTGCATTTGGAGCAACTGAGGCATGGCTGCCGTATCTGATAATAAGTGGGTTCTGTCTGCAGTTTCTCCAGCCACCTGCCAAGCAGAAGATGTCTATGTAACTATGAAAACACCTGGTACTGCCATTGCCATCTCAGTGCACTGGTATACATCAAGTTTTTGTGCCGCCCATTATGGTTTTCAGATTCCAAACAATCTTTGATGGTTGTGTATGGAATTCTGGTATTAAAAAAAAATATGTTTAAAGGGTACAAATATTCATGTCATAAAGCCTAAACATGACTCATTTACAAACAAGGCTAACTCCTAGTTGTCTATTTCTTCATTTTGACTCAAAAATTCTTCATTATGCACCAACTATTTGCCAGTGGTATGTGCCAGGTGGTGAAGACCCTGTTGGTTCTCAGGTCCTATCTCATTGGTGATGCTGCATAAACAAATACCTCCTAAGTTCCAGGAGTTAAACACAACAAACACGCTTTTCTTACTCTTCCCTTTGGGGCTCTCTGGATAAAGCCATCCTTATCTGGGACAGAGCCAGTCTCACGGCAGAGGACAAAGAGAAGCAGTGGGACTCCTCAAGGGCTCTTAAATCTCTGGCTTGGGAAATGGCACTATCATTTCAAGCAAGACACGTGGCCAAGTTGGAATCAGCAAGGCAGGGCAGCGACTATTTTGAACAATATTATCATTTGCAAAGGCCCTTGGGAAGCTCAGTGTCTATTGATATTTTCTATGACTTTGCAGAGAACAGAATGGGTTAAAACTTCCAACTTGGAAAGCTTGGAGATGTGAGCTTAACCGGAAATAGTTTTAAATTAGTGATGCCAAATAAAACCATCAGTGGCTTAGACATCTTACTGATTTGGCAGCAGCAAAGCTGTAACAATCAACCTCAAAATCTTACTGGCTTCTCACCATGTTTATTTCTCATACGTGCTATATGCCAGTGGCTACCCTGCAGAGCGCCGATACACTCATTCCAGAACCAAAGGATGGAAGGACAACTGTTGGGGGGACGCCCATTCTCATGGCAGAAGAACAGAAAAGCAAGAGGTAAAACTGAGCAAGCAATCTGTTCATCCTTCTTGCAAATGGCAAGCAGGCTGCTAAATGAGGGCTTCTCTGCTTCCGGGGAGGAAAGAAAAGTCACAGGACAACACATGGGACCTATGATCCTCTTATAGGCGAGGGAACGAGTCTGGGGGACTGTAGTGCAATCTTCCACGGATATTTTTTTTTTTTTTTTTTTATCCACACTATGTATTTAGAAGTTCATAGAAGATTTTGTTTTAAGAATAAATATTTTTTTCCTGTTTATCAAACTCTAAGGAAAAAAAAAATCATTCACATATTCTACTTCTCTGTTCATTCAGTTACATGTGCTGGACGTTTTAACACTGAGAAGAATCTTGTCAGGAAAGTTTCCCATTTTAAAAAAATGCTATTTAAGGGCTGGGGTGTGGCGCAGTGGTAGTGTGCTCGCCTAGCATGCGTGAGGCACTGGGTTCGATCCTCAGCACCACATAAAAATTAAAAAAATAAAGATATTCTGTCCACCTACAACTAAAAATAAATAAATATTTTTTTAAAAAATGCTATTTAATTTTTTAAAAAATTTTGTAGTAGTTTTAGACTCACAAGTTGTAAAATCGATGCGGAGAGTTCCCATAGACCCTCACCCAGTTTCCTCTAAAGACAACATCTCACATGTTTGTAGTACCTGGTCAAAGCTCAGAAGAAGACATTGCTGCAAGGCTGTGAATGGACCTCGCATGGATTCCACCAGTTTTCGCATGCGCTCATTGTGTGTGTGCGAGCATATGCACAGTTCTATGGGATTTAATCCACATTTATATTCATGATCCCAGGCTGGTCCAGCACCACCAAGCAGCTCCCACGGGCTTCCCTCTTAGGGTTCTTTCCTCCCCATCCCTAACCCCTGGCAACCCCTGATCTGTTCACTGTCAAAATTTTATAGCATTTTTAGCAGCAAATAATGTTCAAGCTAATTACAGATTTGGTTAGCTCCAATCCCATAGTTGGAAAGGAAAATAAAATAGGAATATGAGAAGCATCTTAATTACATGGGTCCCCGCCAGCTCTCCACAAGGTTATGTGTCTCCTAAAATATTCATGGCCAAGTTTATGAGCCTCTCTGAGAACAAGTCAGAGATAAAAGGAAACACATTTATTTGAGAGTCTCCAAGACTCCGTCATCTTTGCTTAATCTCAGACAGAACTGGGTCATTTAGGGAGGTGCCCTGTCTGTCATTCTCTGATAGTCTGGGACAAATTCTGAACACTAATAACTGGGAGTAGTTAGATAATGTGCCTGAGATTCTGCACTTATTTTTGTCATGGACTGGAAAAAGTGCAATATTGTTTGCAAGGAGGCTGATTTTTATGCCTCACATAATGTTGGAAAGTTCCCCGGCAGCTGGTATTTGTTCATCTGATTAAACACATAGAGGAGACAGAAGGCATAACCCTGTCCTTTTGTGACTGCAAGGTCCACATGGACAGGATTTTTTTCTTTAGGTACCTGTGATTCTTTATGCAGATGACTCATTGCTCCCAGAAGGTATTTCCCAAAAGTAACCCCTCTTGACCACATGAGGAGAAATCTACTTCCTGATTTCAACATCTTCTTGGTTATATTCTCACTTCAAAAACTGTATAATTTCTGGTAAAGCATTAATTATTCTAGCTATTTGTTATTAATTTTCAAATGTTTATACAGGTTAAATCATATTCATTATAAAAACTAGATATGGTTTGTTGGATTTGCATAAAATCTAGTTCAGCTGAAAGAAACACATATACATTAACGCTTTGGTACATTTCATTCAACAGAGATCTGAGCAAGACACAGAGGGGGAGAGGAGGCGGCCAGGGAATGTTTTCTTAAGGATCATACTAAACAGACTGGTCTGTAACTTTTTTTTTTTTTTAACTTAACAGTTCATCTTAAACATCTCTCCATGTCATTAAACACAAAGCAGCATCACACCTAACTGCATGATATTTTATCATATGGATGTATTGTGACTTTTAGCCAATCCCTAATTCCTAGAACTTTAGGTTATTTCCAGTTTTTCACCATTTCAAAAGACACTATCCCAAGCATCTGTGCGCACACACCATGCAAGAATCTTGTCAGTTAGGAGAAAAGCCAGAGTCGAACTGTTGGGTCAAACAGACGAACATTAAACATTAGATTTAAGAGCTTTCTGTCCACTGTAAGGTGGCCCCTGTTTGAGGAAGCCACTCTGGTTGTGTGCATGAGTGCAGAGCCTTCTGGATAGACTTGACAGCAACCAGCTTTCTCCCTTAGCTAAAACCCAGCTCTTGGGTTTTCCTGATTTCTCAGGTAAGGGCATCTGTGCATCGCTCAGGCCTCTCCCATATGCTCAGTGATCACAAAATCTGCAAACTGATGTTAACACTTCTAACTGCAGCGAGCGCCTCCGTCCTCAGGGCTTTACTGCTCTCATTGATAACTTTTCATCCTTTTCTAAAACTGGGAGTTGAGAAACAGTGATGATTTCATTTTTTATTGGTGGGGAGGAGGGGAAGGTGATTCTTCAAGAATTTGTCAGTTAAGGACGGTTGGTCTGAAGCCACACGACAGCAGAACATCTTACAAATTAAATCAACACTTGGGCACTTGGTTTTATGCTAATGCACTGGGTTTAAAGACCCTCCACCTTGGCCTTCGCTCATGAGAAGCACTGTCCCAAGGACAGCAGCGGTGTCCATTGGCACCTAACTTGGCACCTTCCTTCCTCATTTCTGTCCAAGCATCTCTGCATCTGGTCGCTGTTAGCTATAAAGGATGTTCAAGTGGGCACTGTGGCTACTCCCTCCCTGGCCCTCCCTTCCCTTAAACAACAGGAGGTCACACTGAAGCACTTTCTTCCAACTGTGACTTAAAATGCATCCTGAGATGCCTCCAGAACTCGATCTAAAGAAGACTGACAAAAATAGTAGTATTTGTTGAGATGCCCCCCAGAGGTCTCCAACTCCACATCTTAACCCACTGGCATCATTGGTTCAGCTTTTATAAGAATCTGAAGTCTGTCCTTATGGTGGCAGAAACCTACTATGCAATTCTGAAATTCATTTTTCCTGGTGTCCCATGACCCCACCTTGCATGTAAAAAAAAAAAAATACCTAACATGAATAGTCTTTGTGAATATGCTGATATTTCTACCTGTACCAAATAGTCATGTTAAAGGCAGAAAATCCATGCTATTTTCACCACGATAAATGCCTTCTCTTTGGAACTTACTTTTCCCTGCAGAGAGGGCTACGGAGTGGAGGCTGGAATGAGGAGGGAGAGGAGTGTGGTGTTTCACTGCATTTGCAAATAGACCTCTAGGGATAATGTGCTTTTGATTTGAGGATACAGAAATACAGCTGCTAGTATTCTAAAAATTATATTTGTTCTCTGTTAACCAGTTTAGCCTTAGAAAAGTTCAATATTTAGAGGAAAACGAGAAATAGAACAAAATCAAATGGTAGCCTGGAGGCCTGTGTAACCAACATGAAGGTTGCCCGGTAGTCCACCTATAGGCCAAGGGCCTGGAAACAGGCCCATGTATTCCAAAAGGATGCTGTCAAAAGGGTGGAGGGGGAAGTGAGGCCAGATAAATTCACGTGCACGCAGTTTCCAAAGGACTTGTGTTATTTCCTTTTATCTTGAGATATGGTCACGGCAGGGAGGGGGAGTCAAAAAACGGCTCCCAGTTTAAAAAAACAAAACAAAAATAAAGAGAGGTGCAGAAAAGGAATTTAACCAGAATTCATGGTTAGTGTCAGAATTTGGCCCTCAAAGCCTCCTGTGTGGAGGGTTTGATCTCCAGTATGGCAGTGTTCAGAGGTGGGGCTTTGGGGAAGGGACTGGATCCTGAGGGCCTCGTCTGTGGATTAATCCATTGATGTATTCACAGCTGAATGGATCATTGGGTGGTGGTGGAAACTGTAGGAGATGGAATCTACATGAAGGAATTGAGTCCTTGGAGGGGGGACTCAGTCCCTGAGGGACTGTGCCTTGTACCTGGCCCCTTCTTCTTTTTCTGTTTCCTGACTCCCGGAGGGGGCAGTTCTCTGCCAATCCTTCTGCCATGAGGTTTCTGCGTCACCTCAGGCCTCAAAGCAATGAATCCCACTGACCATGGTCTGACACCTCTGAAACCATGAGCCAAAATAAACCTTTCCCTCTTTAAGCTAATTTTATCAAGCACTTGTCAGTCAAGCCAGTGATGGAAAACTGACTAACATAGTCAGTAAACTGAAATTAGGACCTCGAACCACACCTGGGACTTAATTAATGGGTCTGACCAGGCTAGATGCTTAGCCAATGGAGGATGTGAGTAACATATTGGGCAATAAAGCTCATTTTGGTATCAGGATAAATAGTGATATACAGTATTGATGCCAAACTTCAACCCACCCCTCCCACCAACTGAAATGCACATAGAGCAGAAGTTAATTCCCCTCAAGAACAACAAAAGAGATAAAATGTAAAGCAGCAGCCTGTTCTGATATGGAAATAAACGATAATGACACCTTTACTATTTCTGAATTTCTGTCCCTACCCTTGCAAACATGTCCAAGCAGCAGTAGGACGACAGATACCCTCTAATTCCACTAGAGCGGAATAGAAAGACACCAAGGGATGCAAGTCAAGAACTTTTCAAATTTGTCACCACTAGTGTGGAGAGGAACCCTGCCGTCATTCCTCCTCTAATGAATGCAGATTTCAGTTTATTCATCCCCCACCCCCCAGCTTGACATTCGGCTTCTCTACAGAGGCTAAATCAGGCTGAAATTTTGTTCAACCTCCATGATAAGGGCAAATTCGAACGTTCTCCTCTTTCCAGAAAGGGAATTTTCCATCATTCTTTGTCAAGCCCACAGCAAAACCAATGTCTTAATCACAGAGAACCTAACTGGCATGTGTACATGGATATGCTCTGTGCCCACAGCAATTTCAACAGGAAGGTAGTTTGTGATCCCAAACATCATGGGAGATTTTCTCTTGATCTACAGAAAGATGAAGGGGTTTGTTCATCTTAAACACTGGTGGCTCCAGCTCAGCGCTAATAGAAGCTTCCGTAAGGGTGGAGATGTTTTGGTATCGGCACCGCTGAACCTTGTAGCCATTAGCGACCTGTGGCTACTGAGCCCTTGAAATATGGTGACTGTGACTGAGGAGCTGAGTTTTCTAATTTTCCTTTATCTTTAATTCATTTAAATTCTAACAGACACAGGAGGCTAGTGGCTACTGTGCTGAACGAATGCAAATTTAGGATTCCTCTCTCAGCAACCCCTGTTGGTTCACGCCTGTGATCCCTTTCCTACTCCTTCCCCAAAGTACCAAGATGGCAGAGAAGGGCTGGGAGAGGATGACCAGCTCTGGAGTGATTGCAAGTAGCACTGGCTGGGTGCCTCTCCTGAACTCGCCCTTTCACGCCAACCCCATTTCACCAACCTGGGCCAGGCCTCAGAGATGTGTGTGTTTGTCATTGCTTGGTGGCAATCTTCCCCATGCCCTGGCCCATCCCCATCAGATGGCTTTTATCAATTCCCTGCCTCATCTGGTTCTCTCCCTCAAAACCCTCAGGTGGGGGCTGGGATTGTAGCTCAGCGGTAGAGCGCTTGCCTCGCATGCGTGAGGCCCTGGGTTCGATCCTCAGCACCACATACAAAGCAATAAAATAAAGACATTGTGTCCATCTACAACTAAAAAATATTTAAAAAAAAAAAAAAACCTCAAGTGGCTCCCTATTGCCTCCCTGGTCCAGCTGCAGTCAAATCATCTAACCGCCTTACCCACTGCAGGATCCCACAAACCTGCCTTGGTGTCTTGGTACACACTCGCCAACCCCCCACTCCCAAATTGGGAAAGATATCCTCCCCCACATTTTATCTGCAGGCCCTAGCTCAAGGCCCCTCTCCATTATGCCCCCAACCTGGGCTTCTGACTGCCTCCAGCCAGTCTTCCTCCTCCACAGCCTGTGATGGCCACATTTACCATTTTCTAAAGGTTTATGAAGGATCTTTATTATCTGTTTTCTGAATATATCCTTTATTTGTCCCCACCTCAGGGCCTTTGCACTTACTGTCCGTCTGCCTAGAACCAGGCATCCCAGCCCTTCACAAGGATGCCTGGCTTGTCATTCGGGACTCAGCTCAGTGTTCCCTCTCCCCCAAGATGCTTTCTCTCATCCTTCCATTGGAGGAACCCTCCAGATCATCATTACTGCAGGACCTTAACATTTGTTTGTATCATTTAACCTGAAATTATCTTTCTTATTTTTGTTTAAATTCTGCATTTTTTTCTTTGCAATGCAAATTCCATAGGTAGAGAGGACCTTGTCTGCCTTGTTCCCAGCAGACCCTCTTCAAAACAGGGCTTTCACAGAAAGCAGGCTCTTCCCAAGCACCTGTGGGTTGAAGAAATTCTGTCTTCCCTTCCGATGGACTGTGGTCAACCAGAGACCCTATCCACCTCAGACCTTTGGGGAGGTCAACACAAGTTTGCTGAAGATCATGATAACAGTGACGTACTTTTAACACAAACTGTAGCCTTCAGTGGATGGATATCCCGGGGTGACTTTGCAAATTTACCTTTGGAGGTCTCCAAACAGACCTCTGTCTTACCTGTTTATCTGTTCTGACTCTTTAAAAAGCCTGCCTCCACATAGGTGATGCCTATCAGGCTGAGGTCAATACTAAAGGATGGAGTAAAGTAATAATTGTATCATTACCCCTTTAGGAAAATTCTAGACCTTTCATTTGACAAGTGATGACCTGTGCTTTCTGGTGTACAGAGCGAGCACCTCCACATCTTCTACCAAAGAAAGGAGACATGGCGAGGTTTTTCCACAAGAGGACAGGGGAGAAGGGCTGTGTTGGCATCTGGCCTCCGGGATGGGAAGAGAAGGCTGAGCTGGCCGCTGAGCTGGCAGTACACTTTCTCACAAACCACCCGTTTCCCGGGAAAGGTCAGTGTTCCGGAGTTTGTTGAGCTCATCACCTGACAAATGTCACTCTCTTATTTTCTAGAGCATGTCAGTTTCCCACATTAAAATGAAACACAAGATTCTCAGGAAAGGCAAACATCATGGGTCGGGTCTTATTATGATTCACTTTAAAAAAATCTTTTTATACTGTGATTATGTTCTTGAGCATGGATTAAATGAAGGGAGCCATTTTCCGGGCGTTCCATCTGGTCTGCTGGGCTAAAATTTCAGCTGTAAACATATCTGTTTGTAATCGGCTTTCCTCTGTTATTGTTAATCTCATTTCTCAGATTACAGATGGAGAGGGCCATCGTCTGCATGCAATTAACTGTGAACAACTAGGTATTCACGAGGGGTCTGCAGGAAGGCGGCTGGTGTATGGTGTTATTCTTCCTTATTTTTAAGACCCTTTTCCTAAGGTTGACTCTCTGAACTGAGTTACAAAGCTCTGCTAAGGTTTAACACAGCAAGTACATCCAAAAATCAGAAGGTATTTTGATACACACAAACATGGCTTCCCATGAGAGATTCCTGATGGCATCTAGAACCAACGTGTACCTAGAGGAGATGCTACAGGTATCTCTCCCAAAAGTGCATTCTCCTCCATCAATGGAGCATATATTTTAAAGAATGTATTCTCTTAACTCCCACACCAAGAACCACAGACTTTGTAAAGAAATCTGGTTTTCTAGAAAACACAAAAAGATTGCTGCTTTATTTTTTCTTTTTGGCACCAGGGATTGAACCCAAGGGTGAACTGAGCCACATCCTCAGCCCTTTTTATTTATTTTTTTGAGACAGGGTCTCACTAGGTTGCTTACAGCCTTGCTAGGTTACTGAGGCTGGCTTTGAACCTGTGATCAGCCAATGGGACTGAAGGCATGCACAACCGTGCCCTGCAAGATTTCTACTTTCTAAGTGGAATAAATGATCCTCCTGTTGAATGCCAGGTGATCAAACAGGTGATAGGAATTGATTGTATCAGGTTTTACAATAGTAAAGTATATCTTTAAGCAAAAAAAAAA
>JAQQSJ010000674.1:0-14918 GCA_028644305.1 Xerus rutilus
TAAAGTGTTCAATAAATGGTAGCTTAAAAATCAAAAGGGGATAATGATATCCTTTATATACAGTTTTATAGATTATAACTATCACTCTTCATTTTTCTGTTATAAACTTGAAAGTATTTTCCAAGATAGTTATTTCTTTTGATTTTCATTCATTTAACCAAATCTACCGGATTTCCTTCCATGTTTTCTGGGTTTTCTATGGTTTTGAGAAAGTCTTACCCTCATTTTCAACTTCTTCCACTTGGGCTTTTGATTATAAAAACAAAATCTATATTTTTATCCAGTAGTAGGATTTTTAATTTATATAAAATTTATTTGTTAGCATAGGGGATTATAGATGGCCTACTAGCATTCCATTTTAAATGGTTAGCTGATTTCACAACACTATTTATTGAATAATCTAGTCTTCTAGAGATTCTTAAATGCCATTTAGTTAAATATATAAATATTTATTCATAGGTCTTTTTCTGCAATCTATTCTTTTCCATTGATCTTTTTATTGATCCCTTGGCCAACCTCTCTGTTTTAATTACTATAAGTTTATGCATTGGTCTCTTGTGGAAAATTGTTTTTTATTGATGGTTTGAATTATGTAACATTTTCTCTTCCATATGTAGTATCAACATATCAGTTTCTACATCTATAATGTTCATAGTCTGACAGGAATTCAGTTAAATTTATCAATAAATTTGAAGAAACTTTACATCCTGCAAACTGAAATTTTTAAATCTTGGAATTTGAAATACTTCTGTAATTATTGAGTATTTTGTGGGGGAGGGGAGTGCTGGGGATTGAACTCAGGGCCTTAAGCACACGAGGCAAGCACCCCAGCCCCTATTGAGTTATTTTTATCACCAATTAATATAACTCGCAATATTCTTCATATAGGTATCACACATCCCTTTCTAACTTTATTCTCAAATATTTTATGCTATATTGTTGCTATTAAAAATGATGCTTTTTCTTCACTAATTTTCTAACTAGGTGTTCTTGCTTTACAGAAAAGCTACAGAGTTTATTGAACTTATCTTCATCAATGATTTTATTACTTACAATAGCTTTTAGTTGATCTATATGGAATTTCCTATCATATCTTATCATTTGCAAGCATTAACAGCTTTGTCCCTTCTCCAGTATTCATATCTTCATTTACACATTTCCTTTTTTCATTAAACAGGTTTTAGGACATTGTAATTATATAAAAAAGAAACTCCATAACCATTAGTAGTCAGAATTAAAGCACTGTAAGGAAATATGTTTCAAAATATTAATCATTATTTAAAAGAAGTTGTGAGATATATACCAAATGGAATAACTTCAGTCTTAAAACAGAATGAAACCTTCATTTGCAAAGACACAGATGAGCCTGGAAAAATTCCACATTTCTCCTGTCCCACAGCTGTCGTCTGCTCCAAGGCTGGGGTCCCAGCAATCTTGTGTCTACTTTTTGTTTCTGTGTATTTGCCTTTTCTGGACATATTTTAAAAATATTCCTCTGACCGTAGTTATATATCTTTTGCTCAACATCATTCTCTCTTCCCCACCAATCATTCCAGCCTCTAGTAATCACCATGCTAATCTTTATTTCTATGGATCAAATTTTTTAGATTCCACATGATTCCCAGAATGAAATCATGCAGTATTTTTTATTCTACGACTGGCTTATTTCTTAAAATGTTTAATTTTATATTTCTCTTGTCAGATTACACTTGCATTCATCTTAATCCTCCGTTAGATTTTTCTCTCTCAGACTTCAAGTTCTTCTCAATGCTTCTCAATGCTTTTATTCTTTCTATGATTTATTATAATCTAGTGTTTTTTCTCATAGTCCTCCCCTTTTTTCCTGATGTTTTGGTGCTTTTGGGGTGTTATAGTTTTATTTACCAACTCATGAAACCGAAACAAACTCATATTACTCTATGATGTTAAAAATAAGTTTATTTTCTTTTACATATTTTTTGTGAATAGCTGAATATTTAAATTAAACCTTATAAATTAAAATTAAGGAATAATATTTCTATCTATTGATTAGAAATAATTCAAATGAAAAATTTCTCCAAATGTTCATGGAAGTCCATTCTTCTGGGGGGTTTTGTACACCAGTTTTTAAGAAGGGCACACAGTATTTAGTTACTTCTTCTACACATTGTTATCAAAAGGAGTGTGGTTTGAAAGAAAGAAGCCCTGAAACAGAGGGAAAAATGAAAGTTCATTCTACAGACAAAAGTGAAAATGTAATATAAATGCACAGACCTAATAATGCAATAGGGGTCTGGTCAGGTGGGAATACAAGCTTCTTATCCTACCAGTCCCCACTAGGTGACAGCATAATAGAATCATGTCACAACACAGTTAAGTGGCAGCCTACACAATTAAAATGCCCCAAATGCCTCTGTTGGAGATCAATGAGATATCAGTTCAGAGCTCTCAGCTGCCAGCCTAGTGTTCCTGGAATGCATGCAACTAAGAAACCTCAATCTACCCAGATCCATCTGCAGTTGACACTACTTAATGGACAACATTCACTCTGGGTTTAATATAAATGGGGATGATTCTAGGTCCTGTGGCAGGCAAGAATCCTCAGAACCACAGCAACCATCCCAGGACTTCCCCTGCCAGCTGGAATCTGATCTGGAAGATTAAGCTGGCAGAATACCAAGGTGGAGTTACTGCCATGTCACCCCCCAACTTGTAGCCTCTCCTTTTTTTTTTTAATAGACTTTTTTTTTTTAAATTTTTTCTTAGTTGTAGATGGACACAATGTCTTTATTTTATTGCTTTGTATGTGGTGCTAAGGATCGAACCCAGGGCCTCACGCATGCGAGGCAAGCGCTCTACCGCTGAGCCACAATCCCAGCCCCTAGCCTCTCCTTCTGAGGTACTGAAAACTTGAGGCCACCTCTATGTGATGGGAGACCTCAGTTTTTAACAGGCATTTTCCCATAAGTGCTATTTTTCCTGACAAACCTTTTCAATCTGTTTAGAATCTTTTTGTGCACTAATATTTCCAAACTATGTCTAATCATTTCCTTTACTTTGAAATCAATTAAAACTCTCAAAACAATCTTCATTCTGTGTTTTCATTGTCTAATGTTCTTGATCATGCATTGCCTAAAACAGCTGTTTTCTAAAAAAAAAAAAACTTAATTGCTAATGCCAACATCGTCACCTTTTACTATAATTATATTGTATTTTCTTCATTCTTCCTTCATCTTTGTTTTTTCACAAGTCTTTATAATATTCTTTTTGATTCCTACATTCCTATATTTTTTTCCTACATTTTCAATTTACATATTTCCTGAAAGTCTTATCTTTAGAATTCTCTTCTCCTCTAATGCACTATCTTTTCCTAGATAATCTCACCTAGGTCCACATCTTCATTCGTCCTAACCATAAATGTAACTTTTAGAATTACATTTTGAGTCTTTAACTTCCCCAAACTCTAAATCCATACGTTCTATTGTTGTGGCAGGTTTAAAATAAGTCACTGAGTCAGTCTTGAAGCAAGACACGGAACTTTTATTCTCTGGTGGGTTGGAAGGGCAGCAGGCAAGTCGCCCCTGCAATCTTCAACCCCTTGCAGAAGGTAGGATATCTCTTTATAGCCCCAAAACCAGCAAGGTAGGAAGTGGGTCAGAATGACCCAGTTCAGGGTACAGTACACTGACCAAGAAAAATGGGCACTAAAAGGAGAACACCTTATATTGGTAATAATACAAGAAACATTTTTCAGCTGCTATGCATTGCTAAATAGGGTTTCCTAAGCAGGATGGCAGAGGTGGGCTTTTCTCATGGGACAAGTTTTTTTTTAATATGAAATGGTGTCTCAGGGTAAAATGGAGTTTGTCTGGTCAAGGCACATGTAGTTTGGTCCATAATATTATGGATATTGCTTATCTATTTATACATTGATTCCCATAGATACTTTAAATCCAATGTTTGTAAAACTTAACCCAGTTTTACATGTATCTGAATTTTTACTATCATTATAAATTATTCTCATGTCTACATGATGACCTTTCCAAGCCCTGAACTTTGTAGTTTTTTACTTTACCAAATTTTATTGACATTCAAATCCATTCCATTTTTGGTAATTCATCTGATGACCAAAGCTTGGATGCTTTCATCACTTGGACATTTTCTGACTTTGAAAACTAAACTGAGAACTTATCTCAGTATATAAAATCAGCCAAATCCAAAAATATTCATCTACTTCCAAGTTATTATTTAGCCTTTCTTAAGTAAATCCAAAGTCCAGTATCTTTCCTGTATCACTGTTCACAATTCAATATTCTGTCTCTAATGATTCACACCAAACAATGGTGTGCCGGTAAATGTTTAGTAGCTAGTTCTGTGGAATGGAAACCTTTGATGAGTAGCATTTTCTGATTTCTGTGCTGTAAATACTCCCAGCATGGCCAGTTTCAAATTACCAACATGACATCGCTGACTGTGCACAATCCACTCTGGAAAGCTTGTCTGATAATAGGATAGTATGAGCCAAGATGACTCCAGCATATCCATCACGGTCTCTAAGTTACCTTTCTTCCTTCTTCCTCCTAATTCATGACACATTTTAACTCATCCAATCCATATTGACATTTTATGGGACAGCAAAAGTGGTTAGTGGAAATAAAGTCCACTGACAAACCAGAGCCTAGAAACTGTGTGTTGGTTATTTCTTTGCTGGTGTCCTTGCCCAGTGCAGCTTCTGCCACTGGCCACTTCCAGGCTGTGGCTCTAATAGTGAGTCTTTGCATTTTCACTAGAACACTTCAATTGTAATCTCTTGTGTCTATCATCCCACGGAAGCATAACACCTTGAGAATATTCACCAGAGCCCCTTGCATGAGGAAACTTTCCTTATTCAGCAGCCCACTAGTGAGACGGGCAAGCCAGCCTTGGCCCAGTCACCTTCTCAAGGCCTATGAGGGAAACCCATATTCCCACTGTAGCACCATAGTTCCTGGCCTTAAATTCACAAATTTCTGTGGTGTGTGTGTGTGTGTGTGTGTTGTGATGGTGGTGGAGAACATATTTTTTTGTACCAACACTCCATTCTATATTGCCGTATTTCTACTGACTTCATCTCTCATCCCAAGATTTTACCCTGTAATTTCTGCCTTTCATGAATCTTGAAGTCCTAAATGTATACCTGTCCAATGTTCAGAAATACCTACAAACTGCTGTAAGGGAATCTCCTAGGAATAAAGATAGCTCATAGAGAGAAAAGATGCTCATTCCTCAAGCCACAAAGGAGAAGACAAATTTTTTTCTATGTTAAAAAAACGACTTTTTAAAAAATAATGCAATGGATGCTATTGAAAGAAAACTATACATTTTTTTTCTCTTAATACCAATACACTCACAATAAGATTTCTATTTTTTACTTTCTCATGACTTTAATTCATTATTCTTATTTTTATGCAACCTGATGCTTTTAGTAAGAACAGCAAAGATACTTTCTTAAATTGTACAGGTGATAAAATCATTCTTTTGACTAATAATTGCTGAGCCCATTCAATACAAGTCACATTCTGAGGTAAAAGAGGAGAAAATATAACAGTTTCCGATGTCAAGGATCTTACTGACTAGAAAAATTTAAGTGTTGTCCATGTCAATCACTCAATTAGCAAAGCCTGTCTTGGTAATTGGTGCAGGGACAGATGCTGTTGCCTGATTCCTATAGCATCCAGGCCAACCACTGAGCCAACACAAGTTCCTCAGTGGTTCCAAGTCAAATAGATTAAAATTGCATTGCATACTTTATGAGATATGAAAATCATAGGTATTTTCATATTCTTTGGGTTTTATTTTATTAAAAACATTTAGCCATGAATTTTAAATAATTCCTATAGACTGTGGACTGTTTATTATGTCAGTATTTATTATTCAGAAACAAATGGAAATTTTTAAATTATCTCAAATGTGTTTAAGTATGTTTATTTAAGGTAATACATATTGATTTTGCTTTGGTTTACATAGATTTTACTTTTCATATGTTTATGGCATAGATGCTCACCAAGTCATGTTATTTTATTACGATCATGCCCTCTTTGTTTTTCCAATTCCAGTACAGACTGATGGGAAAATAAGTGGGCAATCACAGATTACTACAAAAGCTACCTGATCTGAAAGCCATGAATAAATCTGCATGCAATATTCTTAGACATTAGAGAAATTGAATTCTCAGTGCTGAATGTGCCTGGCAAAAGGTGAGAGGACAGATTTCACCTGATATAATGCATGTGGATGAGAAGCCTCTGTCAAGACTATAACAGAATTCACTCACTAATTAAAAAATATTTTTATTTGAGTGTATTCTATAAACATGATCTTTCAAGTTACTATAATGCAGGCACACAACAGCAATGTTTTTTAAATTCTTTAATTGGTAACCATATAGAGTAAGAAAGACAGCTCACTCATGGGAGTTTGGAGAATTAACCCATCATAATAATTGAAGTTCTGTCATTTATGTCCCCTCTGTTTCCTATACTGATAATTGTCTCTTTAACCAATTACATATAATATCTCCACCTGGTATTGTTATACAGGTTAAGTTATTCTAATTTTCAAAAACCCTGCATTTCATAAATTTTTAACAGTGTTCTAATAATAATAAGTAGAGTTGAACTTGTCTATTCAGTGATATCATGTATTTCTAGTGATGATAGAAATAGGCTGCTAGCCTACAACTCAAGTTGTTTAAGATATAACTAAATATGTTTTGGCAAAACATTCACTTCTTATCAAATTTTATTTATATTACCATATCTCAAATATGCCAATCACTCATTTTTGCCCTGAAAGAAACTTCACATCTCTAATCTCAGAAAATAAGTGAACCTACTTCTTGACTTTCAGAATTCTGGCTTTCAGTATGGACAAAGGGTCCTCTTTTATACCAAATAAAAGCATCTTCTATTTTTAAATTTTTGTTGTATCATTTGTATTAGTAATATAATTATTTTGGTAGACTTTGAACATATGTTATAAAGGGTATAATGCAATGTTTATTTAAGACATTCATTCAGATACACCAAAACATTTTGGGGGCATTCTGCATCTCCAAATATTTATTGTCTTAATTAGCAAGTGGCTTATGTTTGCGAGTATTTTTGCCCAATCATTTTCCCCACAATTAGTGTTTTATATTTGAGAATGTAACTGAAACCGCACACCAAAAAATGGTCTATAATTATTGAAAACTGTGGTAAACCATTATATATTAATAAAAGTAAAATTCCCCCACATCTACAACAGTGCACAGTTAACAATGACTAGGTGAAAAGTTAAAATATAACTAGGCTGCCTTTTAAGATATATGTCTATGGCAGGGTCACAATCAAATGAATTTCATTGGATCAGAAATAAATAATACACACACACACACACACACACACACACACACATATTTTTAAATCATATGATATGGTTTCAATAGCAAGACTTTTTAGAAGTCTTTTAACCCAGGTGACCAAGACTCCTCTTCTTTCATCTCATTCACAATTCCACCTGTCTTTTTTTTAAAGTTTTTTAAAAATATTTTTAGTTGTAGATGGACACAATACCTTTATTTGATTTATTTATTTTTATGTGGTGCTGAGGATGGAACCCAGTGCCTCACATATGCTAGGCAAATGCTCTACCACTGAGCTACAACTCCAGCCCTATGTCTTTTTATTTCAGCATCTCCCCTACTTTTCCTGGTAATTCTTTCCTTCTGTTATCATTGTTTTTCTTTCTGATATAAATCACCCAATATAATTCCCAAGCCTGCAGTTCTTTTTACCTATTATTCTAAAAGCATAACAAATACTATAGAAAGCTCTACCACAAAGCCCTGTGGGGTGTGGTGGTATCGTGAATCTTCGTGTATGAATATGTTTCTTATTGACACCCAATTTCATTTTGTTCATCTTTTTTTTTCTTTTTTGGTACTGGGGATTGAACTCAGGGGTACTCGACCACTGAGCCACATCCCCAGCCCTATTTTATGTTTTATGTAGAGACAGGGTCTCACTGAGTTGCTTAGCACCTCGCCGTTGCTGAGGCTGGCTTTGAACTTGCGATTCTCTTGTTTCAGCCTCCCTAAGTGCTGGGATTACAGGTGTGTGCCACCGCGCCCGGCTTCATTTTGTTAATCTTGTAATTACTACAGAGCATCTTTTCTTTAAAAGGAGACCTGTTGTCTTGGTCCTGGTACTGCCTCAGCCAGATAGACAACTATAATCCTGCATCTACCACCAGTCCTTTCATTCTTTCTTGGCTTCTATTAAAGTGAGAAAAAAATAACAGGCAATATTTATTGAAGACTCATCACATGCTAGGTAAAGTTCTAAATGCTTTATTTGCATTAACTAATTTAATTTTCACAACTCTTTGAGGCAGAAACTTTTTTTCTTTTATACATGAAAAAAGGAAGGTCCTAAAGGTCATAAAAATTGCCCAAGTCATAGGACTAGGTAGTAACATAGCCAGGATTTGACCCCATGAAGCTGTCCTTAAGAGTCTACACATTTAACCACCATGCTGCTTGAAACTAACTGAAACTTCTGTTGAAATCATTATACAACTGACAATAGAATTAGAGAAGATTAGGAGAAACGTCTTAGAAATTGATACATAAGGGAGCCGAGCGCGGTGGCGCAGGCCTGTAATCCCAGAACTTAGGGAGGCTGAGACAGGAGAATTGCGAGTTCAAAGCCAGCCTCAGCAACGGCGAGGAGCTAAGCAACTCAGTGAGACCCTGTCTCTGGGGATGTGGCTCAGTGTTCAAGTGCCCCTGAGTTCAATCTCCAGTACCAAAAAAAAAAAAAAAGAAAGAAATTGATAGATAAGGGAGGTAGCAAAGTTACCATATGAAGAGAATGATTACAATTCTTTTTCTATGAAGATCTTGTGGTAGCAGTCCATAAAATTACAGTCAATGAAGCTAAAGTAGATAAAGATTATATAATTATTTTTGGAAAATTGGAATTTGAGTCAAATCTTGAAAATTTAGAAAAGTGAGAATGTATAAATGAGTGATAACAAACCAGATTTCACACTCCACACTTGTAGACATTATTATAACTTGAAGTTAGGAGGTCCATTTCTTTGTCTCTTTAATTTGAGGAATAACATCCATGGACACAATGGTGAAAGCAAAGTAACAGGATTTATTAGAGTAATAGAAAGGAAGCAGAGCTCCCAATAAGGAGGGACTCTAAAAGAGGGATGCCAATAGGTGTCTGTTGTCTAAGCCTAGCACAGGTGATTGGTGGGGAGAAGGGCTCAGCATGGACCAATCAAGCTCTTCAAGTTCCGAGCTTAATAAGCCAATCAGAAGTGCATAATATCAATCCCTTATTTACATAATAAAGAGCACAGGTCCAACCTTGTGGTTTGACACCTCGTGGAGAAAGGAAGCATTTTGAATAGGGGTCTGCTTTAGTCTGCAGTTGCTAGGTATAAGAGCAAAGGTAACTAAGGAAGGGCTGTGAGGAACAAAATCAGGTGTTCCAACTAAGAGTCGCAGCGGTTGAACCTGTCAGAGAGCAGCAAGTCACAGGGCATTCTCCAGACCTGATGTCTCCTTTCAGGTTGGCATGATGTCCCCCTCCCCTCCTGACCTTCTCCAAGACCATTTTCCTGGTTACCTATGGGAGATCTGTCTTCCTGCCTCATTATCACTTGCCATTTTTCAAATAGGAAATAGGTTTATAAGGGTCAATGATTAAAATCTTGGTTTCTTTCATCCTACAGCCTTACTTCTAATCCATAGAGTATACTATCTCTACAAATGTCTCGAATTATTGGGTTAGCCATTTGCAGTGGTGCATGCCTGCAATCCCAGCAACTCAGGTTGAAGCAGGAGGATCACAAGTTCCAGACTAGCCTCAGCAACTTAGCATGGTGCTAAACTCTGTCAGACCCTCTTTCAAAACTAAAAAAGACTAGGCATATAGCTCAGTGGTAAAGTGATCCTGGGTTCAATTTCCAGTAGCACTGCCCCAAATAATAAGTTACTGGGTCAATGATAATGATATTGTTTGACATAATGTAAACAAGATAATTCACTGTTCAAAAATAGTATAAATGTTAGCTCATTTAATATCTATTGCAATCCCTTATGGTAATATTGTCCCCATTTTGTAAGAAACAACTACAGAGCAATTATATAATTTACCAAAGTTATGTGATTGATTCACATATCTAGGCTTTAAACCCGAGTATTGAAATGCATGTTCATAATTCTGCACTAACCCACAATAAGAAAAAACTTACTCATATCTACATTTCCAAAATATGTCCATATTATTAATAGGCCACATACAAAATGCAATTCTATTATCAATTCTATTGAATTATCAAATCCCTTTATAAAAAAATCTAAAATATATCTTACCCATGTGTAAATTAACAGTAGATTAAACCATATGTATTTGCTAATATTCAACTATCTGAGACTTACATAAATGGTAATGAGACAGGTTGTAATATGTAGTATCTCCAATCAAATGGTTAAGTGAAATACAAAATTTTTATTGAGGTGTTATAATTATATGTAACAGTGGGATTCATGGTGACATTTTCATATATGTACATACATATTTATTTTAAAAACTCTAATAAAGCTGCGAATGATGACAAACACTTCTAAGAAAAAACTAAAGATATGGGAAGACACCTTTGACTTTTCTGGGCTAATGTTATGGAAAATCATCGTGCCCTAGTATAAATCACTGGTTGTCAAAAACAGAATACAGAGCCAGATATCCATGAAGTTTTTGAAAACTACTTTGTGGTTTACCTGTGTGAAGGATGTTTTTGAGCCCCCCAATTTATCTAAACATTCTTTTCCACTGATCTTGGTGATAAATAATGTAGGGATTTCTCTGAAGTAGAGATTTACTTACTCTTTTCCAACCTTGTACTAACGTTTTTCTCTAATCATTTGGATTTCATAAGATAAAAACATGGAATATTCTTCTAGGACCTCTTTATTTCATGCCATAGAACAATCAAAATCAGTGAAAAAAAAATTTACAAGCACTATGGCCAAGACTCAAAACACAAATTCTCTAGTACTCCTTATTTATTTCCCAGGCACATCTTCTGATAGATTTTGATTCTCTGGGCATCTGTATTTAGAAGATTTTTTCTATAGAAGATCTACTACCATATTTCCTGGTCATTTTCAACTGAGCTTAGTGACACATACACAAATATAAATTAGAGATTTTAGCATTGCGTTCCAGAATTCCAGTCATTCAAGAGACAGCATTTTAGACCTAGAACAAAACTCAGACATCAACTCCTTCTTTCACCCCATCCCCAATAAAGCACAGCATTGAAACTTGGGGAGTTCGTTGGCACAAAGCTATTTAAATATAATTATTCTGCATTAAGAGGGGACTAATTTGAATTCATTCAACATCTGCCAGCCTTGAAGGACCTGCTGGATGACACTTGATATTGATTTCCAATAAAAAGTATGAACAAAATGGTTGTGTTAGACCCAAAGAAACCATTCTGTTCTGTACATCCCATCATAATCCAATGGGTAATTCCATTTCCCTTTTTTCTCACTGGTTCACATAAGCCAAGCTATCGTCACACAAGAGGATGATGGTACTGACCCAGTTTTGATACTACCTCCCGTGATGTTTTATATGAATACACGGCTGATCACTCTCATCAGCAAGACACAACTCTGAGAAGTCCACAAAGGAGTATTGTGTATTTGATAAGTATGCATAAGAATGGCAGTTAATTCTTTAGGAGTTTAATTTAAGCCTTTCTGCAGTTTCTAAAAGTAAGTGGGAGAATGAATAGAACAGAATGTTCTCATTTTGCAGAAATAGAATAGCAAACTATATATCAAGAGAGAAATTAGACTGAATAGTCTTTAAAAAGACACACATGAGAAGTGGTAAAAGGAAAATGCCTTTTAATAGGTATTTTATCTTTGGGTATTTTTGTTGCTATTCTCATAAAAGAAATATTTGTGTTATGCATGTAACTAATGATGATAGAATAATGTAAACTAATTCTTTAACAAATGTAACTAAATAAATGATTTCAGTTTGATAAAACAAAAGTCCATGACTACCTGGTATATGGTACAGTTCACAATCTTTCCTGTAAAACCAAGTTTGACATAACATTTCAGCCTCTGGAGAAACTGGATTAACATAATAATTCTTTTACCTTTTAATACATATGCATACTTGTATGGAATAATTTACTAAATGTATACTTAATGGATTTATTTGAAGTCTATGCTTTAAATATATACATAGAGAAGAATTCTCTGTGGTCTGGTTATCCCAACCACATTTGATAGTATATAATCAATTGGGGAAAAAGAGAAACACATATTAAGCACAAATTATGTTTAAAACCACAGAGAAAACATGTGTAGGATAACTATACCTGAACAAAGTTTCCAGCCCTCTTCCCTTTCCCTGCATTGGAACACAGAGGAAGTAAACTGATAGTTAAGCTAAGAAGGGGACATTCAGGTTGAAAAATATGTTTTTATGTTCTGGTTCCGCACTAGGCTAAAAGATAACTGCCAGCAAAAACATGCCTTTAGTATCCCCCATACTATGATTATCTCTACACATTCTCTGATTTTAAAGATAATTTTACCCAGAATTTGAAGTAAAGGAAAAGCAAGAAATCATGATCATAAATTATAGAATTGCCTCTTAGAAGACACAAAGTTCACAATTAGCTATGTCATATGCAGGCAACTACAAAAATTGCTTAACCAGAAGAATGTTTACATACACTAAAAAATGTATGAAATGAAAGAAAGCATGGGAGAAGGTAATTTGGTAGAAAGTAGTTTGGGAGAAGGTAATTTGGCAGTATGGGAAAGAGATTGCAGTTCGTTTATGTTTAGACTGACCACATTCCTGATTTACTGGTGTTGTCCCATCATGTGCCTTTTGTTTCTGAGAATAATAAGAAGAGAATTTCTGTCTCTAAAATGTGTGCCAGATAACCTGTCATATTTATACTAGGTATTAGAAATTTGCTGTATATTATTGAGCAAGGAAATTATATGACAGACATCTCTTGACAGGAAGATTATTCTGTGGTCTTGGTGCCTGGAGGAAAGGGAAACCATAAAACATGATGAGGACACTTTTTCATTTCCATATATCCAGTTTGTCTGTTAGTGATTAAAAGACAGAGAATGAAGACGACCCATAAAACCTCAAGGGTCAACTGACAGATTCTAAAGATAACTGAAATTAAAATACAATAGATGAGTGATCTTAAAAGCAGATATAAGTTGTAAGTTTGGGGAACTTGGGAATTGGTATTGTCCATAACAGGGAAAAATATGGGAAGACTATTTTAAAGAGAAAATAAGAAGACCATTATCTAAAATATTTTCAGAAGTCACAGAAAGGAAAGTCAATGACTTATGATAGGCTATAATGTTCAAATATAGATCTAAAGAAACCAGAAACCCACATTGAAATCATAAACATAGAGGTGATTTGCAGGGACCTGAGATTTTCTGGAACAATGGACGTTTAAATATCTTGAAGGGAACTTTGAGAACATGAAGTTCAAAATATTGATAATAGAATTAAAAATATATAGAAATATATATTAATTATGGAATTCAGTTAAACTGCATATATTTGAGAAAAATATTAAATGATTCTGTGCAAGAGCAGCTAACTATAAAGCAATGAATCTGAGGACTGACCACAGGTTCTTTGGACTCAGCTCTTCATTATAATTCAGCCACATTCTTAGAACAAGTTAAAATTACAAAAGCTTTAAGGTTGCCAATATTATACTTAATGTAGATATTTATATAATTGCAATATACTCTTTTAAAAATAAAGTATACCAAAAGTTTAATAATAAACAATAAATTAAATTGTTAAATTGCCAATGTTGTGTTCTGGAGCAAGGTCTCTGGAACAAGATGAGTTTAATTGCTGTCAAACTTCTTCCAGGATCTGGAGATTTGTAGCTATCCACAAAAATCTTAAATTGTCAACAAATACTTCGGAGAACAGAGAATTATTTCATCAATGTTAGGTATATATATTGGCTTATCTATAAAAAGGATCCCTTTGGGAGAGGCATATAATTGCTGTTATGTTTTCAGGTTGAGCTGTCACAGAGGAAGTCATTAGTAGATCAGCTGTCATCTGGCACTGATTTTGAAGGATTTTCTAGAGGGAGACTAGGAAAATAGGAATAGGTGGGATTACTGAAATTCCCTTTTTGGAATTAATCTTTATATTTTAAAGCAGGAAAAAAATCAGTAGGGTATTTTTTCTAAGTAGACATAAAATTTTCACAATGTAAATTGTGCAGATATCTCTATTATACACTTTCCTCCATGTTCAAGAGGAACCCCAGGACATAGGTCAACTCTGATGGCTTTCATAAAATTCCCATTTCTATGTTGTTTCATTTTCATCCTGACACTAACCCAAGCTTCAATCCAGTGTAAAGAAGGTAACTATGAGGCCAATGACAAATCTTATCTAAAGACTAAGAATCCTTGAAGGTTAATATAGGAAACTGGAAGAAAATTCAAACAACAGATAATCTGATCTGCTCATTTCACCAATGAGGAAACCAAGAGATTAAAAATGGACCTTGACCAAAGTCATTCAGCTAGTTGTGGATGTACAGGACAATACCCATGTTTTCTAAAATAATGGTTACTTCTCTGCTTCACCAGAAATGACACATTAGTTGCATTTTCTTTAACTTAAAAGATTAAGCATTCCCAAGTTTTATCTCTCTCCAAAGCCAACTGTCCAGATAAATAGGGCTATGTCAGCCACTAGATTTTCAGACTTCACAAAAGCTAGCATATAGGAACAAAGCTTTCATTTCATATACATGAATTAAATAAAATTGATTTTCCTTTTTTATTCCAC
>JAQQSJ010000675.1:0-14917 GCA_028644305.1 Xerus rutilus
TTCGGCTCGGGATGAAAACACCAGACAGCAATCTGGGTTTTCAAGACAGCTCCTTTCTTATCATCAGGACAGGACAAGATGATCACATTTTGGGGAATGCTCTCATTTATAAGAAATGACCAAATTATACCATGTCTGGGAGACCCAATTGCTTTTCCTATGGGATATTCACTTGGGTTATCCAAGTAATCATAATAATCATACAAGATTAGCACATTCTGTCGGAGGCTTAGGCATTTGGCTATTGTATACGCTTAATTAAGCTAAGGAGCTTATTGATATCACTATTCCAGCATGTGATAATGTTCCATAAACGTATTCAGAGAATTAAGTAAATAAGCACATTTGTTAAAGGCTCAAACAAATGCAGAGATCCAAGTAGGTAAGCAGAAGGAAAATTTTCAGCTCAGCAACCAGCATGAATTTTTAAATATGAAATATCTTAGGGAGCTCAGGGCTGGTGACTGTATTGGCATCCATTCAAAAGATGTTACTTTAGATGCTCAGAGGTTCTTATCTCAGCAAGGGCAGGATAGAGTTGGCTTCCTGGACTAAGTAGCTGTAGATCATAATCATTAGCTCTGTTTGAAGGCGAGATTCTGGTTGCCAGGGACATTGTATGGGCTGAGGGACAGGGTCTAGGCAGCAGTGGCCTCTGACTTCCATCTGTGCAGGGATCATTTTCTGGAGTGCATAGGAGCATTTGGGTTCCTCTACTCCAGCATGGGCAGGAAAGGTGTATTTCATCCGTTTCCAACATCCCCTACTTGCAATGAAGGCTAGTTTGTAGAGGCCCCTCACTAACTGTGGAGGTCGAGGGCAGGGTTCACTTAAGGGGTATGAAATCAACCCCAAGCATTAAGATCTTTAATTTTGCAATGCATATAGTTTTAAAAACTTGGATTAAAACATGAAAACAGCCAGTTTTACATTGCTCTTTATGATAAATAATAAACTCAGTCCAAGAAAACTTGATTGTATTTACGTAATTTTAAATCAGCTAGTGCTTAAAGGAAAAAAAGTCTTTGGGAAGAAATATGCCCCAATTAAGGCTTAGTGCTGGTCCAACTCCCAGCTGGCCAGCAAAAATAATTGCTTTACCCAGAACTGGGTGCCGTCCTGTGAGAATTATTCTCCATGTGAACAGGCTGGTTGTCAGGAGAAACATGTCAATGAGTTTAGAAGTACAAGATGAAATTGAATGGAAATGAGTCCAGCTTTCAAGTTGAAAAGGTATTTTTTCATGTGCTGCATGTACACATTGCTTCTTTTTGGTGCAATGGGCCACGTCTTTGTTCTAATCTGCGAGGGTCCCTGTGCTCTGCAGTCACCACCATAGAGTTGAGGAATTTAGTTGACATTTATTAGTGCGACTTAGGAAAACCAGTCAAGGGCAGCCAAGGGGGCTGGGCCCAAAGGCAGGAGATAGCAGGAATTCTGGGAAGTCATGGTGGAGCTGAGAAGCCAGGGAAGGGTGACTGACCCTCAGAGAGAGAGCGCTGAATGGTGCTGAAGACTCATCAGCAGGAGTGGTGAGAAAGTGGCAGGGAAATTGCACAGGGAATCCTGAGCCCAGAACAGTGGAAAGAACGTGGGCTTCGGCACAGGTGGATTAGCATTGGTCACAGGCACTTACTACCTATGACCTTGGGCTGCTTAATTACGGCAAGCCTGTTTCTTCATTAGAATAGAATGACATCACCAACCTTGCCACATTGCTGGAGGAATTAGATAAAATGTACCTACAGCAGCCGGGTGCTGTGTGCATGCCTGTAATTCCAGTAGCTTGGGAGGCTGACGCAGGAGGATCGAGAGTTCAAAGCCAGTCTGAGCAACTTAGCGAGGCCCTGAGCAACTCAGTGAGGCCCCTGTCTCTAAATAGAATATGAAAAAGGGCTGGGGACGTTGCTCAGTGGTTAAGGGTCCCAGGGTTCAATCCCTGGTACCAAAAGAAGTACCTATAGCACTCAGCACAGTGTCTGGCACACAGATGCATACGGGGGTAGCAGTGGTGGTGGTAGTAACAGTGGCAATCATCATAAGTGGGGTGGCTCGTACGACAGGTGGCACTGCATTGAGGACTGAAGAAACCCATCGCAATTGTAGCTAAGGCCTTGATGACCTTGAAATATGGCTTGGCACCTGCATTTCCCTTGTTCTCTCTGATGGCAGCACTTTGAGGCATAAATTCACAAGTCACCTTGGGCCCAGTAGACCTCGCTGTGGTGCCTCTATGTCCTGTGGGGAGGGGCAGTCATATGTCCTTGCAATAGTCCAAACCAGGGCTGCACACAACAGCTGAGGCCCTCCGGCAGTCACTGACTCCACGACAACCTTTAACAAGTTTAGTTTATATTTACTAAACTTTCTGCCAGTTACCCTCAGATTCACCATTACTTCCACTAGTGATGGGGTCTTTCATATTCCTTTATAGTCAAATATGATTGATTTCTGTAATTGGGAGTAAATGACTTTTTAATAAGCTTGCTAGAAATGCTGGTGGTAATCTTTCTGTTGTCAGAGCCTGGGATGATTCTAATCCTTACTCTGTTATTTTCTTTTTTCTTTTTGCTTCTTCCAGAAAATAATACTAGAGCTCCTTCTGTTTCCCTTGTGGCTAAATATTTTCAAAGAGGGGAGAGGTAGAGATGAACTTGCCCGCCATTTTGCAGATGGTGCTTTTCAGGAATGACAAATTCAGGAAGAACATTGTTTTCCCTCCCTGAACTTGACTTCTGCCTACATGGAATTCCAGTACGCAGAGCCCTGTTTTCTTCCAGATTTCAGCCCCAGGGGATGTCAGCTTTTGGGGGATATGTGGAGAATAAGAGAACCTGGACATTAGGGCTCGAACAAAGAGGCAGGGCAGACAGCAGGCCCAGAAGGAAGGCTCTTGTAATGATGCTTTGGGAGACAGGAGGGAAGCTGAGGGGGCAGCACACCCCACCTGAGAACTGCACTTCTTCATCCATCAAGGGGCCAGGTGGGTGTGAGGAATAGGAACACGTGTAAGCAGAGCTGATGCCACAGGTTTGGGGGCTGTGTCTCCGGGGAGTCAACAACTCCAAGGGACAATACCAGGAAAGCAGTGAGCACCGCGAGAAGAGAAAAACAGACCTGGAGAAGGAGCCACCAAGGTACACAAAGATAAGCTGGGCGCGGTGGTGCACGCCTGTAATCCCAGCACAGGAGAATCTCGAGTTCAAAGCCAGCCTCAGCAATGGCGAGGCGCTAAGCAACTCAGTGAGACCCTGTCTCTACATAAAACCCAAAATAGGGCTGGGGATGTGGCTCAGTGGTTGAGTGGCACTGAGTTCAATCCCTGGTACCAAAAAAAAAAAAAAAAGGGTCCACAAAGATAACAATAATTTATAAGCATTGTTTTGAAACTTCAGAGGAGAGAGAGCCTGAAAAAATTTTCATGTCCAAGAAATGATACAAATGGAAGCTAGGACACATTGATGAATTCAATGTTAGTCTGTGTTTTTTATCTTTTGTGGTGAGTGGAGTGGTCAAACCTGGGGCCATGGGCACATTGAGCATGGGTTCCACCACTGGGCTGCATCAGGGCTTGTTACTGTGGTTCTTTACTGTATTGGCTTTAGCATCTTCTTTTGGTGAATATACAAATATAGGTTTACTTGCAAACTTGAACTTATCTTTCATATAAAGCCTTAATCCTTACTCATAGCTTTACCTATCAAAGGGATATTTGGTTCCTTGGGGACGGGTGGACAACTCCACCTATAAGTTAGACGTGGCAGCTGGTTGTCTCTGGGCAGCCCAGGCACAGCTCTTGTTTTTAATCCTCACAGCAATGGAAACGGGTTTCCTTTTGACTTGTGGAGTACACTGGTTGTCACCTGCTTCTGTGGCCTGACAAGTGGGACCAGACCTTTACATTCTTTGAACTTGGGAAGGTTAATGTTTCCAGAGTTAGAAGTAGCTTCTGCCTTCTACAGAAGAGTCTGGATTATTATCTTTGAGGCAAAACCAGCTCTGTTGGAGATAATCTAATCATTTTAATGGACCATTTGTGGTTTGTACACATGAAGATCCAGTTGTTCCTGGGGATGCTCTAAAAATGAAATGACCCAAAACATGTGCTTTGATGTAAGACAGGTGTTTTGCTCAGTGTTCTGTGTTCAGAAAAAGACTGGGTGTTTCTTCAAAAGAACCACGTGTCCACACAGCTAGAGATATATTTTTCCCCTCAAAAGCAGTATTTGTGCTCAGATGTTGTGATAGCTAATTTTATGTGCCAACTTGACCAGACTATTGTGCCCAGATGTTTTGGAAATGCTTGTCTAGATGCTGCTTTTGAATGTGACTACGATTTAAATCAGTAGACTTTGAGTAAAGGCGACTACCCTCCCTAATATGGGTAGGCCTCAGTTCAAGGCCTTGAGTTCCTCAGAGGAAGAAGAAATTCTGCCACCAGATTGCCTTTGGATTTGACATGCAATGTCAACTTCTCCCTTGGGTGTCTACTTGCAGGCCTGCCCTGAGGAATTTGAATTTGCTAGCCCCTACAATCTCATGAACTAGTTCCTTAAAATAATCTCTCCCTATATATGCAAATCCTATGGGTTCTGTTTCTCTGGGGAATCTGGACCAATGCAGATGGTGTAGTGTGTATTCTTATCAGAACCTCTACTCTACCATGCTGGGAATAGAAGGTGGACCATGGACAGACGAATGTACAGGCCTAATCTTGTCTCTGTCTTGTACTTGAATAAAGGTTCTCATCCAGGTACTGAATAGAGGTCGCAAAAGTGGGGATAAGATGCTGCTAGGATTCTGTGAGCTGGGCCTGGTCCAGCAGCAACCAAGAACTGCCTGTCTCAACAGACCAACGGCATTCCCACGAATGAACAGTGCTTCTGAGGAAAGCTGCTGTTTGCTGTGGGCAGCTCTGGCTGACTAGCGTCATGCTCGTATCATTGAAGACTGACAAGCCCACCATTTGGGAAACAAACTGCTATGATCTTGTCAGGGCTATGAGTCTAGACAATTCCATGAAGAGTGAATAGGTAAATAGGCAGCTGGGGCTCAAGTCCAAAGCAGGTTGCGGCTTGAAGTACGCCTGGCTGAGGGGACATGGAGGCCTCCAATAAGGAGGCCCAGGAGTCACTGTGCCAAAGCCCTCCATGAACCTCACTTTCAGAAGGAGCTTTTAGCTACTGTCCCAGAAGTATTCCCATTGGCTCCAAGCCTTCTGGGAAGTCAGCCTGGCCTAGTCAGATGTGGTGGCCAGGTACACGGGGTCCTTGCGTCCTGGTAGGCCAGCGGTAATGGTGCCATCAGAGGACACTGTGCCCAGAAAATGATAACCCCCGCAGCATGGAGGAAGATGAGAAAGCCAGAGAGGAGGGCCCCAGGCACACACTCCAGAGCACTCAAGAGACCGTGCTTGGACAGCCTCTCAGGAACAGTCCAGGGATTTGTTCTGAGAGGAGTGGACTAATTTCCAGAAGCAAAGCCAGAAGAGACTGGCCGTAATAATTTGGGAATAAAAAGAATGGACAGCTCTGTTTGGCTGTCACAGGCTGGTGAGCCCTGGGACATGTGGGACTCATTGCAAAAAGTTTTCTTTAATGCTGTCACCCCTCCAGGAACAAGGATGGGGTGTCTTGTAACAGGGCGGGTGAGAGGCGAGAGGACCATGCAAACTGGAAAAGGACGGCATTCTTTCAAACACAGGCAGGATGATTATGTTCCTAACTCATGCCAATCCTAACTCACAAACTGCTGAAGAAATGAAATCTGGTTAAATGTGTTCTTTCTCGCCCTTCTTAAAAATATCAAAGGCTAATATTTTGCAGACGGTTCTGTACTGGCCACGCTGGCTGGGCCTCATGGGGTCCAAAACAAACACACCTGATCTAGATTTGGTCAGCATCAGGAGGCCAGAGAAGTGGCCAAAGAATTAATAGAGGAATCTGAGGATTGTTCTTTATCCCAAAGGGCCTCCACTTGAAATAGCTCTCGCTTTGCTGGAGTTGTGGGCGTGTGGCAAGGAGAGGGGAGAGGGCTGCGGGGGAAGCGGAGGAGGCCATCCAGCTCCGTGAGAGGATTTTGATCCGACCGTCACTGGAAACGGATCTGACTCCTTCACAGCAATGAATGTTTGTCATCTCTTCTCTTCACAGTCAAGGGTATCAATGAGGGGTGAATAGGTGTGACAGGAGGTTTCTGGTGAGCTCTTTGCTCTGGGCCCTGGGATGTTATGTTGACACAATATGCTTGACGTAATGGTCTTTCTACCACAGAAATTGCAGGAATCTGTTTTCCATGGATTGAGTACATGTCAGCAGACTAATGTCAACAATCCTTTGTGGGTTGTTATTTTAATAGTGTGGGGGTGTTTAGTGGAATTGATGTTTTTTTAACCTGGCTTTTAGGAAATCACCAACTATGCAAATACAGGGGGCACAGGATGGGTGAGCTAAGATCTTGCATATACAGCAAGAATAGAACCAAGTAGCTAGATGGCAAGCTGAGCACCCCTAACTCCTAATGGTGTGACATTATCAGTAAGGACAGAGATATCTAGAAAGCTGTCAAAGAAGCTCAACCCTTCCTGCAGTTCTTCAACTCACTTTGATTCTCTGAGCTCAGGATCATTGAGCTCCTAGTTTCCCATCTTCCCTGCAGATCCAGGTTATCTACTTGGGGGTGCCATTGGGTTACCCTCTATCGTGGTGTAGCTTCTCCCTGAAGCCGATGCAAGTAGTCTGGGAAATGCTCCCTGGAAGCACTGATAAGAATGTGGGGAAATGGAATGGGGAAAGCAGCCAACAAAGGGAGCAATAGCCAGCCAGCCACCATGTGGGCAATTGGCGCTCCATCCTGCAGGGACTCGGGGAACAGCGGAAGACATATAACTTAGAGTTGCTACTCCTGAAGGAAGAAGGAGTTGGGGTCAATGGCTTTTCAACAGTCATTGGTTGAGGCTTTCTGGAGGGGTGTGTGGCATTTCCCCAGTACCAGCCTGCCCCACATACATCTCTTGGGTGGCTAGAGAATGCTTCAGCAGGAGGAGGTGCTGGCAGATGAAGTCATGCTCCTGTTCACACATAAGCTGGAGCGATATGAGTGGGACTCTGATAGCTTCTGCCCCATCCTTTACATCTTGTTCTTCATCCTCCTTGTCTGAAAAATATTACTGCTACCCACAGTTAATATAGCCTCTTACTAACAGAGCTAATTCTTTGGCACCAAAGCCAAAAAATAGAGAAGCAGAGGAAATTAAACTTTCTAGCCAGTCTATTGCCTGATTTCTTATAGGCCTGGCTGGCGTTTGGGGGTCTGTTTTGCTTTTTGGGTTGGCAGATGGGGGTGGTTGTAGCAGCCCCTAATTTTGCACTGACCATAATAGAAACCAGATCCCCTAGACCATGGCTCACATTCTGGCAGGCTGAGGTGAGCTACTCTCTCACTTGCTGCCTCAGTTTCCCCTTTGGAGGGACATCTTGGAAATAGGTCTCTAACATTGGAAGTTCTTTGTTTTAATTTTTAAATTTTTAAAAAATTTGTTCTTATTAGTTATACATGACAGTAGAATGCATTTTGACATATCGTACACAAATGGAGCACAACTTCTCCTTCTTCTGGCTGAACATGGTGTGGTCACACTGGTAGTGTAGTCATACATGTATACAGGGTAATAATGTCAGTCTCATTCCACTGTCCTTCCCATCCCCACGCCTCCTCCCCTCCCTCACTCCCCTCTGCACAATCCAAAGTTCCTTCATTCTCTACCCCCCTCCCATTATGGATCAACATCCACTTAAAAGAGAAAATATTTGGCATTGTTTTTTTTTGGAATTGGCTTATTTCACTTAACATGATAGTCTCCAGCTCCATCCATTTACCTGCAAATGCCATAATTTCATTCTTTAAGGTTGAGTAATATTATATTGTGTATATGTGCCATATTTTCTTTATCCATTCATCTGTTGAAGGGCACCTAGGTTGGTTCCAAAGTTTAGCTATTATGAATTGAGCTGCTATAAACATTGATGTGGCTGTGTCACTGTAGTAAGTTGATTTTAAATCCTTTGGGTATAAACCAAGGAGTGGGATAACTGGGTCAAATAGTCGTTCCATTCCAAGTTTTCTAAGGAATCTCCATACTGCTTTCCAGAGTGGTTGCACCAATTTGCAGTCCCATCAGCAATGCATGAGTGTGCCTTGTTCCCCACATCCTCATCAATACTTATTGTTGCTTGTATTCTTGATAATTGCCATTCTGACTGGAGTGAGATGATATCAGAGTAGTTTTGATATGCATTTCTCTAATTGCTAGAGACAATGAACATTTTTTCATATGTTGATTGATCAATTGTATTTCTTCTTCTGTGAAGTGTCTGCTCAGTTCCTTAGCTCATTTATTGATTGGGTTATTTGTTTTTATGATGTTAAGTTTTTTGAGTTCTTTATAATCATCCTGGAGATTAATGCTCTATTTGAGGTGCATGTGGTAAAGATCGTCTCCCATCTGTAGGCTCTCTCTTCACATTATTGATTGTTTCCTTTGCTGAGAAGCTTTTTAGTTTGAATCCAAGGGAAGGTCTTTCACTTCTTTTTTTCCCATGGAGATTGGCTTTGATGTAGGGCAGTGACGATGTGTTGCTAGGGTGTTGAGCTTCCCATCCACCAACCTTGGCAGAGGTGGACACCATCTAGGGGCTTGAGGGACTCCAGGTGTTTCAAGGTCCTCTCCTCAGGCTGGGCCCCTGGCCTATGTCAAACTCCATTCTGGCAGGACTTTACAGTGATGTAGGAAGCCAAAGAGAGGCTCCCTGGTGTAGGATGAAACACTGTTATGTAAAGAGAGACTAAAAAATAATCTAACTTCTTTTAATCGGAACCAAGATCAGAAAATCATGAGGCATTTTTACGAAAGTCACAGATACTGCTGGGTTGTTCATGAAAAGGGAGACTGCACCACATATGATAATTTCTGATAAACTAGACCCAAGTCTTTTACGAGGACACTCACTTGTGGTGACCTATTACCCCATCAAGAAAGCCTGACTGAGAAGCCCCTGCTGTCTGGATTACCAGGGGGCTTTGCAGAGTAGTGGCAGACACAATCTGGGGGCCTTCTCTGTCCTATGTTCTTGACCAGCTTGTGAGTATGCAGAGGCTGGGATCTCTCCTAAGGATCTGTGTTTCCCCCAGAGCCTCCGTCTTAATGGGTGCACAGTAATTGCTTAATAAATACATCTAAGACCTGGAGTTTCTGCCCACAGTCTGCCCACAGAAGTCCTCCACTTCGTATTTGCTCTGCCCACACTGAGGAAGAACTGTGGTTAAAGCTCTTACTATGTTCAGGATGAGAACCAACCCCACTACCTGTATTCCCAAGCCACACAGCATTGCTTGAGGCACATTTTCTAGAGAAATTAAAGTCTGTCCTCTACAGAAGATGCATTTTAAAATTATAACTGAGGTGTGTGCTTTAACCTTCTCTCCTGTCTTCTTTCCTTGGTGGGCTTCCAGTGTTTTGTCCCCGCCACCCCTCCTGCCATCCCTGGCAGTGCTGGGGATGGAACCCAGGGCCTCATGATGCTAGGCGAGCGCTCCACCACTGAGCTACACCCCAGCCCCTTCTGTGAGTTTTAACACATACAAACTGTGCAACCACGGCACAACCAAGGTTCCCAACAGTGCGACTGACTCCAAACTCCTCCCGGCCCTGTTGCGGGCATACCCTCCTCCCTGCTCTTCCTCACTGTAGCTCATCTGTTTTAGAATGTCGCACAAATGGGATCAGGTTGCAGATGGCTTCCTAAGCCTGGTCCTCCCTTGGTTCAATGCTTGTGACATCATCCACATCGTTGTACCTGTCAGCGTTTGTTCTTTTCATTGCTGAGTCGTATTTTTATTGTATGTACCAGTTGAAAGAGGACATGTGGATTGCTTTGAGTATTTGGTGATTCTGAAGAGAGCTGTTGTAAATATCTGCGGGTTGGTCTTCATGTGGACTTTAGTTTTCATTTCTCTAGGGTAGGTAGCTGAGAAATTGACAAATTGTTTTCCAAAGTGTCTGTACCATTCCGATCGGCAATAAGAGAGTTCCAGTTGGTGGAACTTGCCAGCACTTGGCCTTGTCAGTTCAAAACAATAATAATAATAATAATAATAATAATAAAAATCAAAGCTACTGTGAAGTCTCAGGATTGTTTCAGTTGACATTTTTCTCATGCATGTGTTCTATTGCCACCCTGTGTCCTCTTCTGGTGAAGTGTCAGTGTCCCCCACACTCCGACCTTTTTTAAAATAAATGAGCTGCTTGTTTTCTAAGTGTTGAATTTTGAGAGTTGATTTATTTTTTTATATCCTGCACCCAAGTCCTTTTACAGATATGGCATTTGAAAATATTTTCTTCCAGTCCATTGTTTGTCTTTTTATTTATCAGCAGTGTCTTACACAACAAAATTTCAAAAATTTGATAAATATAGTTTGGCACTTTTTCAATTTTATGAATTGTGCTTTTGGTATGATAGCTAAGGATTTGTTGCCTAGCTGGTCATGAGGAGCTTCTCCCATGCTTTCCTCTAAATTT
Source organism: Xerus rutilus (assembly GCA_028644305.1). Classification (NCBI taxonomy): domain Eukaryota; kingdom Metazoa; phylum Chordata; class Mammalia; order Rodentia; family Sciuridae; genus Xerus; species Xerus rutilus. Next base: position 10,577 of record JAQQSJ010000675.1, read on the forward strand.
TATAGTTTAATATTTAAAATTTTATAGTTTAGTATAGTTTAATATTTGTACCTCCTCTCTTATTTCTTTGTCAATCTGATTAGATACTTATCATTATTATTGATCGTTTTGAAGAACCAGTTTGGGTTTTAGTGATTTTCTTTATTGCTTTTCCCTTTTCAGTCTCATTGAGTTTTGCTAGAATCTATTTGGACTTAATTTTTTTTAATATAGTATAAGGTTAGGTTGATGTTTTAATTTATTCATTTACTTGTATATGGATGTCCAATCGTTTCAACATTACTTGCTAAAGAGATTATTTTTTTTCTCCATGCTTTGGCATTTTCTTGAAAATCAATAAGACTTAAAGGTGTAGGTCTATTTTTGGGCTCTGTTCTATTTCATTGATCTACATGTCTATACTTTTGACAGTCTCAGTACTGTCCTGATTACAGCAGCTTATAGTTCATCTTAAAATCAGGTAGTGTGATTCTTCCAGCTTTATTCTTCTTTGATAAACTTGTTCTGGTTAGTTTAATTCCATTGTCTTTCTAGAGAAATTTTAAAATTACCTTTTTTTATAGCTACAACATTTCTGCTGGGGTTTGGATTAGAATTGTGTTAAATCTAATGATCAGTTTAGAGAGATCTGACATCTTTCCTTTATTGAATTTTCCAGTCCACAAACACAGTATGTCTCCATTTATTTAGGTCTTTTAAAAAAAATTTATTTCATAAGAGTTTGGTAATTTTCAGGATAGGGATCTTCTACATGTTTCGCTAGTTTTAGACTTGAGTTTTAATTCTGCTCTATTTTTTGGAACAACTGTAAGTTATATATTAATACTTAACTAATACAGACATATGTTAGATTACTACATAGTATATATTAAAGATAACATGATTATTTAAAAGTAAACAGTAATAAATATTTAATGTTGGCTACTTCTCTGGTTTGGATCTTGAATGTCTCCCAAAAGCTCACGTGTTAGAAGCTTGGTCCCCAGCTGACAGCACTATTAGGAGGTAGCAGCAACTTTAGGAGGTGGATCCTTGTTCTAGGAAGTAGGTCATTGGAGGCATGACCTTGTATATTGGGACCCCTGGCTCTTTCCTTTCTCTTTGCTACCTCGTCGTCATGAGGTGAGCAACTTTGCTCCACCGTGTGTTCCCTGCCCTGATGTTCTGCCTCGCCACAGGCCCAAAAGCAGTGGAGCCAGCCATGGACTGCAACCTCTGAAACTGTGAGTCAGAATTAACCTTCTCTCCTTTTAAGTTGTTTATCTCAGGTATTTTATCACAGTGACACAAAGCTGACTAACACAGTCACTAATTGTTTATTACTAATATATAGAAACATGGCTGATTTTTGTGTGTGAATCTTGTATTCTATGACCTTGCTATTTTTTTAATAGATTATTGGAATTATTTAAGTGGACAAATGTGTATAAATAGAGATAGCTTAACTTCTTACCTTCAAACTCTAGGTCTTTTATATATTTTTCTTGCTTAATTGCACTAAGACTTTGAAAGCTGTGTTAAATAGGAGTGGTGAGAGTTGACAAGCTTGTCTTGTTGCCAATCTTAGGGGAAAAGCATTGTCACTGAACAGTAATTATGATGTCGACTATAGTTTTTAACAGATGGGTATTTCTAGTTTGCTGATAGTTTTTATTGTGATTGAATGCACAATTTTATGTAAGTGTTTTCCTGCATTAGTTGGGTTTTTGTCCTTATTCTGTTAACATGGTGGATTAAATTGGTTACTTTTTGAATATTGTACCAGAATTATATTCCTGAGATAAAGCTCACTTAGTCATAGTGTATTATTCTTTTTATACATTGTTGAATTAAATATGCAAAATGATATAAAGTAGTTAAGAATCATTATATTTAAAGTTGAAATCTACTTGGTATGGGGGATGGCATATAGTTGGGTTTTTAAAAATCCATTTTGCAAATCTCTGCCTATTTTTGAGTGTATGTTTCTGGGGGAATATTAATCTATAGTTTTCTTGTGATGTCTTTGTCTGGTTTGGGATCAGGTTTATACTGGTCTATTAAAACAAGTTGGGAAGTGTTCCCTCTTCAATTGTATGGAGTTGAATTAGTGTTATTTCTTTTTAAAATACTTGGTAAAATTCCACAGCGATATCATCTGAACCTGGAAATTTCTTTTTTGGAAGGATTTTAAGTATGAAGTCAGTTTCTCCATTAGCTATAGATCCATCCATGTTATCTATTTCTTCTTGTGTGAGTTTTGGTAGTTTGTGGCCTTGAGGCAATTTGCTCATTTATCTAAATGGTCAAATTTATGTAAATTACTTATGATCTTCCCTTATCCTTTCAAGGCCTGTAGAAATATCCTCTCTTTCATTTCTGATACACTTATTTGTGCCTCCTTTCTTATTTCTTTGTCAATCTGATTAGATACCTATCATTATTATTGATTGTTTTGAAGAACCAGTTTGGGTTTTAGTGATTTTCTTTATTGCTTTTCCCTTTTCAGTCTCATTGAATTTTGCTCTTATCCTTATTAATAAATATCCTTTGTAGCTATTGGAAATTATTATAATTATTTGGCTCGCTTTAGAATTATTTTGCTTTTTTTTAAGATTTCTTTCTTTCTTTTTTTTGGTACTGGGGATTGAACTCAGGGGTACTCGACCACTGAGCCACATCCCCAGCCCTATTTTGTGTTTTATGTAGAGACAGGGTCTCTCTGAGTTGCTTAGCGCCTCAGCATTGCTGAGGCTGGCTTTGAACTCGTGATACTCCTGCCTCAGCCTCCCAAAGTGCTAGGATTACAGGCGTGCGCCACCAGGCTTGGCTTTTTTCCTAGTTTCTTAAGATGGAAGCTAAGCCTTGATTTTAGACCTTTTTTATTTGCCAATGTAAGTGTTGAATCCTGTAAGTTTCCCTCTAAGTATTCTTAAGATTGCAATCCACGAGTTCCGCTCCAGAGTTCCTGTGGACCAGCAGGAGCCGCAGAGGGCCCAGACCCGCCCTCAGGAAACTCCACGGGTGTCCAGCCAACGGGAGACCAAGGACTGCTAGCCGCTAGCCACCGGGGAGCCCAAATTCAGGGTAAGAGTCCCCGCAGAGACCCTAGCGCAGGCAACTCTGCCCACGGGCGGCCTGGGCCCACCACAGTTCCGCTCCAGAGTTCCTGTAGACCGGCAGGAGCCACAGAGGGCCCTGATCCGCCCTCAGGAACCTCCATGATTGTCCAGCCAAAGGGAGAACAGGGACTGCTACCTCTAGCCACTGGGGAGCCCAAATTCAGGGCAAGAATCGCTCCAGAGACACCAGCCCGAGCCAACCCCTCCCAAGGGCGGACTGGGCCTGCCCCAGTTCTGCTCCAGAGTTCCTCTGGCAGGAGCTGCAGAGGGCCCCCATCCGCCCTCAGGAAACTCCACAGGTGTCCAGCCAACGGGAGACCAGGGCTGCTAGCTGCTAGCCACAGAGGAAGGCACACCCAGGGTAAGAGCCACCTGCAGAGATCCCAGTGTGAAGAGGCCCCACCCAAGTGCGCTCTGGGCCCGCCTCAGTTCCGCTCCAGAGTTCCTGTGGTCAGGCGAGACAGAAGGCCTAAAACTGCCCTTAGGGAATACCAGGGGTGCCCCGCTGAAGGCAGACCAGAGCCTGCTAGCCTCCAGCCCAGGGGAGCTCACACTCACTCTAAGGGTTGCACAAAGACTCTCTTGCTTGTGACCCTGCCTAAGTGAGACCTGTGCCCACCTCAGTTCTGCTCCAGAATTCCTGTTCACCAGCAGGAGTGCAAGAGAGGGGCAAAACAGCCCTCAGGGGCCGACTCAGGAGCCCAGCCAAGGCCACTCCCACTGCCCTCTAGAGGTACATCTACCACTTCTGGCACCAACTTTAGTGGCAGTAGTGCCCATCTGGGGACACTGGGGGAACAGAAGTAGCTCCACGGTGAGACACAGGTAATCTGGAGTGTCAATACAAGATTATAGGATAGAAGCCGCAATACCTCAGATTGGTATTTCAAGAAAAGAAGACACACAATCAACATGAAAAAACTAGGGAAGAAAGTACCCCAAATAAACCTGGATGCCACTGTAACAGAATCCATTGACAGCACAGTTGTTGAAATGTCAGAGAAAGAATTCAGAATGTACATAATTAAAATGATTAGTGAACTAAAGAATGACATAAGTGAACAATTACAGGCAAAAATTGATCAATCCAACAAAGAAATAGGTGAGCAAATAAAGGCAACCATCGATCATTCTAACAAAGAGATAAGAGAGCAATTACAAGTACCAAAAGATTACTTTAAGAAAGAGCTAGAGATTGTGAAAAAAAAACCAATCAGAAATACTTGAAATGAAGGAAACA
>JAQQSJ010000676.1:0-14914 GCA_028644305.1 Xerus rutilus
TGCATAAATCCACAGTCATGGTTCTGTGTAACAAGTGCTTTGATATAGGCGCACAGACACAGCAAGGCACAGGAGGGAGCATCTGTATCAGGTTAGGGGACTGAGAGAGCCATCTGGTTTCTTGGAACCTTCTCCTTTACTTGTTTCCCCATGTCTTTTTCTTTTCTTTTCTTTTTAAAAATTTTTCATATATATTTTTAATTGATGAACTTTTGTTTTATTCATTTATTTATGTGTGGTGCTGAGAATCGAACCCAGTGCTTCACACATGCTAGGCAAGTGCTCTACCACTGAGCCACAGCTCTAGCCTTGTTTCTCCATGTTTTAAAAAGTCTTACAGAGTTTGAATTTAGCCTTTGTATTAGATTGCTAGGGCTGCTGTCACCAAGTGCCATAAACCAGGTGGCTTAAACAACAGAAATTGATTGTTCCATGGTTGTGGAAGCAAAGTCTGAAGTCTAGGTGTCAGCAGGGTTGGTTCCTTTTTAAAAAAAAAAAACAAAAACAGAGATTGAACCCAGGGGTGCTTAACCACTGAGCCACATCCCTAGCCATTTTTATTTTTTATTTTGAGACAGGGTCTTGCTAAGTTGCTTAAGGCTTCACTAAGTTGCTGAGGCCAGCTTTGAATTTGTAATCCTCCTGCCTCAGCCTCCCAAGCCACTGGGATTACATAGGCACCACTTTGCCAGGCTAAGGTTAGTTCCTTTTGAGGGCTGTGGGGGAAGGATCTGTTCAGGACTTCCACCTTGGCCTATGGGTGTGTATGTCTTTCGATTTCTTTTCGTAAGAACATCAGTCAGCTGGATGCAGTGGCCCACACCTGTAATCCCAGCACTTTGGAAGGCTGAGACAGGAGAATTGCGAGTTCAAAGCCAGCCTGATCCATGGGGAGGCATTAAGCAACTCTAGTGGGACCCTGTCTCTAAATAAAACACAAAATAGGGCTGAGGATGTGACTCAGTAGTACCCCTGAGTTCAATCCCCAGTACAAAAAAAAAAAAAGAACATCAGTCATATCTGGCACCATGGCACACATTTACAATTCCAGTGGCTCAGGAGGCTGAAGCAGGAAGATCACAAGTTTGAGGCCAGCCTGGGAAATTTAGTGAGACCCTATCTCAAAATAAAATAAAAAGGGCTGCGAATGTGGCTTAATGGTGCCCTGGGTTCAATCTCTAGTACTGAAAAATAAACAAGCTGACATAATTCATATGTATAGGTGTAAATGTATCTGGAGAGCTGGGCGTGTAGTTCAGTGGTACAGTACTGAAAGACCCAAGCTAAATAAACTCCATGACAGGCTTCGGACCCTCCAGAAAAACTAGTAGGCCCGAGTTTCGATTCCAGGAAAAGCTACACATTGCTCAAGGCTGAAGCCACTCTCGGACCACCCTCAGAACAGCCAATCAAAAGAGGTTAAAAATATACACCTGGCATTCCTGCAGTCTGAGTCAGGATCTAGGAACTATAGATAGTTACTTTGCACAAACTAGCCAATCACTCACCACTCACCCAAACCCCACGTGAGCCTCTTAAACTCACCTTGTAGTTGGTCATTTTCAAAAGATTCTCAAAGGTCATGATTAGGTCCCGCCAAATGTAATGAACACCCCCCAGATTCTGAATGGTCAATATTGTCACCATAGGTGCTACACGATTGTAATTGGTGCTTGTGTAATGATGCTGTGCATATGTCATGTCCACTGTAGCTACCCCATCCCTTACCCCATAAAAACCCTGCTCGGCTATTGTTCGGGGCTCTCTGCACGGACCTGCTGCGTCGGTGAAGTCTGAGAGAGCTTAAGCTGGAATAAAGGCTCTTTGCTTTTATATACATGCCTCGATCTCCCTGGTGGTCTTTGAGGACATCATGATCTGGGCATAACAAATACCACTTAGCATGCCAGGCCCTGGATTCAATCCCCAGTATGGGGGTGACAGGTGGGGGGGAAACATTGGTCCTATTGAATTAGGGCCTATCTTAATGACTTCATCTTAACTAATCACGTCTGCTATGACCCTATTTCCAAATAAGGTCACATTCTGAGGGCACAAAGGATTAGGACTTTGACATCAATGTTTTGGGAGGAATTAATTCAAACCTGTAACAGTTTCCCACTATTCTGCCTATTTTTCCTAGTTCTCCCATGCCCCATATGGAAACTACATTGTCCTAAACGTCTGTAGGCTACCCTTACCAGCCTTTGGCCAAGCATTACCCCAAAGCATTACCTTCCTTTGTAGATGAGTTGACCCTGCAGTGGGGGAAAGGGGCTTGCGGAGATGGTCTATAAGGGAAACACAGCAAGTACCTTCCTTGCGGAGAACAAATTGGGTCCTCAAACAGGGTCTTCTCTATACTCCAGATGTGTCCAGAGGATGCTGTCTGTGGACACATCCAGAGGCCTTCTGGGTGGTTTTCATTACAGCACAGATTCCAAAGGTGATCCGAAGCCAGCTTCTTTCCCGCCTTGGCCCAGTGGCCATATATCTCCCAACTTTTTAAACAGGATGACCCAGAAGAAAAGGAGGCATATTTATAATATAAGGGAAAGTGCTTGGGAGACACTGAGACTTCCCAAAGTGGCCTCACTTCCAATACTTTCCTTCTTTCCCTTTAATTTACAAAGGAAACTTTGCTCCTCCAGAAACAATTATGACCTGAAAGCTATTACAGTCTTAGCAGGGATCAAAAATAATGAAGGGATGGATATGTTTATTTCATCAATCCATAACAAAATATTTGACCTATCATGTAATGATAACATACTCATATGCCTCTTTTAGTCCTTCATATTTATTTACTTTTGGAATGCTTGAGATTGAACCCAGAGCCTCACAATGCTAAACACATGCTCTATCACCAAGCTATACACACAGTGCCCCCCTTTATAATCTCATTTTATTCTATAATTACTTGTAGTTTTTATTTGTTTTTGAAGTACTGGAGATTGAACCTAGGGCCTTATACATGCTTGGCAGGTGCTCTACCACTGAGCTACATCCTGAGACCTCTTTCCCCCCATATTTATTATTGGTGCATGATAATTGTACATATGGTGGGAATCATTGTTACATACTTGTATATGCACACAATATAATAATATAGTTTGGCCAAAGTCATTCCCTAGTATTTCCCCTTTTCTTCCTCTTTTCCTTCCCTCTGGTTCCTTTCCTCTACTCTACAGGTCTCCCTTCAATTTCCATGAGATCCCCTGCCACCTTTCTTTCCTTTTTTCTACTCTAGCTTCCATATATGAGAGAATATAAAAGTTCCATCCATTTTCCTGCAAAATGACTTAATTTCATTCTTCTTTATGGCTGAATAAAACTCTATTGTGTATATATATCACATTCTCTCTTTTTTTTTTTTTTGGTACTGGGGATTGAACTCAGGGGTACTCGACCACTGAGCCACATCCCCAGCCCTATTTTGTGTTTTATGTAGAGACAGGGTCTCACTGAGTTGCTTAGCGCCTCGCCGTTGCTGAGGCTGGCTTTGAACTTACAATTCTCCTGTCTCAGCCTCCCTAAGTGCTGGGATTACAGGCTTGAGCCACCGCGCCCGGCTTATATCACATTTTCTTTATCCACTCATCCACTGATGAACACCTAGGCCATCCTCTTTTTAAATTTTGTTTTCTGACAGTTTTTTTTTTTAAACCAGGGATTGAACTCAGGGGCACTTGACCACTGAGCCACATCCCCAGCCCTATTTTGTGTTTTAGAGACAGGGTCTCACTGAGTTGCTTAGCACCTCGCCGCTGCTGAAGCTGGCTTTGAACTCGCAATCCTCCTGTCTGACAGAGTTTTGATAAGTTGCACAGGCTGGAACTTGAGAGCCTCCTGCCTCAAGTAGCTAGGATTACAGGCCTGTACCACCATGCCTAGCCACTTGTTAAATAGTATATTCATACATGCATGCATGCATGCAAGTATATTTTTTAGCACCTGTATAAACACTAATCTTATTTTTTCAATTTTGTAGATGTGAAAAAATTAACAAATAGATGAAATAATGTGGTCAGGGTCACACAGATAATTATGAATTTGCATAGTTAATGGCAGATGTGTTACCAGTTCCCAGGTATCCTAAATCCCAGTTTTATGCTTTGAATGCTTGTATTTATCCAACTATTGGTGTGCCTTATCCACTGAGCTCCTTAACATTGTTAGGCTACATCTCACTTGGCTTAAGGTGGTTACAAAATCTTAATTGTTTCTCAAAAACATAGGTCCTCGCGCTCCTGCCAACATTCAAGTCTCTTTTGACAGTGGGGCTCTGAAGGCATCTGTTTCATGGACACCGACAGAAGGAGCTTTCAACTACACTGTGATGGCTTTGAGTGGCTCTTCCGAGCGGAGCTGCAGTACAACTTTCAGTCACTGCAGCATCTCTTCCCTTCAGTGTGGAACTGAGTACCTGATTTCCGTTTTAGCAAGTAATGATGCTGGATCTAGCAAGTCCTCTTCAGCAGTGACCCTGAAGACAGGTATGTAAACGAGAGTAAGAACCCTGCAGCGCTGGCAAGTCAAAGTCCCTGACAATATTCCAGAACACTCTGGAAGCAGTCAAATCCAAAACCAGGTCTAAATAAAAGCATTGAGGGGCTGAGGTTGTAGCTCACTGGTAGAGTGCTCACCTAGCACCTGTGAGGCACTGGGTTCGATCTTCAACACCACATAAAAATAAATACAATAAAGGTATTGTGTCCATCTACAACTAAAAAAATATTTTTAAAAATTAAAAAAAAAACAACAAAATAAAAAATGAAAGCATTGAGTTGGAGATTCTGATGAGTTTGAATAGCATGGGTAGGGAAACCAGGTTTTGTGAATTTCGAAAAAGCACTGCTTTGAATATTTGGAGGCCAGGCCTCCATTCCAAATCTTCCATTAGTTAGTTTTTTCATTTTCATTTTTTATTTTATTTTATTATTTTTGAGACAGGATCTTGCTGCATTATTCAGGCTGGCCAAATTCTTGAGCTCAAGTGATCATCCTCTCTCAGCTTCCTGGCTTCTTCTTCATTTTTAAAGAGAATCCAGTTGGAGGGACTTTATTTTTGGTTGTTTTGTTTTGTTTGTTTGTTTTTTTGGTACTGGAGATAACCCAGGAGTGCTTTGCCACCCTCTTTTTTTTTATTTTTATTTTTTTATTTTTTTTATTTTTTTAAACATTTTTTTAGTTGTTGATGTTCATTTCTTATTCATATGCAGTGCTGAGGATCGAACCCAGTGCCTCACGCATGCTAGGCAAGCGCTCTACCACTGAGTTACAGCCCCAGCCCTTTTTTTAATTTTTTTAAAATATTTTTATTAGTTATAGGTGGACACAATACCTTTATTTTATTTGTTTATTTTTTTATGTGGTGCTGAGAATCAAACCCAGTGCCTCACACATGCTAGGCAAGTGCTCAACCACTGAGCCGCAACCCCAGCCCACTCCCTTTTATTTTTTATTTTGAGACTTTTGAGACAGGATCTTAAGTTGCATAGGGCCTCACTAAATTGCTAAGGCTGTCCTCAAACTTGAAATCCTCCTGCCCTACCTTCCCAAATCACTGGAATTATAAGCGTGTGCCACTGCCCCTGGTCTGCTGGAGTTATACACACACCTTTAACTGTGCAGTACACAGGTAACTGTCTCTTCTCGACATCAAGTTTCATGACAGAGACCTGGTGGGAGATTTTTTTCTTTTGGTACCAGGAATTAAACACAAAGGTACTCAACCACTGAGCCACATCTCCAGCCCTTTTTATATTTTATTTTGAGACAGGATCTCCCTAAGTTGCTAAGGGCCTTGCTAAGTTGCTGATGATGGCTTTGACCTTGTGATCCTCCTGCATCGGGCTCCTGAGGTGGGGGATATGATGAAGGTAGGATAGTTCTAGTTCTGAATCCAAGTAGCTGGATTATAGGCCTGTATCACCACACCCAGCAAAATTCCCATATTTTAAAATGACTACCAAACTCTGATGGCCCATTATTTCTCTCATATAATGTGGATCGTCTTTGCAGTTTGCTATAGTGCTTTGGGCCTATAGCAAAGACTTTGGTTTTCTAAAGAAAATCTTCTAATGTTTCTGGTACATAATTTTTCAATCTATTACAAAACTCATAGTTGCTTGAAATCTTGGATAATTGCAAAGATGCAAAGAAAATCTCCTGCAATAGTCTTACAACTGTCTTTTATTGATTATTTCGTAGTGGCTTGTGCACCTGGAAGAGTGATGATCCAAGAAGATCCCCCTGGCCACCTGTCTGTGGCTTGGTCCAATGTAGATCTGGGTGATTACTACGTGGCTTTTGTGAAGAGTGATGATGGCTGGGAAGTACACTGCAATACATCCACCACCCAGTGCAACTTCTTATCTGAGTGTGGCTTCACTTACTTTATTAGTGTTTTTGCCTATAACAAGGCAGGGCAGAGTCCTCTGGGTGATATATTCAATTATACAACAGGTAAGTCGCATTTGATGCTTGTAAAGGGAGTCTGACTGAGTTCACTCAACTCAGCAGCAGCTTAGATCACCAATTGTACTTACCTTACTGATTTACCACCTGGGAGTCATTCTAGGGTCAGGAATACAAAATGTCTTGTCTCATTCTTTCCAGACTAGGAAAATCTGGCTTAGTGAACCCAAGCTTTACAGAAATGCAGGGTTAGCTGTGTGCAGCAGCCCATGCCTATAATCTCAGGGACCTGGGAGGCTGAGTGAGGAAAATCACCAAGTTCTAGGCCAGACTTGCCTGGGCTACTTTGAGAGATCCTGAAAAGAATGTAGTTCAAGCCTGCTCTGAGAAGATGAACCTCCACAAAGATCTAATTAGTGTTCAGTCCTGGATGCTGAAGAGGATACAGTTAATCCATTTCAGGAGTTTACTCTATTCCTGAGAGAGAGATGCAATGGCCAGGATACTACATGGTGTAGAGAGCTTTTTTTTTTTTTTTTTTTTTTTGGTACTGGGGATTGAACTCAGGGGCACTAGACCACTGAGCCACATCCTCAGCCTTATTTTGTGTTTTATGTAGAGACAGGGTCTCACTGAGTTGCTTGCTTAGCGCCTCGCTGTTGCTGAGGCTGGCTTTGAACTCGCGATCCTCCTGTCTCAGCCTCCCTAAGTGCTGGGATTACAGGCTTGAGCCACCGCGCCCGGCTGTGTAGAGAGCTTTGGAGTAGAACACCTACTACTTTTTAGTTCTAACTCAAGTTTTAGTTCTAACTTGACCATGTCAAGGGATGATGATGTCTACCTTGCTATTTCCTTAGTATCGTTCACTAAAAGTGGGACAAACAATAATAACATAAATGTGAGAAGGCCTTCGTATGTGATAAAGCAGAATGCAAATATTTTCATGAACATGGTTATTACCATGACTATTCTCCTCCACTAGGCTTGGAACTTGAATTTGGCATAGATTATGTTTTATTTATCTGTCACTAGTGCTTCTCACCATGTGATCAGCATTCGGGAGAGGTTCGATTTTTGAAGAACGAATGGAGTGACTTGGAATTAATTAACTATATTAACAAATAAGAATAGTCTAATTATATAAAATATGTGCTTGGATTATAATAATTTTTACCAGTTTGAGGAATCCAAATAATTGGTGCTTTTGGAATGTGGAGAGCTATCAGTAAGGTCTCAAGAACACAGGAAAGCCTCCCAAAGGCAGTGGCCGTGAGCTGAAGTTTAGAATTGATAGAATGTAGGTGGGGCAAGAACTTCTCAGAGAAACCCCAAGCCAAGTTAGATATTAGTGGTCCTCTTTAAGGTCTCCTCTAAGACCTACAATTACAGAGTCATGCTCCTTGACCCACACCCCAGCTTTATCTAGTTTAGTGTCTGGAAAGAATGACAGCATCTGAGAAGTTAGGCTAAGTGTGACTTTACCAGGCAGAAGAGAGGAACTCCTAGGGGCTTCACAGCTTCAAGGCATACAGTAGTGAGAGTACAAAACAGGCGGAGAGTTGAGAAGTCTAATATGTGTGGAGGGGGGACATCTGAATATTACAGCTTGTAATGATCTTGAATGTCATACTGAGGATTTATCCTCTGTGCAGTGGGAGTTAGGCCAAAATCGGAACTGAACACAAAACTGATGATGATGACGATGATTGGTACTGGGATTGAACTCATGAGTGCTCGACCACTGAGCCACATCCTCAGCCCTATTTTGTGTTTTATTTAGAGACAGGGTCTCACTGAGTTGCTTAGCGCCTTTCTGTTGCTGAGGCTGGTTTTGAACTTGCAATTCTCCTGACTCAGCCTCCCAAAGTGCTAGGATTACAGGCGTGCGCCATGGCGCCCAGCACTGATTATTATTATTAATTTATTTTTTGGTACCAGGAGTTGAACCCAGTGGTGCTTAACCACTGAGCCACAATCCCCAGCCCTTTTTATTTTTTTATTTTGAGGCAGGGTCTCACTAAGTTGCTTAAGGCCTTGCTAAACTGCTGCGGCTGTCCTTAAACTTGTGAGCTTCCTGCCTCAGCCTCTGAGTCACTGAGATTACAGGCATATGCCACTGTGCCTGGCCATGTAACTGATTTTTTTTAATGAATTTTTTTTTATTAGTTGTTGGTGAATATTTAGTTATTTATTTACATGTGGTGCTGAGAATTGAACCCAGTGCCTCACACATGCTAGGCAAGTGCTCTACCACTGAGCCACAACCCCACCCCATAACTGATTTTTGAGACAAAAAAAAATGGTCCTTTTTCTCTCTTGAAGTTATGGAACCAATAATAATATTGAGCACTAATCGAGCAGTGAAGGAGATTTTTTTCTTGGCCAAGAATAGAAGTAGAAGATAAACTCGCAAATCAACTTCTCATCGCTTGGGAAGTGATAGGGTAAAAGAAATGGGGGGGGAGGGGACACAGAAATATGCCTGTCCTTTATTATGAAGTTAGAGGTTGTCTAGTGGTCACTCTGGCAGCCAGCTTAGATGATCCAACCAGTTTCAGCCAGCCCAGCTGAAGAGGAATTTCTGGCCTTCAGAGAAGAAAGATTAGGGCCTGGTAAAAATTCAATCAGATCACCGAGGCAGAACAGGACCAGGGGTGGGGTAGGTAACAAACATACCTGTGGGAGGTTACTCAGTAGTGTAGGAGAATGGTGACAAAGGCTGTAGCCATGGGGAGGTCAGGTCTCAAGGAACCCCTCTGGTGGCATTGCTCTTGCATAGACCTCATTCCCTCTGGACTCCTGTTTTCAGCTCCCTGTTGTCCTAGTGACATTAACCCAGTGCTGGTGTCCAGCGAGAGAGTAGAGATCGTCTGGTCTCCTGTCCGTGGTGCAGAACTCTACGAAACCAAGGCTGTGGCTGGGTCCAACGTGGTAGAGTGCAACGACACTGCCCCTGCTTGCACTCTCTCAGCTCTGGAGTGTGACACCAAGTACAGCATCACGGTATATTCCTTCAGTGAAGTCCGGGGCATCAATATGTCTTGCCGTTCACGCTTTATCACCACAGGTATGGTACAGCTATGTTTTCCTTCACTGATGTCCAATTCACTCCAGCTGTGTGCCACACGACAGACCCTCAGCAAGATCTAAAATCCCACTAACCACTGTTTGTAGGGACCAATAGAACACCTACTATATTAAGGACAGACAGAAAAGAAAAGTAGAAGAGGCAAGTGTGGGAAAAGGAAACAAATGGGAGACTATAGGGAGCGAAGGCTTTGCCAATGACTATCTCAGCTATCCAGTTCCTTCTGCCTTTGAGGGACCTGCCTGTACATACACAGCCATGGTGTAAAGGATTTGTCTTACTTTTGCTTTCAGAATTAAAAATGCTTTTAAACCTTTTCCAGTTTATTCTACACTGTAAGAACCTAATGCTTTATGTCAGTGTCAACAGTTTTCCACACAAAGGTCTATGAATTTGGCCTATACGCATGATATTGTTGAAAACTATGACGGTGTTGATGTTGGTGGGTGTGCAGGGCATGCTGGGGATTGAACTCTGGGGCGCTCTACCACTGAGCTACATGCCCAGCTCTTTTTATTTTTTTATTTTGAGACAGAGTCTTCTTAAGTTGCTGAGGCTGGCCTTGAACTTGGGATCCTCAGCCTCCCAAATCACTGGGATTACAGTGTGTGCTGCGCCCAGCCTATGTTAATTTTACTTAGAGGGAAAAATTCTTTTTTTTTTTTTTTTTTCCCAGTACCAGGGATTGAACTCAGAGGCACTTAACCACTGAGCCATATCCCCAACCCTCCTCATATTTTATCTTGAGACAGAGTCTGGAGCCACTGGGATTACAGCATGCTCTACTCTGTACCCAGTAAAAATTCATTTTAGACTAAATAACACATGTATCCCCTTTCATTCCCCGAGTAGGAGGGCTGAAACCCAGGGGCGCTCTACCACTGAGCTACATCCCCAGCTCTTTTTATTTTTTATTTTGAGACTGAGTTTCATTAATTTTCCAGGGCTGGCCTCAAACTTGTGGTTCTTCTGCCTCAGCTTCCCAAATCAATGGGATTATAGGCCTGCACCACCACACCCAGCACACATGTGATACTTTTGACTCAAGCTGTTTCAATTAATAATTTAAAATCTCTAGGTCCTTGCAGTCCTGAAATAATAAATATTTCCAAGGATGCCTTCTCCACGATACATGTGCACTGGCGATCCACCAACGATGATGCCACTTACACAGTGACTGCCCAGGGGGAGAAGGGACTGTATCAGTGCAGCAGCACAGGAGAGTCCTGTACTATGGAGGGCCTGCCCTGTGGCTCCGTATTCTCTGTCACTGCTGTGGCCGAGACACAGGCAGGATGGAGCCTGCCCAGCTACAGCATGCCCCTGGAAACAGGTATGTAGCAACCACCAGCCCAAACACGGACTTCAGGAGATCCTTAGGACATGTTTTAAAACATGGACTTTATTTATTTTACCCTACATGTAATATAAATACTGAACACTCAGAACCCTTTCTAAAAGTCCCAGTCTTAAAAAATCAAACTTTCAACATTTTATACACTCTGTTAGAATAGCATCAAAAGACTCTAGTATCATCTTACATTGGCATCAAAGGAGCAATGCATTGACTCTATAAAAACATTTATAAGAATTTATATTCTCTCTGGGTACAATCTGTCCAAACAGCTAACAAGTAACCAAATGAACTGATTTATCATTTGTCTCTGGCTCCACTCTTTCATATCTTTCTCTAAAAAAATACTTTCTGAGTTTCAATCTTCTAATCAGTAAAAGGGGGATAATTGCCTTAGGTGGTTGTGTGTATTAAATTAACTAATGGTGCAGAGCACTTAGCATATGACCTGATCAAAGTAAAAGCTCCATAAAAGGAAAGTGCTATCGCTGGGCATGGCGGTGCAGGCCTATAATCCCAGCAACTCGGGAGGCAGAGGCGGGAGGATCACAATTAAAAAATAAAAAGTGCTGAGAATGTAACTCAGTAGTAAAGTGCCCCTGGGTTCTATCCCCAGTACAAAAGAGGAAAGAAAAAAGAAAGAAAGAAAGAAAGAAAACTGCTATTTCTTTGTAGCATTGTGTGAATGAATGTTAAGCAAATTACTTAAAATCTTTGCACATTAGTTTCTCTTCTTAATACAACAGATGACACTGGACTATAAAAGTTGCAACACCTAAAAAAAAAAAAAAGCAACAGAATAGAGAAAATGGCCAAATACACATGAAGTTTCTATATCCTAGATAAAGGGTCCCTGAAAAATTGAGATGGCCATGGTAACTTAGGAGGCTAGGAATTCAATTTTTTTTTTTTTTGCTTTTTTTTTTTTTTTTTGAGGGGGCGTTGGTGCTAGGGATCAAATCCTAGGTAAGTTGTCTCCCACTGAGCCATAACCCCAGTGCAGGAAATCCAGTTTTTATATCAATCCTGTACTAAGAAATGCTCAAGAAAATGCAAAATACATTTTCTTGCAAGTGCTGTAAGATGTTATATTGGGAGAAGAGGCGAATGCATTAGTTGCTTTGCTGTTTGCAACTAGAATTGTTCAAGTTGGGGAACAACAAAGGATTTCTTTCCTATTCTGAAAGAAAAAAATTAGGGAAAACTTCACACTAATCACAGCCTTTTAGTGCCCTGCATTCTTGGGGAAAGTACTCACTATATAGAGTTGATGTTACAAGATGTATCCGAGGGCAAGAACACAAGGAAAATTTTGGTTAACTATAGTAAGCTTGAGAAATTTGGGATATTGAGTGAAATGCAGACAAAGTACCATTATTAGTTGTTTTTCACAAACAATCTTCAGTGGAAATAAATCTCCAATTTTTTTTCTCTTTCCCCATTTAAGTGCCATGCTGTCCAACTGATATGACAGTAACTCAGGTCACCCAATCAGTAATCAACGTGAGCTGGACTTTTGGGATGGCAGCCCAAACCTATGTGACAGTTCTGGAATCACACATCGGACAGTCTAAGTGTCACACCCATCAAAGTCATTGCCTCCTGGGATGTATCACATGTGGCATCAATTACACAGTAGTGTTAAAAGCAATTAGTGCCACTGGATTGACTGCAGACTGTGCCTACCAAAGTTATTATTCCAGTAAGTGAATTCTTTTTTGTTTGTTTGTTTTTGTTTTTGTGGTGCTGGGGATTGAACCCACGGCCTTGTGCATGCGAGGCAAGCACTCTGTCAACTGAGCTACATCCTCAGCCCAGTGAATTCTTTTTTTAAAATTATACAATTTATATAAATTGATGGTGCTCAGCAAGATAAAATAAACATGTATCCATGCCATATTAATGATTCATTTGCTGTGCTAATTACTCAGTGTCTGCTTAAGTTTCCAGTGGTATTCATTATTGTAATAGAAAGGGAATATATTTGTACAAGAACTATGCTTGCAGCAGCAGTTTACATTTTGCACATTTCTGAGGGGAAATAAAATAATCTCTTACTGACTGGGCTCAATCTGAGTTTCTCTTCCTATTCTGCCTTTCTTCTTTATTTTGAATGACACACAGATATCAATTAACTCAAACACCACACTAAAATAAATAAATTCTTAATTCTACTGGAGTATTAGTAAGGACTCAGCACTTCCAAGGCCAGGTACAACTCTTCCTTCTCATTTAAAAAGATGCTGCATCTCCACCCAGTTTGCATTATAAAAGCAGATTATTTTCTAAAATGTTTACATTTTCCCCCTGACCTCAGAGCTTCAGACACTTCTGAGGATAGTTGGTGAATTGTTTCCCTGCTAACAACCTTCAGGTGCATGTTTTCTGAAGGGATGATGTATTTTTATATGACACAAACCTGCAGCAGGAGGTAACTCAGGCAGTTTTCAGAAGGCAGTAGATCATACATTCTTTTTGGGTTGCATTATTTTCTTCTCATTATTATTATGCTCCCACCTCTCTCTCTCTTCTAAACCACTCTAGCTCCTCCCATGATTTCTTATTTTGACAGGCTAAGAGAGCAAAGACATCTGTCTACTGACAGTTTTGTTCCTTATCTTCAGAAAAACCAAACCATCAGGGAATAGCAGGGGAAAATAAAAGTGGTGCAGGGTTAGCAAATAACATTTCTAATCTACTAAAATGGCTCCTTGGAGGGAGAACTGTTTGGAAAAGGATGAGAATGCCTCCTAGGCCTGAGGAGAAAGAGTACAATGATCAATTAGTTATGTCTGCCTGGGGCATGGGATATGAAGGTTGAAAGGTAATTTTGGCATCCCAAAGATAATAGAAAAGGTCTTCAACAGGGAATCCAAATTAAACAATGCTTCTGATAAACTGTGTTGGCCTTATCTTCCAGGCCTCCTCATTGGTAAGAAAAAACAAAAATTAGCCAGGCACAGTGGCACATACCTATAATCCTAGCTGTTCTGGAGGCTGAGGCAGGAGGATTGTAAGTTTGAGGTCAGCCTCAGCAACTTAGTGAGACTCTGTTTCTAAAAAAAATAAAAAGGGATAGGAATGTGGCTCAGTGGTTAAGTGCCCCTTGGTTCAATCCCTGGTACCAAAAAATAAAATAAAATAATTAATAGTATTATTCTAGCATGTCCCTCAAAATTTTTTGTTTTTTGTTGTTTTTTTTTTTTGTTTTTGGTACCAGGGATTGAAACAGGGGTACTCGACCACTGAGCCACATCCCCAGCTCTATTTTGTGTGTTATTTAGAAACAGGTTCTCACTGAGTTGCTTAGCACCTTGCGGTTACTGAGGCTGGCTTTGAACTCACGATTCTCCTGTCTCAGCCTCCCAAAGTGCTGGGATTACAGGTGTGTGCCACTGTGCCCAGATCCTAAAGTTATTATTTTTTTAACTTTTTTTTAAGTTGTAGATGGACACAATGTCTTTCTTTTATTGCTTTGTATGTGGTGCTGAGGATCAAACCCGGGGCCTCACGCATGCAAGGCAAGCGCTCTACCACTGAGCTACAATCCAGCCCCCTCCTAAAGTTTTTTTGAAAATCAAATTATAATATGAAAGCATCGCTGGGTGCGGTGGCGCAAGCCTGTAATCCCAGCACTTAGGGATGCTGAGACAGGAGAATCACGAGTTCAAAGCCAGCCTCAGCAACAGCGAGGCGCTAAGCAACTCAGTGAGACCCTGTCTCTACATAAAACACAAAATAGGGCTGGGGATGTGGCTCAGTGGTCGAGTGCTGCTGAGTTCAATCTCCAGTACCAAAAAATAATAATAATAATAATAATATGAAAGCATGTGCAGTATGCTCCAATTTATGTAAGATGGATTATATTTTGACCCATTATTTTCCGTTAATTCCACTGATTTGTTTTGGGAATATGGCCCATTGCTTACTGCTACACCTGGAAAAAAAATCCTTTTGAAGAATAAATCAAATGAGACTAATTATCTGTAACAATTTTTACAAAATATACAATACCATCTTTAGTTATTAAGGACTACCATCTGGGGCCCTCA
>JAQQSJ010000677.1:0-14908 GCA_028644305.1 Xerus rutilus
ACACTGACACGCCGTCCATCTGGCCCCTCTGCTTTTGCAGCTCTGCAGGGCTGGTTTGTTACAAGCCTGATCTGACCACCTCCAGCGACTCGGACCCTGCACTCACTTCTCTCCACCTGTGCTCTTGGCAGGGGATCCTGTAACCCTGTGGAGCTTTGACCCTTTCTTAGTCTTCTGTGACCTGTTTCTACATCATTGCGTGAAGTGTGGTGTGACTTGCTTAGATTTGGAAATTAAGATTGGAATAAAGGCTTGACTGCCCCACTCACGACCACAGGTGACCCACAGGCATTCCGTGACCTGCCGTTGCTGAAGGTGGTGCAGCTGTGAGTCGTGGTTTTCAGTGGCCCCTGACCTCGTGGAGAGGCCCAGAGCCTTCTACTCTGTTGATGACGTCACCTGCTCTGGATACCTTCGCCTTTTGGTGTTGCTGGTCCACTTGATCTCAAGTCCTCCATGCTCCATTCTCCCAGCTCCCAGGCTGGTGTGAACCCTCAGGCAGCCATGGGCCTCTTGCCTTGCAGCCCCAGTGAACAGTGGGCTCCTTCCCATCACACTAGCATGTGAGCTGTGTCCCCCAGTTCAGCAGAAGCAGTGAGCCCCCTGCACCCTGGAGCAGGGAGCTGGCGTCTGGGCAGAGCTCCTGAGTGCCTCCTCTGTTCACTGGGATGGAATACTGTCCCCTGGCTTGGTGATGCGAAGGTAAGAGCAAAGGAGAGCCCAGTGTGGGCAGGCTGGTGCTGGGCTGGGAGAGGGTACCCTGCAAGGCCTGACGGCCTGGCCTCTGCCTCTGAGCTTTGGAGCAATCACAGCTGCCCCCAAGCACAGGCAGGAGTGAGGTCTGCTCCTCTCAGGCGGCTGTGCGAGTGGATTGCAGCAATCAAAGGCTCTGCCATGCCCCCCTTGTGGCGTGGGAGGGGTTGGTTTCTGCTCTCAGAGTCCCCTGGGCCTGGGGTGGGAGCAGCCGGCTCTCTCTACACGCAGGGTCCTGGAGTTCTAACCACAGGACGTGCTATCTTTAAATCTCCAAACAAAATAGTGTTTATAATCAGAGGAGAGTGGCCGCTAGGCCCTCGGATAGTGGGAGAGCCTACGTCAGGGACACCGGGTTGTGCCTGTGGGGTCAGCAGCATGAGTCATTGCCTCTGAGCTCATCTTGGCTCCAGCTCAAAGCAAACAGAGCCCTGCTCTGCAGATCAGCTGGGAAGCAAAGGAGAGAAAGACCAGAGGAAGCTGGTAGCGCCAGTCAGCTGTGGGAGGGTGTCACCGGCCAGGGCAGGGCAGGCCTCCTGCCTCGGGCCTCCCGGCTCAGGCCTGTGCTGTATACATAGTGGGCACCAAGAGCAGCATTTGCTGAGGGACTTGCCAGCAGAGACTCAGTGACACTCATGTCCCCTCGTGTGGTCCTGCTGCGCACTGGGCTGGAATGAGCCTTTCCCCTGCTCTGCATCATCTGGTGATGGTTTTCTCCTGACCGTGCCCTGAGCACAAATCCCTGCTCCGCAACACCCTCCTTTCATCAAGACCTGTGTCTGCTAACGTGTGATCATCACTAAGACTCCAGCTACCCAGCACCTCAGGTCAGAAGGACTTGTGTCCAGAGCTCCTACAGAGGATCTGGCCAGCGTCCTGGGCCCCAGCCAGGCCTCCTTGTAGCTGCCCTCTCCTCTCAAGGTGGAAGACTGAGTAGGCCATGCACTCAGTGGATGAGACCCAGAGGCAGGCGCCAAGTCCTAGACCTGGTTCCTTCTTAGACCTTAGGGCTTCTGCCTCATTGCCTCCACAGTGCCAGGGTGGGGCCCACACCCTTTGCACATGAGAGTCCTGAGGAGGCTTGCTGGCCAGCCAGGCCTTGAAGGAGGTGCCTTGGTGAGGAGGAGTCACAGGTCACAGAGACCCACAAGCCATAGCAGGACCCATGTGACAGCTATGTAGAACTTGAGTTTGGCCTGCTCTGGGGGGCAGCCTGGAAAATGGCCCCTGAGCCATGAGAAGTTTGGCATTTGCTCCTTTTTATCAAGGTGTACGGGGAGTCTCATTTTTTACCTGCTCCTAAGAGCGCTATTAAAGATGTTCCAGGTATAAGTTCCCACCTCCTACCAGGGCCAGCTCTGTGGGGTCCTCTGCCTTCAGAACTTTGAATCCAGGAAAAGCAACACCAGGCTATTCAGAGGCCCATCTCTTGAGGTCAGATAACGGGACATCTGTCCCTATTGGAGCCGTTTCCTCCCCAGGGTCGCTGTTTGCATCCCACCTAAATCCATGCTGTTCTGGAAATGTAGACACTCACTCCTCCCTGAGCAGGTAGAAGGTGTGCTGGACTGTGGTCCTGACTGGCACGTCCCAGGCAGAAAGCATGGAGGCCAGACCACCTCTGGGGTGCCAGGTGGGGAGATGGCATGGCCTGGGCACTCGTCTCCACAGGGGGTGCCAGGTGGGGAGATGGTGCGGCCTGGGTCCCCGTCTCCCTAGGCGGTGCCAGGAAGGCCACACAGGGATCTACGTCTTGTCCACCTGAGCATGAAGTCCCTCCCCTCCCAGAGTCCCCACAGGAAGGAGACATGCCCATCTGGAGTGTCAGGGACACAGTGGGGACCCCGACCTCAACTTCCTGTGGTCCCTTCCCAGCTGGAAGAGGCACAGATCCAGGGATGGCAGCGGCTGCAGATGCAGACCTGTGTCCTCGGGGAGGAGATGCGTTCCCTGAGCGTCACTCATGGTGAGAAAAGTCAGGTGCAGCAAGCCTTCCCGCCTCTGGCTCTTCCTGAGTGACATCTGACGGTGGCAACCAGAATCACAGTGCTGTGCGACGCCAAGGCCAAGCACCGGTCCTGGAGCTGTGACTGGCAGCCCGCTGACACCTGCTGCAGCCCTTAGTCAGGCCGAGGGGTCTCATGGGCCACAGTGGGGCAGAGCCTGCCGTGCCAGCGCGGGCCTGAGGCACAGCGACCCTGGGCCGAGTGAGCCAGGGTGCTCTGGACTATGCAAGGTGGCCTTGCCCGCCCAGTGGGGACACCTGCTCCACATAGCACCACAGCCCTGAACTCCAGAGCATCCACAATCCAGCAACCTCTACCTCCCTCTTTCCCACGAGTGGCGGGAAGACAGATGTGGGCAGATCTGACAGGGTCTGCAGGGCTAACCAATCGCATGGTGCTTTTCAAGCCTTGAGTAGCATAAGTTTTAGCCCCTAGCGTTGCCCCGAGTGCTATATAAACCCCTAGCCTAGCCCACTCCAGCCCGGCAACCTGCTGTTGGGTTTTCTGTTCTCTGCCACGTTCTGCTTCTATTTCTCACACTAGAGTAAATTCTGTTTCTCTCAGTTTTTCCTTCCATAGTCTTGTAAATTTCTTTCCTTAGGTTTGAAGAGGAGAACCCAGGAAGAAGTAGGTGAGGGCTGCCAGGGTGCCGTGTGGCTGGAGGGCGTCACCCACCACTTAGAGCTGTATCCCTGAGAGCCACACCACGCCATCCACAGTGGTGAGGAAGCGGCAGAGAATCCTTTCATCCCAAACATCTGCTCCCTCTCTGCTGAAGGTGCACATGGGGGTACTGAAGACAGCGTATTGCAAACTGCGGGAGAAGCAGCCTGACGGGAGGCACGGTGTCTGTGTGATCTAACGCCGGCAGCAACCTAGCAAAGCAGCAATCTCTGGGCACTAAACAAAGACGAAATCCTTAAGGTGTTCCAACAACACACAAGAAGGCAGGGGAGGAGAGGGAGAGAGCAAACAGGACAGCAGACACCCCCACAGGCTTCAGCTTCAACACGTCCATTACTCTAAATCCAAAATGATCTAAGAACGTCAATTGAAAGTTAAGGCAGGATGAGATTCCTTCCTGACGTTCCGTGTGCTTGGCTTGGCTGGGAGTGAGGCCCAGCTCCGCTGTGCATGTGGCCAGTTGTACGTCTCTATGAATTTCCAGAACAGAGACATTCATGACAAGCCACGCAGGTTTGCCTGGGAGTCACTTCTGTGGCTTCCCTGAAATGGCCACCCCTCCTTGCCGTCCCTCACCTGGAACAGGCCACTGTCCACTGAGCTGGGCCATCGTCACCTTCCAGCTGAGACTCGAGTGTGCCCCAGGGCTCATGGGTGCCTTAGTTTGCTGATGACTGACTGACAGTTGCTGTTCCTGCCCTCTTCACCTCCTGACCGGTCACTCCTCCAGTTCTGTTCCCATCCCTGCAGGGCAGCACAAGTCCTACCCTATTCTGTGACGTGGCCTGAGTCAATCAAAAGAGCATCTAAGGTCCTTCGTCCAGCCCAACACCCACTCCTCAAACAACCCACTGCAGTCCTCCAAACCCAACAGGACGTAGGGACCCTCAACAAGTAGACTCCTGCAGCAAGCCTGAGTCCACCCTGAGGGGCAGAGTCAGAGTGACTGTCGTGTCCAGGAGCCTGCAGAGCAAGGCGAGGAAGATGGAGCTCTGCAGCCAGGCAGGGTCTCGGGAAGTGAGCCTGGCTGAGCGCGGGAAGAGGGCGAGGAAGGGGTCCAGGGAGGGGAGCAGCTGTGAAATGCAGGGAGGGGTGGAGAACTCCAGCCTGCCTGCCGTGGTGTGGCCTCGTCGTGAACGCAAACCGCCTGCCCTGGAAGCCCCTTACCATGGGACCTTCACCCGGAACTAAGGAACGTTGGCCCACGGGCCAGAGAGCCACCCTTCCGCCTGCGCACCACCCACCGGCTCAGCCTGTTGGACCCGGGTGCGGGCGTGGCTCACTGCGGGGCACCTCCTGGCCCCTCCTAGCAGCAGTGGACAGACAAGAGGCAGGTGTGCGGAAGTGTGCTGCCCGGACAGGAGCGTGTGTGCAGGGGTGCCAAGGGGTCAGCCCTGGGAGCCGCAGTCCCTGCTGGGCTGTGTGGACGCCATGGAGCTGGGTGCTCGCTCCCTCACAGGAAGTCTGCTAAGTCAACATGGCAAGATGGGGCCTTCGCTTTTTTTTTTTAATGGCCAAATGTTATTTTACACACACAGCCACAAAATACGATAGAAACGCAGAAATCCATGGCACAAGCTAGGGTGGATACCCATTTCTAAAAATTTAGCCTTTAAAGAAAACCATTAGTCATTTTTTAATCATCCGGCTGGGCAGGCTGAGGCCCCTTTGGGTGTCAAAGTTGAAGACCTGTCTCTCCCCGGCCTGCCTGGTACCGCTGACCCTCTGCTGCTGCCAGGTGACAGCTGACTCACTTGCTGGAGCTCCTCCAATCAGCACCCTGGGCTGTGCAGGGCCCTGCCTGGTGATGGTGACTCACTGTCCCAGGCTCCTCCAACCAGAGGCCTTTGCCGCTCACCACTGGAGCCCTGTGGACGGGTCAGGCTGATCTCCACCAGCGGGCAGATAGCCTCCCACATGGTGCTTTCCTCTCTGATCTTGCCTTCCTGCCCTTGCTAGTACCCAGGGGAATAAGAAGTCCGTGTGTCCCCAGAGCCCCATCCTGCCACCCCTGCTGACGAGGCAGCTGAGCGGTCCCTGGATCTGCACCTTGCTCCTCCTCCAGAGCTAGCCCGGCTGGCGTGTCCTCTCGGGCCTCCTCCCACGTCTGCGCAGTCCGCAGGCCACTGTTCGACACAGCCCTTCTCAGGCTAGAAAGGTTGCTGTCTGCAAGACCAGCCCCTGGCTCAGCTGAAACCCCAGGGCAGCGACGGCTCTGCCTTGGGAGCGTTCCGGAGGCCGCGTGCAGCCTCAGCAAGGCACCTGCGCCTGGTGACAGGCATGCGTGGCTTCGGCCTGCCACAGTCACAGCAGTGTGTGTCTGTCATGCAGGCAGGCCAGCTCTGACCCCTGAGATGCAGGTTTGCGACCAATTTATACAGAATGTGGATCTGTGTTTATGGTAAAAATAGACATCAAAATTCCTTTTATGATTTTTGTAATAAAAGTTCTTTAGTAGTGTGACAATAAAAATTCCAACATGTCAAGATTGATATTGTAGCAAGGTTCTCTTTCTGATGGGCTGGCAGGGTTAATGTCCTAACAGGGGTCATGGAAAAGTCAACTAGAGTTTGTTAGCTCCTGAGAAAAGAGCTCATGCTGGGAAAAATAAGAACTATTCCTTTCTGGGACCTCCCCTTCAGGGCACAGAGGGCCCCATGCCAAGGACGTCTGTGCCAAGGAGGTATGCACAGGCTGAGCCCTCCAGACATGGAGCATGCCCTGGCTTGGGCTGGACACCAGGGCATCTTGGTCATGTGCCAAGTCTGCACCAAGAGATACCCAGCTCCTAGTGCTTTCCTGAGAAATAGGAAGAGCTCATGTGGACATTTCTAAAATACAGAGTGAACAGTATCAGCCTCAGAATCCACCCAGCTGCATGAGGTCTGACAGGAACCAGTTTGCATGAATGCTTCCTTCTGGTGAAGGAGGGTGTGTGGGGTGGTGGGAAGAGGGGTCTGCACCTCTGGCAGGAGGGGTGTGGGTGGAAGGAGCCTGCTCTCTGTCCAAGTCTGGTCTTCTAGCTCTGGTCTCAGCTCACGGGGACTCAGGATGCAGGCAGGGCAGGGGCCAGGTGCACCAGGTGTGCCTTGGTGCTGGTCAACATTGTCTTGCCTCAGTGGCCGACCTGACAGTGCCTCAGAGGCACTGGCCTATGTGCAGGACAGCTGCTTCCCCCCTACCCCTGCACCAGCTGGCCATCTGCAGACAGGAGCAGCACTTCCAGGAAGCAGAAGACCAAAGCCAGACAGAGCCAGCTCTTCTGTGGACTTGCATGGATGCGGCACCCTCCAAACAAAAAGCCAGGACCTGTGAGCCCCGCTGTCCCCAGCTAGGCAGTGAGGAGCCGTTCCACACTGCCCAGGGCACCCTCTTGGGTCCAAGAAGCTATGGGTCCAGAGTCTGCCCGCTGGCCCCATGCAGGGACCTGGGTGGGTCCCAGTAGCTCAGGCCTGGATAGTGGCCCCAGCACCCCAGACACAGCAAAGCAGGGCTGGGGAAGCCACCCTCCATCCACACCTTGCCGGTAACCAGGCTGGGTCCACATCACCTATTTCAGGGCCTATTTATAAGCAAATTCCTTAGACTAGATGGTTTTTGTAGTTCAAAATGTCAAAGGGTCTTTTGTCAGTGAGTGTCTTCTTCCTCTTGCCTGCCGATCTCTGGCTGAGAAGAGCAGGAGGCCTCAGCCTAGGAGAGGGGCTCTGCTCCTCCTCGGAGCCCAGCGCTGTCCTGAGCTTCACCCACGCTGCAGACGCAGGCTCGACCTCTCGTCTGACTAGCTCAGTGCCCGCAGATGATTAAAACACAGTGAAATCTGTGGCTTGCAATTTGTGTGGTTGGGCCTCTGCCCTGAGACCTGACTGGCGCTCTTCCTCCTGGATGCTGCTCCCGTCCAGGCCTCAGCTGGCTCTCACCTTTGCCAGCCGAGTCCAGCCACTGACCACACCACAGCCCAGTTAAGTTGAGGCCAGTGCCGAGGCAAAGGCGAGGAGGACTTGAGAATTTGCTCAAGGAGAAGGTGGGGGCTCTTGTCCAAAGCCCACGGCTGGGATGCGGACTGAAGGGATCTATGCAGGAGGTTGAGGGTGGTTCCTAGATGGTGGGGGCCTTTTCACAGCAGGAGATGTGTGGCCAGACGAGCCACACCCAGCACTCACGGAGTCACGCCATGCTTCTCGGTTCTGCAAGAACAAAGATCACCAGTTCCTCAGCTATCCTGTCACACTCTGGTTTGAGCCACACAGTGCATGGCCTGGGGGCTGCCCTGAGGCCGCTTGCTTATAGCCAAAGGAGAGGAGAACTGTGCCCCAACTCCTGGAGGTAAGCAGGGCCATCTGCCATGAGGATCCCTGACTGCTCCCTGGGTCTCCACTGTCTTCCCTTCACTTCCAGGAAGGAACTTGAGTGCCGAGCCACCTGGCCATGTTCCTGCCTGTGTGGCACCCCGGTCCTCACCCTGGCACCATGAGTCTTACAGGGAAGAAGACTTCTCAGAGGTGGCCAAGCAAGGACCTGGACACAGGGACAGTCTGGGATCGTCCAGTAGCCCTGAGTGCCATCACAGGCCTCCTGCTTGGAGGAGGGAGACCCTGTGAAGAGGAAAGGTGACAGCCAGCGGCAGAGGCTGCAGCACCATGTCACCGAGGGCGAAAGCCGGTGTCCCCCAGGATCTGCAGGAGCAGGAGCTGTGTCCTCCGGGAGGCACCAAGGGTGTAGGCCCGGCCTCCTCACGCCAGCGTCTCCGGGCTCGGCCCCTCTGCCAACCTCCTCTCCTCTCCCAGCTTCTCGTGCTCCGTGCGTGGTGCTGGCAAGCTCAGAGGTGAGTGCCCCGCCTCCTCATTCTTCTCCCCACTAATGCCCTTCGTGAGCAACACTGGTCACCCCACTGTCATTGGCCTCTGAACATGTCCCTCCTCTCCTCTGAACTCTCCCGCCTGCCCCTGGATGTTGGTCAGTGGCTTCCCCACAATACTTGGAGCCTAAATGTCGAAGCAATTTCCTTCTCTTTTTCCCTGCCGGTTAATCTGCGTGTTGATCTGGACAAACAGAGCCTGGGGCAGAGGCACGGCAGCCACGGCAGCGCACGAGGACGCGCAGGAGCCGGAGGACCCGAGGCCTGACCAAGGAAGCGCAGGGCCTCATCTGGTGTCACTGAACAGCCCCTGGAAGGCCCCAGTGGAGGGACAGAAGGACCACAGCCAGACCCCAGGCAGGGAGGCAGGGAGGGGCATCTGAGGGAAGCCACACAGGAGACACTCTGCAGAACCAATTTCAGGGCCTCCTGGAGGAGCCAGTGTGACAGCCACCCTGACTCCTCCCTGTCACCGAGCTGTGCCACCCCGAAGCCTCCACCTTGCTCTTGGTTCTGACCCAGCTGGCCGGTTCTGTTGAAGGGGGTTCCTGGTGTCGCCCGCCCCATCTCATGGCCCCTTCTTGTGGCCATGGGGCACTTCGTGACCTCAAGGAAGCCACTGCCACCAAAATCCAAATGCCATCGATATCGCCAGCAGCCCAGCATGGCTCCTAGGAGGGGTCCGAATCCCCAGGTGGATGACCCTCTCCTGGCTCAGAGTGAGAGCCTGCACGCACCCTGGCGGCCCACATCCAGAGTGCACGCTGGCTTTGGGCCCCGGCGTGTCTGGCTCCTCTTTAGGACTATCCAGTGTGGCTCCTTCCTCAACCTGCCAGAGCTGTGGGCCATCCTGTGCTCTGGGCTCCCATGGGTGCAGACACCCTGGGCACGCACCATGCTCTCCTGGAAACCTGGTTTCCACATCTGTGCATCCTGCTGAACAGTGGGCATCTGGACGTGGCTCTGAACCTGCCCCTTGTGGACACTCGGCATGAGAGAATGGGATAAGAACAGGGTGGAAACAGGACCCAGAAAGGGAGAAGAGGCCGCTGTCAGACCCAGGACCCCCTGTGCCTGACCTGGGCCTGCGTGAGGAGAGCATCAGGGCTTGTCCTGGAGCAGGATCCGAGGTCAGGCCTTGATCGAGTCCTGGGATGTGTCCAAAGCTGGACCCCACAGGTGACGGGAGACTGGCAACGGTGGGTGATGTTATGGTTTAGATATGAGGGGTCCCCCAAAAGCTCACATGTGAGACAGTTTACAAGTAAAATGATTGGGTCCTGAGAGCCTCAATCCAATCAGTGCATTAATCCTGTGACAGGAAAGTTGGGTGCTAGCTGCAGGCTGGTGGGGTGCAGGAGGGGGTCCCTGGGGGCATCCTTGTTGACTGGAGGTCTCTCTAGGCTTCCTGGCATCCCAATCCCAGCTGCCTTCCTCCGCCACACTCTTCAACCATGATGTTGAGCCTCACCTTGGGGCTGAGGAATGGAGCCAGCTGTCTGTGGACGGAGACCGTCAAAGCTGCAAGTTCCAAATACGCTTTTCCTCCTCTAAGTGCTCTTATCAGGTCCTTTGGTCACAGCAGGGAAAAAGCTGACTAACACAGATGGGGAACCAGTCGTGGGTCTTGGAACAGCTGTGCAGAAACCCAGGCTCTGCCACACAGAGCTTAGGCTGAGGGACGAGGCCAGTGTGGCCACCTGATCCTGGCACTCCCTTCCACCTGGGTGTCTGTGGGGTCGGCTCCAGGACCCCCAGATACCCAGATCCTCAGGCGCTCAGGTCCCCGTGCACATGGGCAGCACCTGCTTGGATCCTATCTACACCTTACCAGCTTGAAACACTTCGGACCACGAAGATGGTGAGCAGCTGTCAGCTTGCTGTCCAGGGCTGAGTGACCAGGCAGGGCTGTGCACTTCACCACAGATGTGATTTTTCCAAGCACTTCGATCTGTGTTTGCTTGACTCTGCAGATGTGGCCTGCAGGGAGGACAGGGCAGCAGTGGCCAGGCAGAGCCCGCCCGTGCAGGGTGGGTGCACCAGAGATGCTGTCCATTTGGGGTCCTTTCCCTTCCCTGGTCCTGGGGCCTGGGGGCTCACATCCTGCTGCCTTCTCACCCATGCCTGAGACCTGCTGGAGCAGGAATTGCAGAGCCGGCTCAGTTCCCGCTAATTTCCTGGAGGCCATCGAACCTGCCAGACTCCACCTGGTGAGGCTGTCCTCTCATCACTTTCCTGGGCAACCATTTCTTAGCTTTCAGGCTCATGCCGAGAGCAGTAAGTCATCAGCCTAGTGGCTGGAATTCTCAGTGTTGCCACGGGAATAAGGTGAGTTCCCCAGAGTAACTCTAACTCTCTCTTACATGTTTTTATGTTGGATGTTATAAAATTGTGGCTATTTGACCACTTCTGACCTGCAAAATGGATATTTCATTATCTTTAGCCACCAATGAAACCCTGGCCTGTCCTTTGGGCAAGTGCCTTAATGGACATTTCTGCGTGCAGATTAGAGAGGAGAAAGATCAAAGCCAGATATGACTGCTCTGCGGATGGGATAATGAGGTTCTCAGGTTTGTTTCTGATTTGCTTCGTGTGTCTCAAGCCAAGGCACTTCATGCCGTGTGCTGGGGAGAGTGCCCCTGGGAGGCCGGCCCTGAGCACAGGTCAGGCCCAGTGGGACCCCTGCAGATCCCAGCGCCCACACTTGGGCTGGAGCAGGATGTGCCCCAGGAGGCCAGCACACCCAGCTTTGCTGACAGGCCTTGTGGGTGTGGTTTGGGGATGTGCCCCAGCACTCTACGCGGGGCCACAGCAGGAACGTCTGGAGACCTCCGCTCTGGGGACCAGTCGCCTGCACCCTGGTAAGAGCCTCAATGTCTCAGCCCAACACCCGAGCCTCCTCAATACCTCCCCACCCCATGTCCTCCCAGGAGGCTCTTCCTGCCCAGGTGCAGACAGCTCCTTGCCACAGTGAGCACCCGCGGCTTCTGCCTAGCCAGGTGTGGGTGTCTCCCGGAGCCGAGCCGTGAGCCTGCGCACTTGCCTGGGGCCACGTTCAGGCCTTGAACTGAGCGTGGTTTTCAGTGAGGTGCCCTTATCTAAACAGCACAGGGACAGCTGCCAGAACGAAGAAGCAAGCTCTGTCCAACCAGGTGACCTGCCAGGGTGCAGCCCAGATGGAAGCAGGAAGCCAGTCCACTTAGGCTTGCTGTCCTCATGCCGTAACCTGGGCGAAGCAATACCCAGCCCGCAAGAGGGCCTGCAAAGCCACCGGGCGCCTCCAGCAGGAGAGGGACGCAGAGGCGGATGGCCGGGGGACCTGGTGGGCACCATTGCGGGGTGAGCACATCACCCAGGAGGGTTAGTGGAGGTCCATACCTTGGCTCAGGAAAGATGGGCCCTTGATGTAACAGAGAAGAATTTCAGCGCGAGAGCAGAGAGGCACACAGATGCATCAGGAAAGTGAGGTACACATTCAAGGAGCTGTCGGGCCAGCTTGGGAGCGAGGCGCCCTCAGCCATGGCTTCTTGAAATGCCATCCTCTCTGTTTAAGCTCCGTGTTGCTGGGCTTTATCGGTGCACATGGTGATCACAGGAGTGACTTTACCGTAATTCTAAGGCTTACAGGTTTCCCAGAAACTTGGGACTGGCCCCAAAGGGGAGCCAGCTTGGACTGGGACGGGCCTGGGAGTGTTGGAACTTTAGGTTGTTTCCTGGCCCTCCTGTCTGTCTCCTTCCACTCACTGTCTCATTTCTTCTACCCTGCCTCCCTCAGCGGTGCGCTGCTGTGCCTTGTGCTCCAGGTCGGAGCCATGGCGAGGGCCCCCAGGCCTGCTGTAGGGGAGGGATGGGAGGCCTGTTTCAGGGACGGAGTCCTGTCCGATTCCAGTGTAGGGTGGCCCCACACCCTGGGACAGGCTGCGGCAGGTGGCCAGGACACTGGCCAGGCCTCTCCCTCTGTCGAAGAGGCTCAAGTGGAGGCAGGATCCGGGGAGGCCCGAGGTGGAGGCCAACACCTGAGTGACCTGTCATGCTTATTCTCCACTCTGGTCTTGACATGGGGCATGCGATCATCTGGGGGGACGCAGCAGTGCTTTTAGGAGTGCCCTTGGATCCTCATATTCTCCCACTGTGACAATTTTCAGACCTGAGAATATTTACTTGTTTACTAAGAGACAGGGTCTTGCTATGCTGCCCAGGCTGGCCCGACAGCTCCTCCTTGGGGCAGCTGGGGCTTAAGCCACACTACTGCACCAGCTGGAGAAGGACAAAGGCGGTGGGGGTGGGGGGCAAGCTGTATGAGGCTCCGTCAAGGGGAGTTAGAGATAGGGCAGGAAGTGTGCGGCCTAAGGGTGGGCCGGGCCAGGGCAGGTGCAAGCTGTGGTAGCAAGGGCCACTGGCCTATGAGCTCTGGTCTTGCAGGGTGGGGAGAGGCAGGAGGCTCTGTCAGAAGCTGAACCCTGGGTCTCCCAACAGTGCAGAGGGTGGGGGAGAGGGGGAACCTAAGGCCTGCCAGGAAGGTAGAGATGTGGGTGAGGAACAGGCAGCTCAGGGAAGGCAACCAGGAGGTTGTGCTGACCTGCTTGGGGCCTGACACACACGTCACCAAGGGGAACCCTGCCTCTCTTCTGCTCGTCAGCCTGCGAGTGTGCTTTTGGCTCCAACTGAACCTGCTCCTTAGAGCAGCCGCTTCCCCCAGCCTACAAGACACTCCGTGCCTCCTTCCACGTCACCCATGGGTACAGAGGTGGCTCTTGAAACACAGGGTTGATCCAGGAGGTGAGGTGAGCCAGGTTCCCTGAGTGCCTGAGGAAGCGCAGAGCTGCAGTCCCCCCTCGCACTCCCCAAGTCAGCCCCTGCGGGTAGAGTCAAGGAATCCCCATCTTTCAATTTCCCCAAGAACATAGTATGAGAACCACTACGCGCAGAGTTTGGAGGGAGAGACTTCCAGTCTTACACGAGATAGGAATTCCTGTTGGACTGTTAGGACGCGGAGCGAGGACTGCGCGTGGCCGTGCCTGGGCATTGCTGCTGGCCTCCATCTCGTTCTCTGTGCCTAGCAGCACCAATGGCCTGTGAGCCCTAAAATGCCAGGTAGGCCCCACATCCAAACTTCCGACCCTGCAGCAAGAAGACACCCCAGAGCTGACATCAAAGCCAGATTCCCCCATCTCTAAACCCCTGGGACAGTGTCCGGCATGGGCTGCACAGGACTGGTGTTGGGGCAGCTGGCAGCAGCAGGCAGACTGGCCATGGTCCTACAACCCCTGCTGAGCCCACCAACCCTGGACGCTGAAGCCAGCAGCCAGGCCCAAGTGAGTCACACTTCACCTTGACCCAGCCCGGGAGACCCAGCCC
Source organism: Xerus rutilus (assembly GCA_028644305.1). Taxonomy (NCBI): domain Eukaryota; kingdom Metazoa; phylum Chordata; class Mammalia; order Rodentia; family Sciuridae; genus Xerus; species Xerus rutilus. The sequence goes on from JAQQSJ010000677.1 coordinate 13,657, forward strand.
AGGAGACCCAGGGAGCACACCTGGGAGCACACCTGTGTTGTTTAAGCCACTGGGTTGTGCGAACTGTGGCCGCAACAAAGGGAAGCTGCGGGGCTGTGATCCCGGAGTCCTGAGCCTGCCTGGCCTGGCAGGTCTGTGCTGGTGCTGCTCCTCAGGCCCTCTGCACATGGGCAGCCCCGTACTTCTCTGGGGCTACCTTGCCAGGTCTGGGGTGAGACAGCTTGCCATGTGGCCCTTCCATTGTGCCAGGCTTCACCTCTGCTCTGCTGTCAGTGGAAACATCCTGAGTTTGCTTTTCTGCTACTGTAGTTTTAATTTTCAAGTGGTCTTGCCTGAGCTCCGAAGGTCTCTAACTATAGCACGCTGCTCTGTTGTGTGGATACAAACTCCCTCTCCGGCCTGCACACAGGGAGCTTTCGTCTTGCATCGTCTTCTTTCTTCATCTCCCCCCAATCTGTAGCTGTCCTGGCCTTCTGAGGTAAAGATCCTCCTGGTGCCTGGTGACATCGCTGGAGACGTCAGCAGCAACCGCAGCATGACGGGCATCACCCAGGTGTTTTGTGGACACTCTCACCTGTCAGCCCTTGCATTCCCTGGGCTGTGCAGGATCTTCATCCAGGACCCTCACTGCACTACAGAGCCAAATGCAGAGGTGACTGGGAAGAGGCCAGAGAAGACCCACGGGGACTTAGAATTTTCTCTCTTCTCTTCACTAGGTGTGGGGAGCAGGCCATGCACTGCTCTGAATCACTTTTTTTTTAATTTTTTTTTTTTAGTTGTAGATGGACACAATATCTTTATTTTATTGCTTTTTGTATGTAGTGCTGAGGATCGAACCCAAGGCCTCACGCATGCTAGGCAAGCGCTCTACTGCTAAGCTACAATCCCAGCCCCTCTGAATCATTTTTTGATGTATATTAGAGCAGCTCTCAGGCTGTGTCCGTCCTGGGTGACTCCATGGTGTGTAGAACAGCAGCTCTCAGGCTGCACCTGCCCTGGGTGACTCCATGGTGTGTAGGACAGCAGCTCTCAGGCTGTGCCCGCCCTAGGTGACTCCATGGTGTGTAGGACAGCAGCTCTCAGGCTGTGCCCGCCCTAGGTGACTCCATGGTGTGTAGAACGGCAGCTCTCAGGCTGTGCCCGCCCTAGGTGACTCCATGGTGTGTAGGACAGCAGCTCTCAGGATGTGCCTGCCCTAGGTGACTCCATGGTATGTAGAACAGCAGCTCTCAGGCTGCGCCTGCTCTGAGTG
>JAQQSJ010000678.1:0-14908 GCA_028644305.1 Xerus rutilus
ATGATTATAGCAAAACCTAATGTATACAGACACCTAAAATAACAAATTTTGTAAAGATTTAGTGTTTAGCTTGTGGGAAAAAAGAAAAAACTTCTCTGGATGTGGATAAAAATGCTAAGCCTATACTTCACCAGATGTTAAACTCTCTTCTTAAAATGAGTTTTTCTTACTTTAAAAAAGAGTCCTTAATATGGTTAAGTAGATAGCAATCCTTTATTTGGGGAAGATACTATTTGGTAATAGCTATATACAAGTACAACTTCACATACAGAATGAAAAAAAAGTTGATAATGGAAGTTACTCAGAATAAAAAATATTAATTTTGACCTATAATGTAAGCAGAAATATTTCATTCATAAGGAAATAAGAAAACCAAATAACAAAGATATAGAATTACATCTGCAGATTTACAAAGCTATGTAACAGGCTAAAGAAAAGGATGGGAGAATATTTTTGTGTAGAAAAGTAGATACTTATATCACTAATTTAAGAAGCAGAAGCAACTGCCATTTCAGGATGAATGTGTGGACTATCATCAAGACAAACTTGGAAGCTAAATCAGCATTTCAAATTCATTGCATTGTGAATTTTAAGTATCAAATTGTTTCATTGTTCTCAGAAAATAGATTATCACCACTTGCTTACAAACACTGATGAATCTGTTTCAGTGTTGAACAAACACTTGGAGTGCAGTTCAATGCACTGTGTAATGTGAAAAGCTAGAAAGCATGACTTGTCATAATGCAATATCTATTTACAAGAAAAATGTAGGGTGCATGTGTGTCTAATGAAATTTTTTTGAATTGATTTTTTAGAAGAGACCAGCATAGAACTGCACAATGTCTTTTACATAGTGCTAACTGATGGGTTGGTCTTGTTTATAATATAATTGTTTGCTATTTCCTGGCAACACACTAGACATGTAAACTGTCCAGAACTAATGGAAATGTCCTTAAAGCTTATCCTGAAGATAATGTGATCTCATCATTATCAGATTTTAATTTTCCTCTGTGAAAATAACGCAGGCAAGAAATTAATCTAATTAAAATGAAAAAAAATGGGCTGGGGTTGTAGCTCAGTGTTAAAGCACTTGCCTCACACATGTGAGGCACTGGGTTCGATTCTCAGCACCATATAAAAATAAATAAACAAAATAAAGATATTATGTCCAACTATCACTAAGAATATTTTTAAAAAATGAAAAAAATGCAGTAAATCTTTCTGTGTATTTTGTAACTACAAATTTTTTTTTTATAAAAATTTCAAAAAGTCAATCTAAGAATATGTCCTTTCAATAAAAAGGACCTGAATGATGGAGAAATGGTGTTATGAGACTCTATGTAGGGTTGCCTTGATTTTTCATTGCTTTTATATGAGCATTGCATGCCAGTGTTCCTCAACGACAATAAGGAAGACAGAGATCAATAAGAATTGTTAATTCTTCAAATGGATCCTCTTTAATTCTATTCATTAAAACATCCTGAACATGTTCAAAGAACTCCTGGTACTTTGAAGCTGAAACCAGATTTCCTGCTGTTGCAATCCTGGCAGGCAGGGCCCGTTGGTATTAACAGCTCTCTTAGCTACACAGCAGGCCATGCCAGTGAGTGTCAGGGCTCAGCAGCAGCTCCACCAGCAATTCCTCTCTGGTTCTTGTCCTGGAACTCCAAGAATGAAATTCACAACAATGGAGAATGAGTGTGAAAGAGTAACATTTTTTCAGGTAAGAAAAGAAACAGAGCTCTCCCCTAGTGAGAGGGGTCCAAATAGCTGGTTGCTGAGAAATGGCATTACTCAAGGGGTTTATGTGGCTCCTGGGTGGTTTTTTCCCCTCAATATTCATGCTAATTGGGTATTGGGAAAATGCTAAGGTTATTGATCAGGTCCATGATTTTGATTTGGTGTGCCATTGCTTCAGTCAGCTTTTTTTCTGCTGCAACTCAAAGACCCGACCAGAAAAATTGTAAGGGAGAAAATGTTTATTGGGGGGTGCTCATAACTTCAGCGGTCTCAATCCTTACAAGTATTACCAAGGGGGAGGCTTGGGGGGTGCCATGTGGGTCCTGCTCAAAGAGTTGGGGTCCAGAAAAGACGAGGGAGGAGTCTTCAGGAAGGAAGACGATATGGGGTCTTTCTGGATGGTGGCAGTCCACGGAGCCAAATTCCCCAGGCCCCGGGGTGTAGGTAAAGAATCTGCTCTGCCCCAGTGAGACGCAGAAACACTGGAGTGAGATGCAGAAAACACCATTTATTCCAGAAACTACAGAAGCTTAAATACACTCTTGGACCAATCAGATCCAAAGGTCACAAACAAAGAGGTGATCTCTGGCAAGAGCACAGTCTGTTAGCACAGAATGGGGAAGGATGGAAAGGAGGAGTTGGAAGGTATGGAGAGTGCTCCTACAAGAAGTGTGTGGCAGAGGGAAGCAGTTCACATGATGATCAGAGAGCAGAAGGAGAGGCTCCACTTGGTAGATACAAAATTTGTATCCCAAGGTCACATCCCCAGGGACCCACCACCTCAGGTCATTCCCTACCCACCTTCAGTTATCATTCAGTTAATCCACATTAGGGCATTGATTTACTGATTGGGTTAAAGCTCTTATGATGCAATAATTTCTCCTCTAATTTTCTTGCATTGTCTCACACATGAGCTTTGGGAGGACATCTCACACCCAAGCCCTAACAACCCTTTTCATCACTGAGTTTGAATTTTCTGTCACCTTTACTCAGGTCCAACCTCTCTGGTCAAAGGATTTGGCTGGAATGTTTGAAATGCTTCTATAGGGCAATCTATGTTTATGGAGCAGCCTGTATTTTGCATCTTATTTAAAGAAGCCTTTGCAATAATTATTTGTTTATGTTGGACTCTACTATCTTGCTTATTCAAAGTTAGACAAAACATATGTTAAGTTAAAAAGTTTCAGTTTCATTTTTGGATACATTTGTATTTACCTCTCTTGCACATTGAAATATTGTTTGTACCTGTCTATTTCAATCTCCAGAGTTGATGGTACTAATGATCAAAGTTTCCTATTCCAGATACTGCTTTATTATTGCTATCTTTATATGGGGAAACTCGAGCTTCAAGGGACTAATTTAAAGAGGAAACAAAAAATTAGGAAGTATGAAGAACTGATAGTACTCAGTAAATGTTTTAATACTTAATTAATAATTATTATTAGTTATTAATAATTAACAACTTTTTTTCTTTTTAGTACTGAGGATTGGACCCAGAGGTGCTTAAACACTGAGCTACATCACCAGCCCATTTTTTAAAAAAAATTTTTGTTTTGAGACAGGATCTTGCCAAGTTGCTCAGATCCTCACTAAGGTGGTGAGGTTGGCTTTGAACTTGAGATCCTCCTGCCCCAGCCTCGCAAGCCGCTAGGATTATAAGCATGCACCACTGTCCCCAACTAATATCCATTATATTTTATATACCACTTAAAAAATAATTCTCAGTCAGAATTAAATATCACTAGGAACTCATCCAATATTTATGTAAACATTCCACATGAAGCATTAACAAGAAAAAAAAATAAAAGATTTTTTAAAATCTTTATGATCTGGAGTGTACCAGTCCTAAATTTCTGTTTTATTGCAGATTTTATCAGACCTCCAAAACATTACTTGTGCTAATTCGGTTAGTGGCTGAGTTAGTGGACATCAAGGCAGCATTACACATTCTATAGGAGGAACAAGGCAACTACTGAGGGTAAATGCCTTGGCAGAAATTTCTCTACAGGGAGGCAGTCCTGTTAAGAAAAGTAGCTTATTCTTTCAGTCCCCGACTTGATTGCACAAGAATAGACATTGGGCTTGTGAAACTTCCTTAAAAGGGATTCTCAAGATGGGGATATAGCTCAGTTGGTAGCAAGCTTGCCTCATAGGTATAAGTCCCTGGGTTCAATCCCCAGCACCACACACACACACAAAAAGTCCCAGCCTCTGTTAAGCTTATCTCTTGTATGGGAATATCTTTTTCTGTTTCAAGCTCAATGTATGCTCCTTTATTCTGCTTAAGCTTGTAAATCAATGGCCCTCAGGCATGCCCCTAGCTTCTCATATTTCAGAGAAAGGTCAGGGTCCTTCTGCTTCAACAGGACAGAGGTTCATGTAGAACAATTTCTCTGCCTCAGTCCCCTGCCTGGGGGACTTGTCAGCCATGAGGGACCACAGTATTCTATTGAAGTTGATCTTGCTGTCTCTTTTCTTTGTGAGTAAAACATGTTGTTTTATTCAGGGCTTGACTGTGTTGTGTTCCCATTGGTGACTCCAGTACCAAAATACAATGGGCAGAAGAATCTAGAATCCTGCCCTGGGAATAATAACTGGCACTAGATGTTCTGCTCTAGAGAGCATAAGGAGGTTGGGAAAGTCCTGAGACTGAAATGCAGATCTGACCTCTCTGACAGGAAAGGAGAGACATTTTTAGAATCCTGTACAGCAGTAAGAATATTTGGCAAGTTTAGTGGGAAGTCCTTCAGCAAAACTCCCCAATCAGGGGATTCCCATTATCTCCCAGGAACTGGCTTTCTTCAGTATCACTGACACACTCAATCATTGGTTGAAACAACCATCAGAAGTATGTTTCAGGACCACTACTGTGAAGAATTCAAATGGGAGCAGTTGAGACCATTGTTCAGTTATGCTCCCCACAGAAGAGTATGCAAGACTACCATAGAGGACTAGTTTATTTGGGGCTACCACACAAGTTGATGGAAACCAAAAACAGAGGAAAAGTATATGTATATTAAAAGGAAAAAATATATGGTAAAAATCATAAGGATCTATGTAAGCCAAAATAACTAATAAAGCCAATATCCCAGAGGAAATGGAAGTTTAGAGGATAATCCAATTGGGTACTATCCCAATGGACTGTTAGTTTTAAGCAATCTCTTCTCTTCAGTACATCTGGAAGTCTGGAAGTCTAAAGTATCTGAGACAATTCTGGGAAGCTGGACAGAAATTATAGATGAGATGTTGAAAATCAGAAGAGGAACTTTGATATTCTCACTGGGATGATTGATGGTGCATTTTGAATATGAGTGCCTGCCAAGAAATGTTTGCAAAATTAGGAAATCTACTGAGAATATGGAGTATTTGGAATGACTGCTTGCCAAACATTTTGAAAATGTGCTTGAAATGGACAAGACCTGTAATAATATTCACGCCCACATATCTGTCTTTTTAAAACATACATGTTTTCCAAAAACACACAAGTCATCCACAATTTAGAGCCTTCAAACAACTTTAGAATATATGTCTTCCACTTTTGAAACTTTCCATACTTCTGAGTAAAAAAAATAACATGATCAAAGTCATTCAGATAAAAGAAAAAGAAAAAAATATTTTCTACCCTATTTTAGGGCCCGCATAGCTTTAATAACTAAGTGCAACATGGATATTCCAAGCAACAACAGTATAAAGGAATTCTGCTTGTACGTATAAATTCAAATATTTTGAAGGAAAACATGACAACAGAAGTGAACAGAAAGCAGTGGTATCATTTAAATTTGCACATACACCAGGAATTAAAAGATTTTACATCTGAACAGCAGTCAAGCTATTACAACACAATCAAGAAAAACTGAGAAAAAAAAATAGTCAAACCAAATTAAATATCAGAGGTATTTTCAAATATACACTAAAAAATTGATAATGACAGTAGAATGGTGGCTAAGGACTCCTTGCTAAGAAGTATTAAAATATTCCTGAGCAGATCCCAGATATGGGTAGTAGTGAATGGTGCCAGAAAATGAGTTTATAACAGAGATATGGTTGATGCTTTGGTATAAATCAACAGTTCCCTTGACTGTTAGTGAAGTGAGCTGAGAGGAAGGCACAGACTGATGCTCCAGAACTCCTTAAGCTGAAAAGTAGATAGAATGAATTTTATTTCTTAGGAAGAACTTGGAAACTACAGTCTTTTTTTTTTCATCAATACTTAAAGACTAGAAAAGAAATAGATGGAAAAATAAATATTTGACTACATGAACTGTATCACAAATTACATAACATAAATTGAAATGTTGGTTAAAACACACGTACAGCTAATATTTGGTTATGATATCACAGAAAGTGGTGAAATGAACTTTTATAAAGAACTGCTCTATTAATGTAGAACACTCTAACTGGTGTTTGATGGAAGACACATTAAAATTCTGGAAAAGGAATGTAGGTTGTAGTTTTGAATTGGAATAAGTATCTTTACATGAGCGATTAGATAGAGAAGGAAAAATGGCCAAATATTTCTATCAATTGGATGCCATAAAATGTCAAAATTATATTTTAAAATAAAAGATAATTCTCATGAAGAAAAAATAAAGAAAATGCAATGATTAAAATAGTACTTACCAAGCAATAGAGTAACATATGTATAAGAGTTCTGATAAAATTTAGCTTGGAAACATAAACAATACCATAGATTTTATCAGCTTTCAGAGAACTTGCATTTTAAACTCTTAACAGCCACTGTATGTCTGAGCCTCCTTCCAAAACAAAGTTCTACTTCAGAAAGTATATTCCTATGTGATGAAGAAATATGATTGCTGATGTATGACTGAAGAACTTAATCTCTGGGGAAAAAGAATAAAAATATGTAAACACTTGGATGGGTTACAACTTCTTTGATATTTATGAAATAGAAATGTAAAATCTTATAATTTATAAGGAAAGAACTCAATCAAAAAATAAAATGATATATGCCCACTTAAATTAAATAACTTAAATTTATAGTTGAGGTATTTTCCATAAAGAAATCTGCAGATATATATGATTTCAACAATGAATCTTACCAACAATGAATATCTATCAAAGAAAAATACTCTTAACAATTTAGTAAAATTTCTTCCAGAAAATAGATGAATATGAACTATTTTCCAAATCTATTTATAAAGACAGCATTACACTAATATTCCTCTGATAGAGTAAGCTATTACAAACAGAAAGACCTCATGAGAAAAATAAATAAATAAAAATTACTCCTAATTATTCCCTGTGAACATAGATTCATAAATCCTTTGTGAAATCTAGCAAATTGAAACTAGCAATATATTAATACAATGTGGAAGAGTTAATAGTGCTTTACCTCAGGAAAACAAGGTAAGTTTAACTTGCTTGAAAGTCAAACAATTAAATTCCAATATATTAACTAATTAAAAGCGAAAATCTATAGCATCATATCAAAAGATATGACCAAGATTTTGAGACAGGGCAAAGGATGGGTAGCTGATTATCAAAGGAAAGGAAATGAGTAGATAACACTTCCCCATCAACCAGATGCTAACAGCCTCCTGAAGAGGGGAAGGATCACACTTTCCATCACAAGCTATCACCCCTGGATGGTTCTCTCCCTCCTGCCTTTTGGTCATGTAGGCATGAGAAGAAAGGAAACCTAAAATCTATAAAGGAGCAAGACAGTCCCCTGCCCACAGTCATCTGCTTTTGGTCCCAGCTCCTCTCTGGAGGAGGTTCTCTCTCTCTCTCTCTCTCTCTCCTACCTGCCCGCCTTTCTATCCCTTAAATAAAATATACTTTCTGCACTTGCCTCAGAGTTTCTTGGGTGTTTGATCTTCAACACTAGGGGAACGAGGACCTAATCCTGATATTCAAGACCAGTATCAATTTGATAAAATTTTTCACCCAGTTATTCAAGTTATTTAACATATTTTAACTGGAAGTCCTATCCAATTCAAGAAAATAATAAAATAAATAAATAAGTTTTTCAAAGAAAATGAAATTTATATTTGATGAATTCATGAAATGTATTTAAAGTTTATACAGGAATTGTTAGAAATAATATATGAATTCAGCAAGGTAAAAAGATAACAAATCTTTTGAATTTTTACACTTAAAAATTGGGACAAATTAAATGGTATTCTATGGAAGCCTCAGAAATATAAAATATTAAGATATAACTTTTAAGAAGATATGCTTAAACTAAATGAGGAAAGTCTTAAAAGTTTGCTAAGAAAATTACTAAAACTTAAACAGATAAACTATTAAACAGATAAATTATTTCAAATTCATACTCCTGAAAAGAATATATTATATCAAGTTTTATCAACTTAATATGTAGAATAAACCTTCCCAAAGCATAATCATATTAACATTTATTATAGAAAATTAAATTACAAGCTAATTTAAAATATATATATATATATACATAATTTCAAAGAATCTAGACAAACAGAATAAATTGAAAAGTCTTAAAGTGCTTTGTTGTTAGATAGAATATAATTTTAAAGTTATCAAAGCAAGGGAATATTTTCTTAAATATAAACATATATATATAAAAGATCAGAAAAGATTTCAAAAACTTACCCACTTATGTATGTTCAATTGTCTTTACTTAAGTGGAGACAATACTTCAAGAAGGAAAGAGTCTCTTTAAAGAGTGTTGATATAATTAGATATCCATACGTAAGTAAAGGACCTAATTTCTTATCTCATATGATATACAAAACAAATTTAAATAGATTCTTATAACTAACTGTGAAAACTAAAAATATGAAACAATCTTTCACAACTAAGGAAAAAAAGTTTGAGGACTAGGCATTATTACTTAAATATAGCACAAAGATAAAATAAGAGAAAAATATGATAAATTGATTTGGAATAAATTAAAACTTCTTAATTATCAAAAGATACTATGAGAAAACTAATCTAGGAGAAAACATGAATATGATGTGTGCATGTAAGTACATTGAGAAAGGGGTGACTTTATAAAAAACAGAAGTCAGTAATGTTATAACAAGCAACACATTTAAAATGGACAAAAATTTTGAATTAAGACCTACTTAAAAAGTCTTTATGATTGTTTAACATTATTAATCTTTAAGGAAATGCAAATCAAAATAGTGGAGAATGCTACACGTACGTACTACAGTCTCTAAAACTAAACCGACTGACTTCACCAAAATTTAGCAAGTCTTTGATCAACTATTTCTGTAGTGGTATAGTCATTGTGAAACACAGTTTGTTCATGTCTTATAAAGTTAAAATATAACGAATTAAAAGCAGTCATCTAACTGATAGGAATTTAATCAAAATAAAAACATGTAAACACATACATGTATTTTAGATGGATGGTGATATGAATAAAATATCATTTGCAATATCAAAAATCTAGAACAAACAAAATATCTATGCCCTGATGAATGGATGAAAAGATTGTGGTTTTTCCACTCAACTGAGTCTTCTCAGTAGTAACGAAAGAATGAGGTATTGTTACGGACTGCATGTTTTTGTCTTCTCAAATGCATGTGTTGAAACAATAAATTTCAATGTTACGGTATTTGGAGAGGGGCTTCTAAGAGGAACTTAGAACAGGAAGGTGGAACTCTCATGATGGGATTAGTACTCTTATAATCAGAGACAAAAGAAATCTTGATTCCTCCCTCCCTGCTATTCCCCATGTGACAACACAGCAAGAAAATGGCCATCTGCCCTCCAGAAAGAGCATTCTCACTAGAATTCAACCATATTGATACCTAGATCTCAGACTAGGCCTCCAGAGCTGTGAGAAATAAGTTGCTGTTGTCTAAGCTTAAACAACAGTCCATAATGATTTGATATAGTAGCATAAACTGACTTGGACAACTACTGATGCATGCAACAACATAGGTAATTCTCATCAGCATTAGGATAAGTGAAATAAGTCAGACATAAGAATCTATGCTGTTTGATTTAATTTTTATGAAGTTCTGAGAAAGGCAGAACTCTAGGGAATGAAAAACAAGGGATCATATATGTTGAAGGAGACATATGACAACAAAGAAACTGTAGATGATGTTTTAACTTGATGGAAATGCTCCATGTTTAATTTTAATGATAGTTGCATGGCTCTATACATTTTTCAAAACTTACTGAATTGTCTAAATATTGTCTAAATATTGTTAACTAATTTTATTTTTTTCTCAATCTAAAATGAAATTTTATAAATAATATACCTTAAAGACTTTGCTTGATTGATCTTTAATGTCACATGTATCCTGTTATGGAAAATACTGAATCTGGGTATTCTAGGTTAGGCATAGCATTGCATTTCCTAGGAGAGCTAAGTAAAAGTTGCTCCATTTCTCTGGACTCAATGTGCTCCAATCTGATGTTCTAGGATTTGATCAGAATAGTTTCTCAAAATATTCATCATTAGTGGAGCCTTCTTTATTTTATTCAAAGAAAATATATTAGTGCTTGCTGGAGAAATAGTGCTGAACATTAATTCCAAAGACTCAGAGGAGATTTTCCAGGGGATATTATTAAAATCCAACAAAACCAATACAAATTTAAATGAAGTGAACTGAGTTTGAACAAAATTTTCAAGACTAAGACCATTAAAAACAACTTGTACTTGCTTAAAGAATCTATGCATGGTCGGGTAGCCACAAAATGTCTCAATGGATAGTATTGATAACCTATCAAATAGGGGACTGAGAAAACATAAAGGGAAAGTTTCGTAGAAAGTAGAATGAGCAACTAAAGGTAAGGTCTAGGAAATTCCAGGAAGATGTAGGTGTTTGCCCATAAAGCTCAGGGTATTTATCAAGTTCTGCTTTGTGCTTTTGTTAGACATTATGAAGCATTATAAAGTGTTCTTGCCCAATTAAAGCAATGAATCATAAGTTTTATGATATATAATTTCCTGGCAGAAAAGAACACATTAAGAATAATCATTTGCTATGATATATGACAGAATCTTATTATTGATGCTATACCTTTCATAAAATGGAGGTTCTCTGTAGAATGACCATTTGACAGCATTTATTTCCATGCTGGGTAGAATAATACTCATATATCCAATTATGTAGATATATCCGATTATGTAAGTATTATTCTTATATTCATTATATTATATTCATATATATATGTTAAACTTTAGGAGAAAAGCACTTTATATTATATAATGTTTGATATATATTTCAAAGAATATGCAGTATTTACATTGCTGTTCAAAGGTGAATGTATCAGTGATAAAAATTTATATATCCTTAATAAAATTACTCATCTAAGCCAAGGTAAGTTATATGGAATTGAATGATTATTAATTTTACTCTATTTATATTACTCTAGTAATATGAATGGCATTTCGTTGGTATAGTAAATTCTGTTTGCTTTTCAAACTTATCATGTCAGCTTACTAAGAAATCTCATTAACATTGAAATTCCAATTTTTAAAGATGAAGAAAAAAATGATAAATGTAATGGCTTCCCCAATGTTCTTCAGTAATAAAATGCAAAAAAAATTGTCCTAAGACTAGATATTAAGATTCAAATTAATTTATGCTTTTGATAATAGCATAGGTAATGCTGAACACTGGATTAGAGATGTTAAGGAACATGAGAAATTAATAAAATGATATCAATTTTTAGAAGCAAACCAATTAACATAGGGGAATTGGATAAAACATTATATAATAAAATACAAATTTTTATCAAAGGAATACTAGTCAAAAACATGTTTTTGTACCCATACCATGGGATAGTATGCAACTGCTAAAAAAAAAAAATCAACAACACAAAACGGTAGCTTTAGTCTAGTGTATGAGCATTTGATAGGAGGAGGAAGCAAGAGGCTATCTCTTGGGAGAAGTAGAGTAATTGAGAGTCTAAGAGTGTAAAATGGGAGAAATATTCATTAAGCAAAAAAAAAAAAAGAAGGCAAAACTTGTGTTTGATAGCTCAGGAAGATAGGACAAAACAACTAGAAAAATTTTAAAAGGAAGAAAATATTGAAAGTGGGCCTTAGACTAGGGAAAAAATTCAAAACATAAGCAACAGTAGTTTCAGTTAACATGAAGAACTTCCTCCAAAACGTAAAAGTAGAAACCCATGCGGGGAAATGCTGACATGTCTAGTTTGCTGTGGCTCCGATATCAATAGGACCCTTTACTATACTGACCATGGAGACATAAGATACAGATGACACATACTGCAAGATGTAAATCTACAGCTAAAGGTGAAGCACTTTTGTCTAGGAGGATGTTCAGAAGTGCAGTTCAGCGAGATGAGTCTGGAAATAAATTAGAATGGCAAGAGACCCTAGGAGACAATTTAAAATGAGAAACAACTAAACTGTTTTCAGACAGAACCAAGAAGAGATTAGCTATGATAATACCAAATGGCAAGGTAATGTATGTAAAAGAATTATATAAAAAACTTTAGATCTAAAGACAAAAAAATTATAATTCATCTGAAAAGAAATCATATCGGACAAATATGTAGCGATATCACAGTTTGAAAACTGAAGCATTAATACAAAACAACTCCCCTCCTACACACATAATCTACAAGAATATCTACACAGCTGTGCAAGACACATAATTGTCTTAATTATTCAGTGTCCCGCTATGTCTGTGGCTTCTATTTTGTTAGGTAGAAAAAAAATAATTATTTTATTTTTGATACCAAGATTAAGTATAGATTGAGAAGAGGGTTTCTGCTTATCTGTTTTCCAATTATTGTTTTTAAGTTGGCATCTATGGAGATAGCCACACGATACTTTTTTTTTGCTTTTGTATGAGCATATTTGGATCCAGATATTCTTCTTTCACTATCCCTCAGCACATGCTCCCACTTGCATTCCTTGAAACACTGTGGGGTTTACAAAGCTCGTGGAGCTGTCTGAAACCCTGTCATGGTACAATGTAAGTCACGGATGCATATAAATCACTGTATTGTTAACAAAGTTACGTTGAAGTTTGTAATGCTTGATAAGAATGTCTTAGTAACTTCTGCTGATATGCCTTGGATATCTTTCATATATAGATTCCTCCTACCACTATGAGTTACAAACAAATAAAACAGTGTCCACTGACAAATTCCCTATATAGTTCTCAATGTTTTTTGTTATTGACTTCCCAAATGTGGTGCCTGTATCAAAATCATACTATTTGCAGAATATTTAGTTCTGGCCCTTAAAAGCAAAAAGTACTCAATTTATATGTTCTTTTTCCTCCTTGAGGCAACCAGTATATGAAGTAGGAAAATAAAAATTGACAAAGAGAAAGAAAGGGACAGAGATAAAGCACTACAAAGAGCACAGAAGAAAGATGAACAAGGAATGTGTGGGTGTACACGTACATTTAGCAATCCTAAGAACAGTTCTAAATATGACAAGCTAATAAAACCACTGCATTAGTGTACTAGGGCTGCCATAAAAAAATGCTACAGATTGTGTGTTGAAACCTCAGAACTCTCTCATACTTCTAGAGGCTAGAAACCCAGGACCAAAGTGCTATCAAGATTGGTTCTTGGTGAGACTTTTCTTCCTGGCTTGTACACAAATCCTTGCTCCTGGTTTTTAGTTTTCAATGCTGTGACGAAAAGACATGACAAGAACAATTAGAAAAGGAAAAGTTTATTTGGGGTCTCACAGTTTTGGAGATCACAGTCCATAGTTGGCCGACTTCATTCCTTGGGGCCTGAGATGAGGTAGAACATCACAGAGAAAGTGTGCAGCAAAAGAAAATAACTGGGAGCATGGCACCAGGAAGCAGAGAGAATTCTCCTCACTACAAACAAAATATAAATCTCAAAGGCACATCCCAAATGACCTACCCCCTCCAGCTACACCCTTCCTGCTTATAGGTTCTTCCCATTTAAACCCAATCAGTGGATCAATGCACTGATTAGGTTAATTCAATCATTTTACCTCTCAACCTCTTACGTTCTCTCAAATAAATTTTTTGAGGACATCTTATATCTAATCCATAATATTCATTCTGTTCTCACATGGCTTTCCCTCTGCATGTGTGCTGAGAGAGTTTTGTGGGATTTTTCTTACAAGGAAACCTTATTCTTATGGCTTCATCTAACATTACCTACCTCCCTGAAGGCACTGACTCCAATTACAGTCATTTTGGGGGTTAGGGATTCAACATATGAATTTTAAGATGATGCCATTAACCTCATAGTAGTAAGTCATTAAATTTGCCTTAGGAATATTAGCATTCTTTTTCCACATTTCCCACCTTTTCATGACAATAACGTGATAAACAGGAAAGTTCTTATGATTGTCATTTTATTTCACTTTTAAGTTATAATTAATTTATAGTAGCAAGCATCAGTCACAAAGATATACAGCAATTTAGTGTTTCTAAAACTTTGATGTGCCTAAAACATGTCCCCAAACGTCAGTTGCATACTTCTTAACATTGATCTACGTTGTTGAGAAAATAAATGAGTTGTAATATTGCATTAAGGTAAATACAACACGGACGTTGAATAGAACTGAGTAGAACAGAAACTTGAGCATTGTTCATTTCTGGACTTGATATTTAGTTGTTTGTTTTGGTTTTCATTTTTGAAGTGCATCAATTTCTTACTGTTTAAAATGGGGACATTTTTTTCAAGGATGCTGTCAGGATTAGATACAATCACTTTTGTAAATACCTTTTGTTGTTTTATGTTGTGCCTTGTGTGGATTTGCCGATGAGTTAGGGTCCCTAGGGACGAAAGTAAAGGGGCCTCGGGAGGGACAAAATAGGGTCCCGTGGGATGAGGTATGGGGTGGTCAGTTGTGGAGCCAATTCACCCAGACTTCAGGGGCTGGTAAGACTGCTCTGCCAGAGTGAGATACTGAACCCATTTATGCCAGGAAGTACAACAGCTTATGTATGGTCCTCGGACCAATCATGGCCCTGAGGTTACAACCAATGGGGTACAACGCTGTGTCATGTGCACAGTCCATCAGCATAGAAAGGGAAAAGAGGGAGGGGAGGGGTCGAAGGTATGGGGAGTACTCCTATACCTTTGACTAGGTTCTGAGTACCTACTCATTAAAATGTTTCTTTACTCTCTTTTCCATCTTCAGAGCACCTCTCTTTAAAAACCCTTAGGTTCTAGTTGTCTAAGTCTCACCAATAAAGCACAACTAATTGAGTTGCTTAACACAAAATTGTTG
>JAQQSJ010000679.1:0-14907 GCA_028644305.1 Xerus rutilus
AAAAAAAAAAAAAAAGATTTGTATTGGGGTAAGGGATAGAGGAAAGTATCTTGTTTATGCTGTACCCCTCAAACCCTGCAGCTCCTTAACCTAATTCTCAACTCCTTCCCACCCCTATACTAGTCTAGATCTCAGGGTTCCTCTCTCCACAGCTATATAGTCTACAAAGTTCTTGAACAGTAATTTCCTCATCTAACAGTTAACTTTCCTAGGGGGGAGGGACAGTTAGTCCTCTCTTCCATAAACCTTTTTAAGGCCGCCCTGAGCCAGTGATGTCTACCTAATCCCCTGCCCCCTAGCATGTCTAAGATAGGAAGCTACCTTGGCTTCAGAAATGACCTTAAATAGGGTATTTTAAAAAAAAACAGGGACAGAATTTCTTAAATTCCAGCCAGACTCTGCAACACGGCTTCCCAGTGCCTCAGCCCCCAACCCTGGCTGATGCTGCCTCCCCGATTCCTGCTTCATCCAAGGATCCTGGCTCCACCACAAAGCGGAGCTGACTCAAACTGAAGAGTTGCTAGACTAACAGCTGGAGCTGTACCAGGCCCTACTGGAAGGGCAGGAGGGAGCCTGAGAAGCCCAGGCCCTACTGCTCAAGATCCAGAAGCTGAAAGAACAGATGAAGAGACACAGAGAGAGCCTGAGATGCCTAAGCTTCCCAGAAGTGCCTACCCCCCCCCCCAAGGGGCCCTTCCAGAAACATTCCAGCCCACCAAAAAATGAAGACAATTCTATGAGGGTCCAAAAAATTGGAAGGTAATTGAGCCATGCCCTGTGTAGGCTTATCCTCAGTTTAACCCCACTCCAAAGCAGGGTACACAGCACTGAGAAATTAATGCTGGAAAAAGCCCTAGATAACTTCACCATAAGCAATAAAGGATGGAGCACTTACAGATACCACAGACACATTTGTGTTTCATTTTTAGTTTTGTTAAAAAAATTCTGATAAATCAGGAATGGGGTTTAGGAGTGGTGGTGATGCAAAAGAAGGAAGCCTTGGGGTAGGGGTGGGGGCTGTCAGGGGCAGGTGGCAGTAGTGTCTCCTTCACCCCCACACCTGGTGTCCTCTCCTGAAGGGATAGACTGTCACATTCCAGAATGGGTGAATCTTCTACCGCGTCTGTTCAACTGAAGACAAAACATGGCAGTTAAAATAAGGCACACAAAGGCGAAACTAACACAGAAGCACACAGGTACATACATGCAGATGTTTGTGTACCATGTGGATTCAGAAGACAGACTCAGGAGCACAGAAACAGAAATCCTTTGATGAAAGAAAAAAAAGACCCCACAAAATGGTAAACAAAACATTCCAAATCAGCATCAAAGACCAGGGGACAAGAAGTGGTTTAGTGGCCATAAATAACACATCAAGTGAGCACTATCTACGTAAGGGGATTCAAGACATATACAAAAAGGAATAAGGAAAGTCTAAAGAGCTGGGGGAGCCAGTTTCCTGAACTCCATACTCACTATAGGAGGAGATGTCTATCTCATCAGGCAGCTCACTGATATTGACCTCAAAGCGGTCCTGCACATCATTAAGAATCTTGGCGTCATTCTCGTCTGACACAAATGTGATGGCCAAGCCCTTTGTGCCAAAGCGGCCTGCTCTGGCCACCTGGAAGAAGAAAAAAGGTAAAGATGGAAGATGCTTCAAGAATAGGAATATGTAAGGTACAAAAAAGGCTGGGCGCAGTTATGCACGCCTGTAACCTCAGTGACTCAGGAGGCTGGGGCAGGATAGCCAAGTTAGGGGCCAGCCTCAGCAACTTAGTGAGACCCTGTCTCAAAATGAAAAATAAAAAAGGTTGGCATGTGGCTCCGTGATTAAGTGCCCCTGTGGTCAATCCCTGGTACCATTCCTCGCCACCCAAAAAAAAATCTTAAAGAAAAAGATACAGAAAATAAGAGGATGAAAGAGTGAGGTATTCTAGATGTGGTACTTACCCGATGCAGATAGGTGTCAGAATCCTCAGGCATGTCATAGTTAAAAGCAATGTTCACTCGCTCAATGTCCATGCCTCGGCCAAATAGGTTGGTAGCCACAAGTATTCGTCGTTGAAAATCTTTAAACTGCTGATACCGAGAAAGCCTTTGTGAGAAAGGAAATTAGGAAAATGTTGAGATTCCCTTCTCTTGATGGTTTTTTCCCCCTAAGGTCCCAAAATTGTTCCCAGCTCCAACTCACCTCTCCTCCTGAGGCATCCCACGGTGGATGGCAATGGCTGGGAAGTTCTGCTCCACCAGGAGCTGGGCCAGGGCGATGCACCGCTGCACAGACTTCACAAAGATCACCACCTGCACGGAGGGGTGGTGTATGGGGGTGAGGGATCATGGTATTTGAGAGAGAAATTACATGTGGGAGAGTTTTTAGGAATCTTACTCTTCTAAAAGAATTCCTCTCGATATGTTATACCCTATCATATATTTCCTTTTCTGCTCTAAATACAACTTAGCCTCCCTCTCTCAGTTCTGATGACTTCTGGGTAGGCTGACCCTCTGAGGTGGTGTGGAGAATAATAATCCAAATTGGCAGACATGAGATGAGGATAAGACCACCTCAAGCAAACGTGCTAAAAGTTACAACAAAGATCTAGAAGAACCATGACTGATATTCCTACACACCAAAAGACTAAGAGGCTTACCCTAATCCTATATAGTAGTCTCTAGAGCACAGAGATCACACACCAGGTAAACTGATGAGACGCTTCTCCTCAATAAGGTGTACAAGGAGATATAAACAAACAACCTTAAATGCCTACAATAACTCAAGACTTTTACAAACTTCCCTAAACCCTTCAAGAATTTTACTTTTGGGGGTTTGAGATCTGTATTATTTATCCCACAGTCACAGGACACCTTGCTCATGCTCAGTCCCCCAAAAACATTTATATTCTCATTTAAGACAATTTCTCCACCATTCTCTCCTCGTATGCAGCTCCCTCAACATGCCTTGCTCACTGGTTTCTGCTACACCTTGTTATGTATCCAATGCTCATCATCCTACTGGACCTGGAACAACTGACCTGGTTGAACTCAAGAACATCCAGAAGGTCAAAGAGTTTCCGGTTCTTCTCGTTGTCCTTCAGTTTCACGTAGTACTGCTGCAACCCATGCAGCGTCAACTTCGTCTCATCATCCACGAAGATCTCCATTGGCTGAGGGGGAGGAAGGGGGTGGGGAACGGGAGGAGGGCAGAGTGGGGGGGTTAAACCTGGGGGGGTGGAGGAAGTTGATCTCCAATACACCCCATGGGGGGATGGGGAGAAGAGAAAAGATTGAAAACCCCACCCCACCACCAAAAATACCCAATTTTACTGTGGTCTTTTTCACACTAGATCTAATTTCCCTCCTATCAGCTGAGTTTCAAGATAGTCCAAATGAAAACTATCAGGGGGAAAAGGAATTCTACAAAGTAATGGAGCAGTGAAACCACCCAATGGCAAGATGCCATTAACTCAAATGGAGGTGGTGAAACAAAAATAGGTGACATTCAAAGAGATAATATGATTCAAACACCTTAGAAACGATGGGGAACAAGTGACTTAAAGTCAGAGTAATTCTATCAGAGTGGGTTGTTAAGAACATGGGGGAGAGAACAAGGAATGCTCCATTTCCATTGTCTCTCAGCTAAGAGAACCATAAACATTAGAAAGTGAATGTCTTTAAGATCAGAATGCTGCAATATCTAGTCAAAAAGTCCATTTAAGAAGCAAAAATTACTCAAGATGAGTAACAACTTGCCCTCAGATAACAATGGAGTAGTTTAAGATGAAACTGGTCAAACCATCTACAGGTTTGGTTTATATGGACAGCACCAGCAAGAAGTGCTTAAAAAAACAAACAGCAACAGATAGGCATTCATCTTTAAAACTGAAAAAAGAAAAAAATTTTTTTTTTATCCACACACACACAACCCTTGAAGGGGAGGAAAGTGGCATAAAAAAGACATAAGAAGCTGACACAGCCAGACTTTCCTAACACTCTCCCTACTCTCTTGGGGGACCTAATTAACATAGACCCAGAGACCAAGATGGGCAAGGATGTGTGTGTTTGGGGGGAAAAAAAATTAATACAGAAGCCTAATCCCAGAAGGCAGGCTAACAAAGTGGGCTTTCCAAAGAGAAATTCTAAAGCTGCCTTCAAATCTAATTCTCACCCCAAATGTAACTAAAGAGAAAGTTATCCCAAGGGAAGGAGCACTGCAGGGAGGAGAGGTACACACTCCACTGCTCAAACAATGGGCTCCCCCCAGTCCCAACCCTAACACCCACCTGATTACATCAAGTGGAGCTCTCCACTTTACCTTTCCCATATCCCTCTCCTCTGAGTATTGAAAAATAATTTTTTAAAAGAAAAAAAAAAATCCACCACCCATTCAGGAGACCCCACCCCCAACACATATGGGGGAGAACGGGGCACAGCACGTGTTAGGTTCAGGAAAAAAACCGGGAACAGAAAAAGAGGCTGGTTTGGTCCTCAGCTTCCTGGTCAGGTTTCCCCGCGGCCTCCGCTGCCGCCATCCACAGCTCGGTGCCGTCCGTATTCCCTCGTCGTGCCACGGTGCTTCTCTGCTGCCAGCTCACATCGACCGAGGTTCCGATGGGTGCAAGGAGGTATGGGTGGGAAGGAGCAGGGAACTGGGGATTGAGGTGCCAGAGGCCCCCACCCCTGGAGGTGGGGAGGGGGCAGATTCATTTGTGTTGTTTGCTCTTCTTCTGGACATGCCCTGCCATCTGTCTGTCCCTCTCTTACTCTCCTACCACCGGGAGTTATGAGTTTTGATGAGCAGAAACTCCAGCTGTATGCTCGATGCCACCTTGGGGTGCGTGGCTGTAGGGGGTATGTAGGAGATGATAGATGGGTGGGTGGTAGGGCAGAAAATCCTGCCCTCCCCCAAAAGGGAGAAGAGGTTCAAAAATGCTGGGATTAAAAAAATGTCGAACTCTACCCGCTCTCACGTTAACCCGACCAAGTCTTCCGGAGTTTCCCTGGCACCCGCGCAGACCCTAACACTAGCTGTCTCTGCCTCTGTGTGTCTCTTCAAGGAGTCACTGCTCCCAGACGGGCACAAGCCCCCTTCTTGGCACTTGAAGGACAAGGGAGTCTGGAGGAAGAGGGCGAGGAAGGGGAGGAGGCAGTGGGCGGGGAGTGGAGGGAGAGAAGGTAGAAGGGTATTTACATCTTGCATGAACTTGCGGCAGACTGGACGGATCTCTTTGCCCAAGGTAGCACTGAACATCATGACCTGCTTCTCGTGGGGGGTCATGCGAAAAATTTCCTGGACATCCCGACGCATGTCTACAAGAATGAGAGATTAAAGAAAATCGATAACTGTGATAATCATCAGAGACAGACTTCCCAGTGAGGTGACTACTGGAAATGAATAAGGAGTCATTTCAGGAAAAGATGACCTCGGATCTCTTTACTTTCTCCAACAACTCTAAAATCAAATAGTAATAACAATGGGAAGCACAATGAATATGGAATAAAGACTTGGGATCAGGTTCCAGCTGCTCTAACCAAGCAAGGAATATGATGAAAACCCTAAAGTTCAAAACTATAGAACAGAGATAAAGCCCATTGCAATAGCTCACAAGGACAAGGTCTTTTAAAAATGCTTTATAGGCCCTTGTCCCAATTCCTCTCTCCCCAAGTTCCAAGCTCCAGCAGTCTACAAATACTGAGCACTTATGTCAGTCCATTCTATGCCTCCTCTAAATCACTTTCCTATACTGTCAAGCAAATATCACATCTCTACATACAGCCTACCTTATAGCTCACCATCTTGAATAGCCAAAGATCATTTGGAATGACCTGTCTGGGACTATATCCATTCCCATTCTCCCATTCACCAAAATTCAGATCTTAGAGAAAATTTTTCCTTTATTAACCCCACTTAGCACACTAGAATACCACACCACACAAACTCCCACAAACACTCACCACATTAATCCTAGAACTTAAGTCTAGAAACCTATTCAGCTATAAATTCTGATCACATATGCTGTGCTGGGGATGCCAGAGGGTGGACTGTCTCCTCCTTCAGCTTAACATCTCTCCCATGACACTCAGTATAGGAATCTATAAAGAAAAGGGTGGTGGTGGTGACTTTTATCTAAGATTATCACAGTCCCCTACTCTCAAATAACATCTATTTTAGAAAGAATATCAAAGGGCTGAGGGTATAGCTCAGAGGTAGAGCATGTGCTTAGCATGCATGAGACTCTAGGTTTAATCCCAGCACAAAAAAAATAACAAAGATAGTCCAGGGAACTCAGAGCCATCAGTCATGGGTGATAGATTAAGAGTCGTCCTTGCACCAAAGTGCTCTTGTATCAAATAAACATCATTTGGCTCCAAAGGGCAACTCCCCAGACCACTACCCCATCCCAACACTGCCACTCACCGAGCTGGTCAAGCATCTTATCACATTCATCCAAGATAAAATGTTTAATATGTTTGAGGTTGAGGCTCTTATTTCGAGCCAGGGCTAGGATGCGGCCAGGAGTCCCCACGACAATATGCGGGCAGTTCTTCTTCAGCACCTCTTCATCCTTCTTGATAGACAGACCACCGAAAAACACTGCAACCTGCCAAAACAAGAGAAAATAGTCTCACAAAGAAGGAAAGATAGGGAGGCTGAGACAGGAGAATCACAAGTTCAAAGTCAACCTCAGCAACAGCGAGGCGCTAAGCAACTCAGTGAGACCCTGTCTCTACATAAAACACAAAATAGGGCTAGGGACGTGGCTCAGTGGTCAAGTGCCCCTGAGTTCAATCTACAGTAAAAAAAAAAAAAGAAGGAAAGAGTCCAACCTCCCCAGAGTTCCCATTCTTTCGGTTAAATCCAAACTAATTGTTAGGACATTTCAGAACTAAAACCAACTTTAGAGATCACCCATTCTAAAGTTCTTAGCCCCCAAACATTGTGGCTAAGAAACAAAAGTGATTTGCCCAAAGTTGCATGGCTAATGGGGGCAGTCAAGATTAGCAGTTTTTCTGCCTGAACCCACTATATTCCATCATCCTATACATAGGGCATCAATAAAAACTTAAATTAAGCATTTTTATAAGTGTTCCATATACAGGGAAAATGGCACATAAGGGATTAACCATATACCCTCACATGACTCTAAGGCCAGACCCTTGTCAAGCATAAGGACAGCAAGAAATCACCAGTATTGAGTTCCACAAAAAGCATATGGAACACCAAGCTTTCCTAACTGGACCAGCACACAAATCCTACATAATTACTGATTTGGGCTAAATGTATTACTCCATGTTTAAACCTTAAACCATCACGCAAATAACACCAGAAACTGCTTTCTAGTTTCAAGGGGGAAAAGAACAAAGAATCAGAATGAAGAAGCCATGGACCAGGGACATAGCTCTGAGAGAGTGCTTGCCTAGAATGTGAGAGGCCCCGACTTGAATCCTCAGCACTGAAGCGGGATGCGGGGGTCAAACTGTCTTCTATGGTAAATCTATCTTTTTTCCCTCCATAAATCTAAAATCACTAATGCTAGGTCAACCAAGTTTGTGGCAAAATCAGACGTACAGCATTGCCCATAAAGGATTCTTGCCAAAAATGTTTGGCAAGATTCTTGCTCAACTCAATCAGTTGAGCTTTCAACTATAAATTTCGGTTTTTTAAGAAATACTGGTATTCTTGGAGGAAACAACAGGCTAAACCCGATATGGGAGTAACCAGGCAAATCCAGAATGGGACATTCTGTAGAACTGACCAAGCTTCTTCAACAAGTCATTTTAACCATCAGGGAAAGAGGAGTTGCTAAGGATCAAACTCAGGACCTCATGCATGCTAGGCAAGCACTCTACCACTGAGCTGCATCCTCAGCCCTCACTAATAGTTTTGAGCAGGAATTAGTAAAGTTAAGAGTTAAGTAATGACAATTTTTCCCCCTTTTGACACAGGATTGTGCCTAACTGGCCAGGCTGACCTCAAACTTCTCCTAGGCTCAAATGATTTTCCTGTTTCACCCTTCAAATAGCTGGGACTACAAGAGTGCATCACTGGGCCCAGTCTCATATTTGATTTTGACACCAAGTGCTTTAAGGGTAATTTTGAGTTGGGCCTATAGAGGTGGCGCTTCACTAAGGAACTCTACAATAAATAGTTCTAACAACCTAAACGGTTTTCTGGTTTGCAACATTCAGACTACACCTACAGATTAGACTGCCTGGTAAAAGAACAGACTATTAACCTATTCATTTTGGCAACATAAGAGGAGAGGAATTCCTGGGGTTAGGGTTGTAGCTCCGTGGTAGAGCTAGCATGTGTGAGGCACTAGGTTCAATTCTTAGCACCACATAAAAATAAACAAATAAAATAAAGGTATTCTGCCCATCTACAACTACAAAAAAAATTTTTTTTTAAAAAAGAAGAGAGGTATTCCTAACAACATAGATACATACTACACTACATATACATGGCCTTCAGACTTTAAAGAATTAACATAGTTTTCAGCTGGGCGTGATGGCACATGCCTATAATCCCAGCACTTTGGGAGGCTGAAACTGGAAAATTGCGAGTTCAAAGCCAGCCTCAGCCAACAGTGAGGTGCTAAGCAACTGAGACCCTGTCTCCAAAAAAACCACAAAATAGGGTTAGGGATATGGCTCATTGATCGAGTACCCCTGAGTTCAATCCCCAGTACCAAAAAAAGAATTAACAGTTTTCAAAATACCCACAGGAAAAGCAATATAAACAAGACAAATAATGGTTCATGAAAAGAAGTCAGGAGCCGGGCGCGGTGGCACAAGCCTGTAATCCCAGCACTTAGGGAGGCTGAGACAGGAGAATCGCGAGTTCAAAGCCAGCCTCAGCAACGGCGAGGCGCTAAGCAACTCAGTGAGACCCTGTCTCTACATAAAACACAAAATAGGGCTGGGGATGTGGCTCAGTGGTGGAGAACCCAAGTTCAATCCTCGGTACCAAAAAAAAAAAATTCCAGTTTTAGGCTGACTCAAACATTCCTAATTTCTTTAAAACGTAAATAAATAAGAATGTGTAACAATTTGAACAGTGTTATCTATCTACACTAGTGTCTCTCAAACTCCCATCACATAGAGATCATGTTAGAAGATTATTTTCACACACTGTAGGTCTGAGACAGAACCCATATACTCTATTTCCACCAAGTTCCCAAAGGATGCTGAAGCTACTGATATTGGAATCACACCATGAATGTTAAGGATATATAATGGAAAACAAATCAACTGTTATGGACTCCCACATCTTCCAATTGTCTGCCATTTTAAAGAATTCTCAAAATTCACACAACATATTCCAGCCTTCTGCTTTTAGAGCTTCCTCTCGCCACACACCCCAAAATTCTCAAAACTTATCAACCAAAGCATACTGAAATGATTCAAATTCAGTGTAAAGAAGTATGAAAAAAGCCGGGCACGGTGGCGCACACCTGTAATCCCAGCACTTTGGGAGGCTGAGACAGGAGAATCATGAGTTCAAAGACAGCCTCAGCAACAGCAAGGTGCTAAGCAACTCAATGAGACCCTGTCTCCACATGAAACACAAAATAGGACTGGGGATGTGGCTCAATGGTCAAGTACCCCTGAGTTCAATCCCCGGCACCAAAAAAGAAAAAAGTATGAAAAAGTAGTCCATGAGCCAGGCACGGTGGCACACGCCTGTAATCCCAGCACTTTGGAAGGCTTGAGACTGGAGAATGGCGAGTTCAAAGCCAGCTTCAGTAACAGTGAGGTGTTACACAACTCAGTGAGACCCTGTCTCTAAATAAAACACAAAATAGAGCTGGGGGTGTGGCTCTGAGGTTTGGTACCTGAGTATCCCTGCTACCCCCCCCCAAGAAAAAAAATAGCAGTCCACGGTAAACATCACCTATAGCCTGCCCAATCATGAGTTCTCATGCTATAGTGTATTTACCCTGTATTACACCAAAGCAAACTAAAGCCTCTTCAAAATGAAAATATAACAAGCATCTCTGAAAATATGTAAATCCAAGAGTCCCATATTTTAATAATATCTCTAATACACCCTAAGTCTGCACAAATTTATTATCAGTTATGTGTTTGCTGAGGTTCTTGTATAGGTGTTTAACATCTGTGTGAGACACAGAGACTGCTGACCTATAAGTTTCAGGTGCCTACAACTCCCCATACCCTTGTGCTCCCAAGTTTCTTTACCCTGGCTTACCTTGACATTGGGCATGTATTTAGAAAAGCGCTCATATTCCTTGCTGATCTGAAAAGCCAACTCCCTAGTGTGACACATCACCAACACAGACACCTTGGGAGAGAAATAGAGATAAATAAAATTAAGTATACATCTCTTTGTTATCCCCTCAAAGTGATTATCACAAAAGCACGTGACATATTATAAATGATTTCAATTTCTAAGATCTAAATCATTAAGTTCATGGTCACTACAGAACACTCCCTCTAGTTATCAAGGATGATAAGAGGTCATTTGAATGAGAATTACTCATGAATCTGAAACTGGGCCAGAAACATTTCCCACATATCCCTAACCAAAATGCCTTCCAAGTATACCTGCCCAGTAACCGGCTCCAGCTGTTGCAGTGTGGCCAACACAAACACTGCCGTCTTTCCCATGCCTGACTTGGCCTGGCACAGGACATCCATTCCCAGAATGGCCTGAGGGATACACTCATGCTGAACTAGAAGAAAAAAGAAAGAAAAAATTAGAATGCAATCCCAGGTAACTCCACAACCATTCCAAACCCATTTCTTCCCACTTAATTCCCAAAGTATTTACCTGATTCTTGCCAACTTTCAAACCCTTTCAACCTCTCTACTCCCTTAATCACATTATATCCCAAAATGATATCCTCCTAAGTTCCTTCCAGGTCTCACCTCCTCCAGGTCCAGGCCACCCCAGTGGTGCTAACAACCCTCTTGAACCTACCAACAGCTCACCTTCAGTGTTTCTGGTTCTGTCTTTTTCTTAAACTGTAACAATCCATGATATCTGAATGCCTGCCACAGACCAATTCTCCTACTTAAGTCACCATACTTTGGGTCTCATAACTCTACAATCTTTTTTTTAAAATATTTATTTTTTAGTTGTAGGTGAACACAATAGCTTTATTTTATTTTTATGTGGTGCTGAGGATCGAACCCAGTGCCTCCCGCGTGCTAGGCGAGCACGCTACCACTGCGCCATAACCCCAGCCCTATAACCCTACAATCTTAAACAAAATGAAGGACTTGGTAGCTGACCCAAAAGTGGAAGACTAAAGGTCCAACCAGACCCTTTCTGGAAATTTAAAATTAACAGTCAAAATAACAAAGTTAAAAAACAAGCAAACAAGCTGAACACAGTGGTGCACGCCTGTAATCCCAGCACTTTGGGAGGCTGAGATCAGAGAATCATGAGTTCAAAGCCAGCCTCAGCAACGGTGAGGCTCTGTCTCTAAATAGAACACAAAATAGGGCTAGTGATGTGGCTCAGTGGTTGAGTGCCCATGAGTTCAATTCCCTGTACCAAAAAAAACAAAAAACAAAAAAACCAAGTGAACAAGAAGGAAAGCCAGACACAAAAGTAAAAAGCAAGCCTCTAAATTGTTTTGGATCACTAGCACTTTCATGCTATCATGAAAGAACAGCCTTTTCTACTGTTGAGATCATTTTTTGGTATTTCCTGGTCTAGCCCAAACAAATCATTACCACCTGAGGAATCATAAACATCCTTTTCTTGTATCCTTAAAGAGCCTAATGAGTAATGCTTTTCTTTGTATCCCTAAAAAGCCTAATGAGTACTCTATGGCCAAAGAAAATTTACCTTCTGATGGATGCTCAAAGCCACAGTCAACAATAGCTCGGAGCAACTCTGGCTTGAGCAAGAAGTCACGAAAGCCAGAACTATGGATGGAGACATAGGAGCCCTTGACATCCTTCTTGGCAGGAGCCTCAGCCCCATCTCCCCCAGCTGCCGTTTCCACTTCATCATCTTCATAGTCCAAGAGCTCATTGTCCACATCATTCTCTGCCATAACTGGGCCGGCAGGGGGAGAAGGGGAGGGGTCTCTCGATGAGTTCTCCCAGAACAGGTGAAAACAAGAGGGAAGAGAGGGGATTGATAAAGGGCGAAAGAAAAGATACTAGCTTCTGATAGAAGAGCTGGGGGAAAAAACAGACGAAAAACTTATCAGTCACAAGCAGACTTTCACCACCTCTTTCCCACTGCCACACTTTCTACTTTCCCAGAACTGTGACCCCTTTATCTGTTAAGTAACAAAGATACAAAACATAAAAATAAAAAGGTGACCATGACTAAATGAGTTTTTCATCTCATGGTGTCCATTTCCAACCCAGCAGCCATCAGTCAAGGGTGATAGATTAAGGTCAGCACTGCGCAGAGCGCTCACTTTTCGAAATGAAAACATCATGTGGCTGCCAATCACCTCCTACACCTCTCCAGTATCTCGCCCCTAAGTACCCTCCTTCCATCGCTTAATAAACCTGTGTAATTAATACCGATGAGCGGGCATAAGAGAAATGGCTCAGGAACAAAAAAACGGGCTGGAGTGTAGCTCAAGGGTAGAGCAAGACTCTGAGTTCAGAACCCAGCACCGCAATAAGAAAAATAAAATATAAACCAGAAGATACAGTCAAAAAGATATTAATGATAAAAAGGACGATAACAATTTAGAAATATCCCCACTCCAGCTTTAACAGAATGTTTACCAAGTGGTCTCACATCACTCTTGCGTTGCTACCTCCGCAAGTAAGACACATTTCTAAGAAATATGACACTACAAGTAAACATATGGAAAGCGCTCCGAATAAAGGTGGGTAAGTCGAGGTGAGAAAAGTCCAACTGGGCCCATAAGTGAGCTCCTCCTCCTCGTCCCACAGGGGGCCCAAAGACCCAGAAGGAAGGTGAGAAGAGCCCCGCCCTCCACAAATGCCTAGGACCAGGGGACGCCTAGCGCCGCCTCTCGACGTCGCTGAGGCCTCGGGGAAGCAAGGAACCCACTGGAAGAGCCGGGAGCAAAAGGGACACAATGGCGCCCGAGCCACCATCTTGGATTGTGCCCCCCTTGTTTCCCAGCCTCCCCCTAGGAGCTCTTCGTTCTCAAAAAGCATAGAAACAATAGAAATAACTACCCAACCAGGCCCCAGTGACCAGATCATCGCCTGTGGAAGGGATATCAAGAACCTATATGACAGGATGACCGGGGAGAAGCGCAGATGGAGGCGGATGGTAGCGAAGGCCAAAGCTTACCCGAGCAGGGCGAGCGCGTATGGCGGCAGCAACAGCGACGAGGGAGGGAATCTGTCTTCACTTCCGGTTCCAGGCTTCCCTCAACCCTACCCTCCCGCTTTCTCGGCTGCCAGAGCGCAGGCGCATGGTGACGGAAGAAGGACCTTTGGCTGTTCTTTACCTCTGCGCGCGCTAGGGTTGCCTTTGAAAAATGCCTGTCAGGAAAAATGTTAAAGCCCTTTCTAACTCCTCCGTTATTGCAAAAATCAAGACATAAAGGAAACTAACGTCTCTTCCTGCTGTTATTTGTCCACTCCTCTTCATACCCCTCATCTCTTCGTTTAAGTTTCTGCCAAGCAGGTCTTCTCTCTGGGCGTACCTCCGTGGGCGCGGAAGGAACGAGGACTGAAGGGGTCGAGTTCCCACGGGGTCCTTGGCCTGGTAGTCAAGGTGACCTGCGCACGGTCGGGGAGGGGGGGTTGTGCTAAGAAATGTCTGACTCTGGCTGAGGGGAGGGCCAAGGCAGATGTCAGGAAACTGGAGTGAGCTGTGTTTGAGAGTCCTACTCCGTGCCTTTCCCAGCTATGAGGATGAAAGTCAATATCCCAAAATAATATTGGCAGAAGTAGCGAATGTCCTTGGGCTAGTAAGGAAGGGCTGTCAGCCAAGTGATAGCATTAGGGGACAGACAGATGAGGATGGTGGGGACACGAGGTTAAGATAATACTATAAAATGGGGGCGCTGTGCTGACCCCCCACATATTTTATTTGCCAAAAAGCAATTTACCTGCAGCCCTGCCTGGCCTAAGTGCAAAGGCTATGTTACGTAAATTCCTCAGCAAACTACCTGTTATCTGTAAGGAAATGCAGGCATGAAATAACATTTACAAGAGGAACCCAAGTTACTTTGAAAAGAGAGACATTTGTGACCCTTTTCACAGACCGGAGTCTGGAATATAAGGATAATTCCTCCTAACTATGAAACCTGTAAAAATGATTAAGAATCTAATTAGAACCGATTAGAATCTGCATGGGCCAACGTGATAGAGTTGTCATGGCAATGGGGACTTGAAAGCCCGATGTGACCCTGCTGTCAGTCAAAAGTCGAGAGGTGGACCTGGGCAGGACTCTTTGGAAAGGTCCAGCAGGACAACCCCTTCCCCTCCCCCAATAAATTGTAGTTGAGGAGAGGCACACGATCTCTCTCCACTTTGAAAGTGTCCCCTTTCCCTTTTCCTATCATTTCAATAAACTCATTCTTTTTGTCTGTTTGTTTTTTGGTACTGGGGATTGAACTCAGGGGTACTCTGAGTTCTCAGGGGTACCTCTGAGTCACATCCCCAGCCCTATTTTGTGTTGTATTTAGAGACAGGGTCTCACTGAGTTGCTTAGCGCCTGGCTGTTGCTGAGCCTGGCTTTGAACTCATGATTCTCTGATCTCACCCTCCCAAAGTGCTGGGATTACAGGCATGTACCATCGTGCCCAGCTTCAATAAACTCATTCTTGCTACTCTGAGTGACATGTCTGAAATCTTTCTGACTTGATCACAAGAACTGGGTTTTAAAGAGAAGGCCTGTGCCTAGTACTATCCTAGGACCTGGAGACATAGTAGTGAACAGCTCTGTGCTCAGAATTTACATAAAAGAGGAAACAACATAGCCGGGCG
>JAQQSJ010000068.1:0-17959 GCA_028644305.1 Xerus rutilus
AATGGAATATTACTCAGCAATAAGAGAGAATAAAATTATGGCATTTGCAGGTAAATGGATGGAGTTGGAGAATATCATGCTAAGTGAAGTTAGCCAATCTCAGAAAACCAAATGCCGAATGTACTCGTTGATAAGTGGATGCTGATCCATAATGTGGGGAAGGACATGGGAACAATGGTGGATCGCTGTTCACAGGGGTATAAGGGAGGAGGGGGCATGGGGACAGCAAGGGTGGTGGAATATGATGGACTTCATAGCCCTAACTTTATGTATGACTGCATATATGTTGTGATTCTATACAACTCACAACTAGAGAATTGATGTTATCCTCTATCTATGCACAATGAATCATTTACACTGTTAACATGTAAGCCTAAATAAAAAAAAAAAATACATGTTCATTGTTTTTGTGTATTAGATCACTACATATTCATATATGTCTTTCTATCACCCTGAAGAACATTTATGTTGTCGGTGGTTTGCAATCCCTTATACATCTGAAAATATTTTTCTATCACCCTGAGATGTAATGATGTCTTGGTCAACATAGATTCTTGGTTTATAGTCCTTTTCTCTCTTTAATTTATAGATTTTCTTCTACCATGTCCTACCTCCCACTACTACAGATGCTAAGTCTGATGCCAGGCTGATTGTTTTCCCTTTGTAACTTGTTCTTTCTGGCTTCTTCTAAGGTTATTACCAGAGAATAGAATTTTTCTTTTCCATTAACTATGCATAGGAGTCACGAGTTCTTTCAAATGGCTTCTTCTGAGATTCTTACCAGGAGATAGAGGTTTTTCTTTCCTGTTAATTATGCATAAGTCATGAATTCTTTCAGACTTCAAACTGAAGTCTTCTTTTAACTGTAGAAATGTTCTTTTATTTTTATAATTATTATCTTTTCCTGATCCTGGAATGCTTATTAATAGCATATTAGGTCTCTTGGCTCTGAAACTCTAGTCTCATATTTATTCTTTATGAGTTCTATCATTTTGCTTTTTGTTCAGTGTGAGAAAGTTTTCACCTGTTTACTCTTTCAGTTCAGTAATGTAATTTACAACCATTCTTTCTGCTAATCCACTGCTATTTTAAATTTGAATAGCATATTTTTAATGACAAGAATTTTAAATTTTTTGTTCTTTCTTATATGCTTCTCTTATCATTTAAAAAATAAAACTGTCCTGTGTCTCCTCCAGCAGTCCTGTTTCATTAGGGGTTATCTACTTTAACACATCTGATTTGTCTACCTTTCTCTGGTTGCTAGATCCTCTTAAGTACTAATTTATTTCTGTTTTCTATTTTCTGCTTAAGGTAGCTCAAGCCTCTCCAGAGTTGGAGGCACAACAGTTTCTATTCCTGCATGAAGAATGTGAAAGGAAGTCTGTATGTTTCCAGGTGTCTAAATGCAAGCATTTATGCCCTTTTAGCTTTTGGTATGTGAGAGAAGCTTCCCTAGTCCTTTTTTTTTTTGTTTAGTTGTAGATGGACACAATGTCTTTATTTTACTGCTTTGTATGTGGTGCTGAGGATCGAACCCAGGGCCTCACGCATGCGAGGCATGCGCTCTACCGCTGAGCTACATTCCCAGCCCCCTAGTCCTTTTCTAGTAACATCTAACACTCTAACCTACCCAACTAGGACTACCCATATGCTCTGAGCAGAGTTGCCCCTTAGTCAAGGTGTCCACGGGTTCCCTCAGCCTTAGTCTTTCTCTGTTCTCACCCCAGAGTTTTCTGCTACTGCCTCTTTAGCCCCCTTCAGAGCCTGGATATCACAACAGTCTATAGCCTCCACCACCCCTCCTGCTTTTCCAGCTACTCACTCCAGCCAGCCGAAGCCTGGGGGAAGGAAGAGTGTCAAGATGCTGAGTTCTTCCCCTTTTCTTTAAGTTTTGGTGAGCGGTAACCTAAATTTTTGTAGCTGGTTACACTATCTAAGCCCCATGTGAATAAGGTTATGTGAATTAGTATATTAAGAAAATGTAAAATAATGAAAGCTTAAAATTAGAAATAGCATGGAGGTCACAATAAAATGAATCTCTTAATTTGTATAGTGCTTTATAGTTTTTGTATGGTTTTATACATATAATCTCATTTGAGTTCTAAAATAGCCCTGCATGGTAAGTATGGAAGTAATCATGACTATTTTAAACATGAATAAAAGACAAAATAACATGCCCAAGGAATAAGTAGAGCTGGACTGGAGTATTAGTCTTATTACACCATGCCACTGCTTGTTTCCACTTGCCTTCAGAACGTATTACATTGCATAAATGATTTCTGAAATCCCTAAGTTATGTGTTGTAACCTGTATTATAGTTTTCAGCTACTTTTATTATACTGATATGAACCATCTAAAATGTATATAAATAGTAGGATGTTGAGTATAAGTAATAAGACTTTCTTATGCGGTTTGAAATCTAACAGAAGAAGAATTTGAAAATAGTTTGAAAAGATTAAGAATGTCTATTATTTCCTGAAGGTTAACTTTTTTGAAGGAAAACATGCATTTTGATGTATTAATACCTAGATTTTTTATCATTGTAATACATTTTTTAAACATTTGAATTTATCTGACTATAAAGTAGAAATGCACTCAGACATTTCATTATCAGGTGTGACACTGAGAAAATGTAACCATGTTACATATATTTGTTTTGTCTTGGTTTTGTAGTGTAGAAGTAAATGAATTAATAGCTATTATAAAACTAGTCCTGTGTCCTAATCTTGGCTCCTTTTCATACTAACATTGTCTTTAAAAATATTATCTCGCACTTAGGGAGGCTGAGACAGGAGAATCGCGAGTTCAAAGCCAGCCTCAGCAATGGCGAGGTGATAAGCAACTCAGTGAGACCCTGTCTCTACATAAAACACAAAATGGGGCTGGGGGTGTGGCCCAGTGGTCGAGTGCCCCTGAGTTCAATCCCCAGTACCAAAAAAATATATATATATATATTATCTCACCTGGCACTGTGGCACATGCCTGTAATCCCAGCTACTTGGGAGACCAAGGTAGGAGGATCACAAGTTCAAGGACAGCTTCAGCAACTTAGCCAGACCCTGTCTCAAAATAAAAAAATAAGAAGAAGTTGGGATATAGCTTAGTGGTAGAACACCTCCGATTCAGTCCCCAGTACTGGAGGGAAAAAAATATCTCATACTTAGGATTAATATTAAAAGTATCTAGTGACTAATATGACCTTGTCAGCAATCAGCTAGAATAGCATGCTTGCTATAGACACTAGTTGTGCTCACTAGTATACCAGCCCTGCTCTCAGTCATATTACATAGCATATTCCACTTGCCTGGGTAACTTCATATCCATTCTCACAGGTGATCTGTGGAGGGATATAGTATCATCTTCCTTTTGCAAATTGAGGGTATAGTAGTCCAAAGAATTCAGATGTAGAGCCCCTTAAAATGAAAGATTTCTGGCTGTTAGTTCAGTGTTCTACCCTGGATAGAAGTTTCCCTCTTTTTAGAGGAGAAAGAAGAGATGACAGTAACAATTTTTTTTTTTTGGTACTGGAGATTGAACTCAGGGGCACTCGACCACTGAGCCACATCCCCAGCCCTATTTTGTGTTTTATGTAGAGACATGGTCTCACTGAGTTGCTTAGCACTTTGCCGTTGCTGAGGCTGGCTTTGAACTCGTGATTCTCCTGTCTCAGCCTCCCAAAGTGCTGGGATTATAGGCTTGAGCCACCGCGCCTGACGACAGTAACAATTTTTGATGGGATAATTATTAGCTCCTTTTAGAGGAAACTCATAGTAGGTGGTGAGTAGAATGAGCAACCCCTACCCCATACGCCCTGGAATCTTCCTGTACCAAGCTTCATTTTAGGTCCCTTGCAGGAGATACCTGGCCTGGAAGAGGAAAACTGGCTCAAGTGGGTGAGAAGAATTTTTTCCAATGAAAGAACTGATTCAGCCTCTTTTCTCCATATTCAGGGACATTACACACAAAGCCTTACTTTAAAACAACAACAACATTAGTTTAACTGCTTGTTTTCTCTCCTCTCTTCCTTCCACAGAACGGTCTCCCGTCGGAGAACAACCCGTATGTTTTTAATGGTGATTTTGTAGATCGAGGCAATAACTCCATAGAGGTCCTCATGATCCTGCTTGTGAGTTTTCTTGTCTACCCCAATGACCTGCACTTGAACAGAGGGAATCATGAGGATTTTATGATGAATATGAGGTAACTTCAGCCTTTAGCTTTCCTCTTTTATTTCCCACTCTGGAAAATACTGCCATGTTTAGTTTCTAGTAGAGGGTTAGAGGCCAAGGTAGAGAAGGAGAGATGAGGGGATTCTCAAGAAAGACCTCAATTCTTAGCCCTATTTAATACCCTCAGTTGAAAACTCAGTAGTTCTAAAGCCTCTTTCTTATCTTTTCTTCCAGTCATCTTCTTCCTTCTGTCTTTTATCATGTTATTTCTCTTGCTCCCATGCCCACCCTTCACAGGCCAAATTCCATGTTAGGTAGGTGTATTAGGCCAATCTGGAGGCATGATAGGTTCTATAAGCAGACTTAAATGGAATCATCCTGTTGTTACTTTTTTTGGCTTGCCCTCAAATATTGTCTCAGAAACTAGCACCATGTTTTGTATTGATGTGTGTGTTTTTTATGACATGGTAATTGCTTCTGGCATAGTTGTTCATAAATGTTTTTTGAGAACAGCTGTAACAGCATTTTAGCTATGTGACTCAGTAAAAGTTTGAGGAATAAAGACAGGTTAAATGGTTTAAGAATTTTTGCTGAAAGGCACAGAAGGTAACAAATGTTCCCTTTCCCCTTCTTCCTTTTTTTTTTTCTTTTCATCTCTCATTTTATGAAAAACAAAAATCAGTTTGTTCTAGGACAGTAGAAGATATGGCATGTCTCATGCCTTTGGGCCTGGGCTTTTGGTACCTTAATCAAAGCTCAACAACAGTTTAGTTTTGTCTTTGAGGCAATTTTGACACCTGGTCTGAGTACAGAGTTTCAATTTCTCAAAGTATAAGAAAGCAAATGCTAAGACTATGAAAAAAAAAATCCCAGGACTATTATCAGGAACCCATATAAAATAGCTCAATACTTTTATTTAAGTATGCCATTTATCCTTTCATTTGAGTTAGCCAGTTGTATTTATCAGTGCCTATGATAGTTAATGAAAGAGACATAGCCCTTGCCCACATCTAGCAGGAAAAACACATATTGAGCAGGGTTTTCAAGTGTGATGAGTTGATAAAGGCGTATCTAACTTTGCCTGAAGGGTAATGGAAAATTCTCCTATGGAAGTACTAGCCTGAGACTTGAAGGATAAATTAGGCAATTGAGAGAGAGGAATGTCGGGGGATGGGAACAGTGTTTCATAGTGAGGGGACAACTTATGCAGAATTTGAGACAAGACTTTGGACTTGAAAGTTCAGGAAAGCACAAGCATAGAATGAGGGATAGGATGGTGCCTAATAGAGCTGGAGATGTAAGAAATGGTTGGATGGTATAAAGGAATTTGCACTATTTTCTAAGGACAAGAGAATGTCATTGAAAGATATAATAAAATTTGTGTTTTAAAATGTCACAGGAAAGGGGCTGGGATTATGGCACAGTGGTAGCGTGCTTGCTTAACATGCATAAGGCACTGGGTTCGATCCTCAGCACCACATAAAAATAAAAATAAAGATATTCTGTCACCTACAACTAAAAAATAAACATTTAAAAAAAAATGTGACAGGAAGAGGTCTGTGGATGTAGCTCAGTGGTAGAGTGCTTGCCCAGCATGTGTGAGGCCCTGGGTTCATTGGTCAGTACCGGGAGAAAAAAATGTGATTTTGAGAAGGACAACAGCAAAGAGTGGATACAGGGAGGTCAATTAGGAAGTAGTTAAAGAGATAGATGATGATAGATGATAGATTCTTACTTAGACTAGGGTGGTGGTAATAGAGATGCAAAGAAATAGATTCAAGAGGACTTTAGGCAATGAAGATTTAAGCATTAGTAATTTGATACAGGGGACTTGAAAGAAGAATAAATCAAGGATGATTTCCAGATTCCTGGCTGGAGTTTGGGGATATAGTCTGGAATCATTCTGAAGGAGAATGATAAGTTCAGTTTAGGGCAAGCTGATCTGAGATGCTGATCTGAGTAGACAGTTGAGTATATGTGCAGAGATCAGAAATTAAGTGTAGCCTGGAATATGATCCTGTGGTATTGATAATAAACTGAAGCCCTGGATGGAGAGGGATGTGCTTGCTAAGGCAGAAAGTGAAAGGAGGAGAGGATTTGAAGGATTTAAGTTTAGGTGGAGGAGAGCTTGCAAAGGAGATTCAGATAGCTAGAAAAGTAGGAGGAAAACCAAGAGAGTTTACTGTCACAAAATCTAAGAGGAGTTTTACAGAAGGATGCTATAGTCAACTGTATTTAGTGTTTCAGAGAGGATGGGAAAGGTGAGGACTACAGAGTATACATTGGTTTAACAACATGGACACTTTTGGTGAGTACTGGGGGGAATTCATCTCGAAAACTAGAAGCCTGGCATGACATGATTTGCATGGAAACTTAGGGTGAGTGTGCTGTTTCTACTTTACCATGTTGGGTATTAAGTGTACATACTGTTATCCTAAAGCAAGGAAAAGTAATTGAAAATTTTTCCATTATTAAATCTCCCTTAGCTACTGCTAGCCAGGCGTTAATGTTCCTGATACTTTCTATTAATACTCTGAATACCATTCATTACATGACCTATATCAGAGAAAGCATATAGAGCCAACTTGTTATCTTCTGGGCTTTTGTTCATCTTTGTTCAATCTTTTCTTTTTTTCTGATCATTTACTGTAAAATATAGGATTTCTGACAAATTCTATCTAAATGAAAAACCTTCTCCCACACAGCTTCCTCAGCTGCTACAGTATTTCAAAAGACTTGAAGTCTTTACACAACTCATACCTATCACATATTTTCTAAATTGTCTGAGAGTTATTTCATGAAAATTTATTTTCTTTTCCCAATATGCTATATAATCTCCTTGAAGGTGGGAATATGTCATTGATTGCTTTTGTTCTTTCCCATCATGCCTAGCAAAGACTCTGATACGTAACAGTTCCAACTGAAGTCTAATTTCTTGAGTTCCTAAAACTGGTGATAGTGAGATGTCAAGGACTCTTCTTTTTGTATGACTCATATAAATAGGAATTATCAACAATTAATTGTTTAAATGCTCCCCCTTTTTTAAAGGTATGGCTTCACAAGAGAAATCTTGTATAAATACAAGGTAAGACTCAAAACTTTTTAATTTTTTTGCATTCTCTTTGTTGTTTATGCATAGACATTAAAAACAAATAAACAAAACAAATAGTCAATGAAGACCAGATTTTTGCTTTAGGAAAGGTGATGGGCCAATAGTCAAAATTCATGCCAGTAAAATAGAGGAATAGCAAGAAGCCCTCAATACTTAGAGTCCCCCCCACTCCCCTTGGACTAAACCACAATTTTTCATTGTGACTTTTATGTTGGTTTCAGTGTAGATACAAACATATTCCATTGCTTTAAAGGTACCCACTTGGGATTTTTTTTTTTTTTTTAAACTCAGGTATGAGCCAGGCGCGGTGGCGCAAGCCTGTAAATCCAGCAGTTAGGGAGGCTGTGACAGGAGAATCGCAAGTTCAAAGCCAGCCTCAGCAACGGCGAGGTGTGGCGCTAAGCAACTCAGTGAGACCCTGTCTCTACATAAAAAAACACAGAATAGGGCTGGGGATGTGGCTCAGTGGTTGAGTGCCCCTGAGTTCAATCTCCAGTACCAAAAAAAAAAAACAACTCAGGTATGGTAAAATAGGCAGACATAGAAATGGCTGTCATGAAAGAAAAGGTTTTTATTCACCGTTCCCTAGAAATAGGAGGTACTGCATGCCACACTGGGAGGACCATGTGGGGAAGTCCCATAGTCTATCAGAAGGCAGAGGGAGCCAGGGGAAAACATGGAAAAGAAACTTTATTGTGATTTTCATGAGAAGGAACTAGCAAGATGTCTCAGTGTAATCTGATTTAAGATTGACTAGTTTGAATAATGTCAGCTTGCTCTGGAGCTTGAGTTGTCGCTAGTTGTCTGGTACCTGGCCCTAGGTGATTAGAGTAGAGGAGTAATGGTTGTAAGTGTGAGAGCCTAATAAAAAATCTTACTGAGGGTGTGGACTCTGTATTGGTTGGTTTGCATGTGAAAGGTGAGTCATTTATTGTCTCCAGTAATTAGTTAGCCCTGGAAGGGGCAATCTCTCATGCAGGATTGGCACTCTCCAAGATGTCAAAGGATCAAAAATACAGAATAAAAACCATGATTAATACATAGTAGTTGGTTAGTGACTCTAGGGTGACTTCCTTGGGGTAGCATAAAAACTTGCCTTTTGTCTGTGTATTGGGACTGTTCAATAAACTGGACCTATCAGAAAAATAAAACTTATTCAACCTCTTACTTACAGCTGCATGGAAAAAAAATCTTGCAGATCTTGGAAGAAGTCTATACCTTGCTCCCAATTGGTACAATTATTGACAATGAAATTCTGGTGATACATGGCGGGATATCAGAGTCCACGGATCTGAATTTACTCCACCGCCTAGAGAGAAGCAAAGTAAGAAGTAATACTTGCATGAATCTTATCTCAGAGGTTTATAATAGAATATGTACCTCTTCATTTATCATTTTGAATTGATTTGAATTTTAGTGGTGGTTTTAATTCTGAGAAGATTAGTACAGATTTTAAGAAAATACATGATTGCATACATAACAACAAACTGGTAACTTCTATATGTGGAAAATATTTTTTTAAAAAAATTCATGTTGAAAGTGGAAAATATTTTTTAAATTCATGTTGAAAGTGAAAAAATGAGGAAATGCTCGCATTTTATGTAGTTTCTAAAAGTGAAAAATCCTGATTTTTAAAAGTTAAAATATCCATTAATTCATTTATGTGGTGTAGAATGCATATAACATAAAATTTACCACTGTAACCATTTCAGAGTATAAGTTCAATGACACTAAGTACATTAACCTTGTGTAATTATTACCACTATGACCATCATCCATATGCAGAACTTCTCATCTTCCAAGACTGAAACCATACCCATTATATAATACCTCCCCATTCTCCTCCTCTGTCCAGCCACAGTAACCAATATTCTACTTTCTGTCTCTATGAATTTGACTACTCTAGGTACCTCATTTAAGTAGAGTCATATAACAGTTTTTGTTTTGTTTTTTGGTACTGGGGATTGAACTCAGGGGCACTCAACCACTGAGCCACATCCCCCACCCTATTTTGTGTTTTATGTAGAGACAGGGTCTCACTCAGTTGCTTAGCATCTCGCTTTTGCTGAGGCTGGCTTCGAACTTGCAATTCTCCTGTCTCAGCCTGCAAAATTGCTGGGATTACAGGCGTGCACCACTGCGCCTGGCTCATAACAGTTTTTTAAATGGATATGATTTCCCTTATACTTCAAATGGATCAGGATAATTATTTTTTAAATACTTTAACTATAAATAAGCATATTAAATACAGCAGAGGCAGAAAAGTAACCTGTATAGAACCTCTGAGAGAAGTAGCTATGTGGTTTCTGTAAATATTCCATTCCTAGTGAAGGGCTTCTTGGATGGTTCTCATAGGGAAATAGGAGTTGTCTTTACCAGAGCCAAGCTGGATCCTGAAGACTAGGGACAAAAGGGGTGCCACATGGGCATGAGGACCAATAGAGCTGTGAAGCTAAATGATGGCATATG
The DNA here is from genome assembly GCA_028644305.1 of Xerus rutilus. Lineage (NCBI taxonomy): Eukaryota > Metazoa > Chordata > Mammalia > Rodentia > Sciuridae > Xerus > Xerus rutilus. Next base: position 9,751 of record JAQQSJ010000068.1, read on the forward strand.
GTCTTAGTGGGAAACCTGAACTATTATACCTCAGGAATGATAGTTAACTTCCAACCCATCTACATGGGTGGATCTAGAGCTGGAATTGAATCTGATAAAGACAAATGTGACCCCATTGCACTTTGAGGTTTTGGAGCCTCTATACCTTTATATACACATGAATGATAATATTGGTGTTATCTTTTCATACTTCTAATTTGAGCTTAATATAACCTAAACTAGATCAGATTCCCTTTAAATACTCTCAAGCCTCATATATATATCCTTTGTAACAATCACCAAAATTAATAAGGATTCATGGGACTGTTCTTTACTATATTCCTCCGCTTCTCTAGTTTACTGATAATACCTCAGCACCTGAGATGTACTAAATACTTAATATTTATTAAATACCTCTTACGAGATTTAAGATTAAAGAAGGGCAAACCTAAGACAAAACTGGATAGAAACTTCTTAAAACACCTTTTGTGAGTCTATGGCAATTTTTAAAAAATATTTTAAAATTTGTTTTAATTAGTTATACATGACAGTAGAATGCACTTTGATACAGCATATACAATAGAGTATAATTTCTCATTCTTCTGGTTGTACATGTAGAATCATACTGGTCATATAGTTACATATGTACATAGGATAATAATGTCTGATTCATTCTACTATCCTTTCTACCCTCATACTCCCCTCCTCTCCCTTCACTACCCTTTACTTAATCTAAAATAACTCTATTCTTCCCTAGCCCCCCTCGTTGTGAATTAGCATCTGCATATCAGAGAAAACATTCAGCTTTTGGTTTTTTGGGATTGGCCTATTTTGCTTAGCATGGTATTTTCTAGCTCCATCCATTTACTAGCAAGTGCCATAATTTCATTCTTCTTTAAGGCTGAGTAATAGTCTGTTGTGTAATTGAGTGTGTGTGTATACATGTATATACATACACCACATTTTTTAAAATGCATTCATCTGTTGAAGGGCACCTAGGTTGGTTCCATAGTTTAGCTATTGTGAATTAAACTGCTGTAAGCATTGATGTGGTTGCATCATTGTAATATGCTGATTTTAAGTCCTTTGGGTACAAACTGACATCTGTGGTGATTTTATATACTTCTTTGTCCATTTCATTGAGTGACAACCATACTGACTGGATTATACATTTGTCCCAGTTTAATTTTTAATCATGCCTCCTTCTACTTTAAAAAAGTATCCCAGCTGGGCGCGGTGGCTCAAGCCTGTAATCCCAGCACTTAAAGGAGGCTGAGACAGGAGAATCGCGAGTTCAAAGCCAGCCTCAGCAACGGCGAGGCGCTAAGCAACTCAGTGAGACCCTGTCTCCATAAAACACAAAATAGGGCTGGGGATGTGGCTCAGTGGTCGAGTGCCCCTGAGTTCAATCAACAGTACCACAAAAAAAAAAAAAAAAAAGTATCCCAGTTGCAATAAATTATAAGGCCATCCTAAGTTTAAGGTCTTCTTTCTTATGATATCAGTGAATAGTCAAGTCAATAAGATGTTTTGATCAATATGAGATAGTCAGTGTACACATAGTGGAGAACCGAAATCAATGAAGTTGAAATTTTAAAAATTCAAAAAATCAATGAAACAAAAAATTGGTTCTTTGAAAAAATAAAATTGATAAACCCTCAGCCAAGCTAACCAAAAGATAGAGGGAGAAAACTCAAATTATTAAAATTTGGGACAAATAGGAAATATCACCACAGACACTACTGAAATATACAGGATAATCAAACAATTTTGAAAATTTTGAAAATTTGAATTTTGAAAATTTACTCCAATAAATTAGAAAATCTTGAAGACATTAACAAATTTCTAGAGACATATGATCTACCCAAATTGAACCAGGAGGCTATCAAAAATTTAAACAGATCAATTTCAAGTAATGAAATTAAGGACACCATCAAAAGCCTGCCAATCAAGAAAAGCCCAGAACTGGATGGATTCTCAGCTGAGTTCTACAAGACCTTTAAAGAAGAACTAACACTAATTCTACTCCAATTATTCCATGAAATGGAAAAGGAGGGAACCTTTCCAAATTCATTCTATGAAGCTAGTATCACCCTGATACCAAAACCAGTCAGACACATTAAGGAAAGAAAACTTTAGACCAATATGCTTGATGAACATAGATGCAAAAATTCCTAATAAAATACTGTCAGTGGCATACAAAAACACATTAAAAAGATAGTGCACCACGATCAAGTGGGTTTTATCCGAGGGGTGCAAGGTTGGTTCATATGGAAATCAATAAATGTAATTCGCCATGTAAACAGATTTAAAGACAAGGATCACATGGTAATCTCAATAGATGCAGAAAAAGCATTTGACAAAATACAGCATCTATTCATGTGTAAAACATGAGAAAACCTAGGGAAAGTAGGAACATATCTCAACATTTTAAAAACTATATATAGCCGAGTGTGGTGGCGCATGCCTGTAATCCCAGCACTTAGGGAGGCTGAGACAGGAGAATCGCGAATTCAAAGCCAGCCTCAGCAACGGCGAGGCACTAAGCAACTCAGTGAGACCCTGTCTCTACATAAAACACAAAATAGGGCTGAGGATGTGGCTCAGTGGTTGAGTATGCCTGAGTTCAATTCCTGGTGCAAAAAAAAAAAAAAAAAAAAAAAAGATACAAACCCCAAACTATATATGACAAACCTAAGGCCAACATCATTTTAAATGGAGAAAAACTGAAAGCATTCTCTTTAAAATCTGGAACAAGACAGGGTTGCCCTCTTTTACCACTTCTATTCAACATAGTCTTGAAACTCTAACCAGAGCAATTAGGCGAAAGAAAGAAATTAAAGGGATACAAATAGGAAAAGAAGAGCTCAAACTATATTTGCTGACAACATGATCCTATATTTAGAAGACCTAGAAAACTTCTAGAGCTCATAAATGAATTTATCATAGTAGTAGGATATAAAATTAATACCCATAAATCAATTGTGTCCCTATACACCAATGATGAATCAGCTGAAAGAGAAATTAGTAAAACTATTCCATTCACAATAGCCTCAAAAAAAAAAAAAAAAAAAAAACCTTGGGAATCCATCTAACAAAAGAGATGAAAGTTTAAAAAAAAAAAAGGGCTGGGATTATGTCGCAGTGGTAGCGTGCTTGCCTAGCACGTGTGAGGCACTGGGTTCGATCCTCAGCACTACATAAAAAAATAAAATAAAGATATTCTGTCACCTACAACTAAAAAATAAATATTTAAAAAAGAAAGAGATGAAAGACCTTTACAATGAAAACTACAGAACACTAAAGAAAGAAATGGAAGAAGACCTTAGACAATGGAAAGACCTGCCATATTCTTGGATAGGCAGAATTAATATTATCAAAATGGCCATACTATCAAAAGTGCTATCCAAATTTAATGCAATTCCTTTTAAAATTCCAATGACATTCTTCATAGAAATAGAAAAAGCAGTCACAAAATTCATTTGGAAAAATAAGAGGCCGAGAATAGCCAAAGCAACCTTTAGTGAGAAAAGCGAAGCAGGAGGCATCACATTACCAGACCTTAAATTATGCTACAGAGCTACAGTAACAAAAACGTTATGGTACTGGCACCAAAACAGACATGTAGACCAATGGTACAGAATAGAAGACACAGAGACAAACCCATATAAATACAGTTATCTTATACTAGACAAAGGTGCCAAAAACATACATTGGAGAAAAGATAGCCTCTTCAACAAATGGTGCTGGGAAAACTGGAAATCCATATGTAGTAGAATGAAATTTAACCCCTCCTATCTCTCACCCTGCACAAAACTCAAAGATCAAAGATCTAGGAATTAGACCAGAAACTCTGCACCTACTAGAAGAAAATGTAGGCCCAACACTGTAACCTGTCAGTTTAGGAAATGACCTCCTCAACAAGATTCCTAAAATGCAAGAAGTAAAATAAAAAATCAGTAAATGGGATGCTATCAAACTAAAAAGCTTCTTTTTTAAAATATTTTTTTTAGTTGTAGATGTATACAAATATCTTTATTTATTTTTATGTGGTGCTGAGGATTGAACCCAGTGCCTCACGCATGCAAGGCAAGCACTCTACCACTGAGCCACAATCCCAGCCCTAAAAAGCTTCTTTACAGCAAAGGAAACAATCAGGAGCATGAAGAGATGACCTACAGAATGGGAGAAAATCTTTGCCACCCACACCTCAGATAAGGTGTTAGTTTCCAGGATATACAAAGAACTCAAAATGCTCAACACTAAAAACAAACAAATAATCCAATCAATAAATGGGCAAAGGAATTAAACACTTTTCAAAAGAATAAATATGAACAGTCAACAAATATATGAAAAAATTTTCAACATGTCTAGTAATTAGAGAAATGCAAATTAAAACTACACTGAGATTCCATCTCACTCCAGTCAGAGTGGCAATCATAAAGAATACAAGTAACAATAAATGGTGAGGATGTGGGGAAAAGGGTACACTCATACATTGTTGGTGGGACTGAAAATTAGTGCAGCCACTCTGGAAAGCAGTATGAGGATTCCTCAAAAAACTAGGAATAGAACTACCATTTGGCCCAGTTATTCCACTCCATTGTATATATCCAAAGGAGTTAAAAATCAGCATACTATAGTGATATAGCCACATCAATGTTTACAGCAGCACAATACACAATAGCTAAGCTGTAGAACCAACCTAGATGCCTACCAACAGATGAATAGATAAGGAAATTGTGGTATATATACAAAAAGGAATATTACTCAGCCATAAAGAAGAATGAGTTTAAGGTATTTGCCAGTAAATAGATGGATCTGGAGAGTATCATGCTAAGTGAAATAAGCCAATCCCCCCAAAACCAAAGATCAAATGTTCTCTCTGATATGTGGATGCTAACCCACAACAAAGGGGAGAAGGGAAGAATAGAAGTTCAGTGGATTATACAAAGGGGAATAAAGGGAAGGGAGGGGGAAAACAACAGGAAAGAGAGTGGAATGAATCTGATGTAACTTTCCTATATACATATATGAATACACCACAGTGAATCTCAACATAGTGTACATCAACAAGACTGGGATCCTAATTAGAATAAGATATATTCCATGCTTATATAAATATGTCAAAATAGATTCTACTGTCATGTACAACTAAAAAGAAATAAAGCAATTTTACAATTTTCATAAGATGTATTTAAAAGTATGAGAGTGAATGATTTTTATTTTCTATAGATTAGGATTCATTTTTGTTTAAAATAAAGGCTAAACATTGAAAAAAACATAGTGGATATGATTTAACAGTTTACACCAATAAGTTATAAATAAAAATATCACTTTGGATTGTTGGGAAGATTAAATGTATTAACCTAGATGAAGAATATAGTATATAGTACATACTAAACATATAACTCTCTTCTCCAGTTCTCCCTTTTGTTTTTTTCCTGATATTTAGATCTGAAGTCTGAATTTCAGTGATTACGAGTGATCCTGGGGGACGTTTTTGGGCCAGCAATTTTCCTAGGATGCCTCAAATTTCATTCCCTTCAGGGATCACTGTTCCACTGGCTCATACGACTGGTTTTATATAAAAATTTGACTTCTATATAAATATGTATATTGTTTGTGTCTTACATCCCTCCTAGTGTGAGAGCTAACAGTATATATTTCTATTAAATAAATATAATTAAACTGTAATGAAAATAGTAGTCTCGAGCTTCTGGAACTCTAATAAGATACAAAGGTAGATTTCCAAGTTCAGTTTTATAATCCCCATGTTCTTATTCCATAGGACCCTTCAACTGTTGGATGGTCACACTTCCTGGTTTATACCTGTGGTGGTGGTGTACTTTAATAGGGGAGAGGTAGTGTTGAGGAAACCTAATGGCAGCTTCTCTTCTAAGTTCATTAAAACATTTTGTATGGTGAGCAGGTTGGAGGTCAATGTAGAGGGATAGAAAAGAAAAACTCTATAAGACTGTCTCTGGTGTTCTTCAAACTCCCAGCAGTGGATATGAGAAAAGATGGCTAATAGGATCCCCAAGAGAAAATGGTGGTGTGGTGCCTTAGAGGGGCTGGGCAAAGTATCTCACAATCCTAAGTGGCCTTGAAAACTGCAGAGTAGCACAGACTTAAGGAACAATATGGCCTTGCCCTATGAGTTTATCAGAAGTGAATTGTGTTGACCTAGATTCAGAGGGCCTTCCCAGAATATTCTGCTCTGCCTAAGACCTGAAGACATTTGCCTGGGGAAGATAGGAAAGATAGGCTCTGAACTAGCTAATAATAGCTGAGACAAAATTTCCAACAAGCTCAATGAGACAGGACTTCTTTTTTTTTTCTTGAGGCAGGATCTTGCTAAATTGCTGAGGCTGGCCTTGAACTTGCAATCCTTCTTGTCTTGCCTCCTGGGAATTAATAGGCCTGTGCCACCACACCCAGCCTCAATTTTATTTTATTTTATTTTTAATTTTTTTTTAGTTGTAGATGGACACAATATCTTTATTTTATTTATTTGTTTTTATGTGGTGCTGAGGATTGAACCCAGGGCCTCATGCATGCGAGGCAAACGCTCCGCCGCTGAGCTACAATCCCAGCCCCTCTCAATTTTATTTTTGAAAAATAAAGATTTCATACATACCCTAGTTTATAGTAAAAACTAGGTGTCTACTCCAGAAAATTGTGAGCTATGGTCACCAATGTAGCAGAAGTATTGATTGAAATTGCTTTGTGTTAAGGTATGGTGCTATAAAGACACAAGTGTGAAATTATTATTTCAGGTTGTATAAGGGAATGCAGAGGGATTATAATAGTTGAAATGCTATCAGAATGGTATTTTGTGACGAAACACCGGAACTTTGTTACTAGAATTAGAGAACATAATCAATTGCTGACAACATTTATTTTGAAGGGCTTCCAAGGTTTTTAATCTATGTCCCATTTAGAACTTTTCTGGATACAGGTGTACTTTTTCTTATTTCTCCTGGGAAATACAACACAATGAAAAGCAGCTACCCTTTTAAGAAATGTTTCTGAACCCCTCCAAGCCCCAGATAAAGGCTCAGAGGGGGACTAGTTTCCTCTGCACTTTCATTTCTTTTGATGATGCCTTAGAACCTGTTTAGCACCTGCATATGCGTATGTGCCTCTGGTATCCCTTAGAAACTTTAATGTGAATCTTTCCATATAGGGCAATATCTTTAGTTGAAAAATGTGCAAACAGAATTTAACAGGCCCACTTTACAGACAAAGGTGGATCAACGAATCATAGGAGATGGGAGAGATAGAAAAGGTTTCTGTGTGTTTTTCATTGGATTGAGGCACAACAATATAGACAGAATCCTAACTGGTAATGAAATATCTGCATGCAGCCCAATAAGCAGAGTGTTTCACTAAAACATGAATTTATTTTATAGATGAGATCTGTGCTGATGCCACCAATGTCAATAAATAGAGACCATGGCACCGACTCTAAGAAAAATAAAGTGGACATTACTGTTACTACACCAGGGAAAGTCAGATCAAGTGATTTCCCATCTGAACAGTTAACAAAGCATGAATGGGAACAGGTAGGTAATTAAAGTGTTCCCAGAGTGGCAATGAAGACACCAACATAGATGATGATGTCTCTTACAAAATATAGATAAAAGTGACTTTACCTTTATAAGCAAACCATATGATTCTGAATTCATCACTGCATTTTTGATACTTTTATTGAAATATAGTTCACATATCATATAACTCACATATTTAGAGTATATAATTCAGTAGTTTTTAGCAAACTTACAACTATCACTACAGTCTAATTTGAGAACATTTTTATCACCCAAGAAAGAAACCCCATACCTATTAGCAGTCACTCTCCATTCTCCCCTTTTCCTGCCCCCACCAGCCCTAGGCAACCACTAACCACTGCTTTCTGTCTTTATAGATGTGCTAATTCTGAACATTTTATTGTAATGGGCACATACAGTATGTGATCTTTTGTGCCTGGCATCTTTTACTCAGCACAATGTTCTTTAGGTTCATCCATGTTGTAGCATGGGTCAGTACTTTATTTCTTTTTATTGCTGAATAATGTTCTACTGTATGGGTAGGTCACATTGTATTTATTCATTTATTGGCTCATGGACATTTGAGTTGGTTTCCATTTTTTTACTGTTATGAATAATGCCTTTAATGCCTTTATGAACATTCACATACAACATGTAAGTTTTTGTATGCACATATC